>OZ012677.1:73005540-73328040 GCA_963942445.1 Argyra leucocephala
TTTATAAAAAAAAAAAAAATTTTTCAAAAGTAAATTTTGATGCAAAATTCGACCCTCTAGGAGCAATATTAACAAAGTTATGAGCGTTTAAAGTTTTTATAAAAAAAAAAAAAATTATTTTCAAAAGTAAATTTTGATGCAAAATTCGACCCTCTAGGAGCAATATTAACAAAGTTATGAGCGTTTAAAGTTTTTATAAAAAAAAAAAAAAAATTTTCAAAAGTAAATTTTGATGCAAAATTCGACCCTCTAGGAGCAATATTAACAAAGTTATGAGCGTTTAAAGTTTTTTATAAAAAAAAAAAAAATTTTTCAAAAGTAAATTTTGATGCAAAATTCGACCCTCTAGGAGCAATATTAACAAAGTTATGAGCGTTTAAAGTTTTATTATAAAAAAAAAAAAAAATTTTCAAAAGTAAATTTTGATGCAAAATTCGACCCTCTAGGAGCAATATTAACAAAGTTATGAGCGTTTAAAGTTTTTATAAAAAAAAAAAAAATTTCAAAGTAAATTTTGATGCAAAATTCGACCCTCTAGGGAGCAATATTAACAAAGTTATGAGCGTTTAAAGTTTTTATAAAAAAAAAAAAAATTTTTCAAAAGTAAATTTTGATGCAAAATTCGACCCTCTAGGAGCAATATTAACAAAGTTATGAGCGTTTAAAGTTTGTTATAAAAAAAAAAAAAAAAATTTTTCAAAAGTAAATTTTGATGCAAAATTCGACCCTCTAGGAGCAATATTAACAAAGTTATGAGCGTTTAAAGTTTTTATAAAAAAAAAAAAAAAAATTTCAAAAGTAAATTTTGATGCAAAATTCGACCCTCTAGGAGCAATATTAACAAAGTTATGAGCGTTTAAAGTTTTTATAAAAAAAAAAAAAATATTTTCAAAAGTAAATTTTGATGCAAAATTCGACCCTCTAGGAGCAATATTAACAAAGTTATGAGCGTTTAAAGTTTTTATAAAAAAAAAAAAAAAATTTTCAAAGTAAATTTTGATGCAAAATTCGACCCTCTAGGAGCAATATTAACAAAGTTATGAGCGTTTAAAGTTTTTATAAAAAAAAAAAAAAATTTTCAAAAGTAAATTTTGATGCAAAAATTCGACCCTCTAGGAGCAATATTAACAAAGTTATGAGCGGTTAAAGTTTTTATAAAAAAAAAAAAAATTTTCAAAAGTAAATTTTGATGCAAAATTCGACCCTTTAGGAGCAATATTAACAAAGTTATGAGCGTTTAAAGTTTTTATAAAAAAAAAAAAATTTTTCAAAAGTAAATTTTGATGCAAAATTCGACCCTCTAGGAGCAATATTACAAAGTTATGAGCGTTTAAATTTTTTATAAAAAAAAAAAAAAATTTTCAAAGTAAATTTTGATGCAAAATTCGACCCTCTAGGAGCAATATTAACAAAGTTATGAGCGTTTAAATTTTTTATAAAAAAAAAAAAAATTTTTCAAAAGTAAATTTTGATGCAAAATTCGACCCTCTAGGAGCAATATTAACAAAGTTATGAGCGTTTAAAGTTTTTATAAAAAAAAAAAAAAATTTTCAAAAGTAAATTTTGATGCAAAATTCGACCCTCTAGGAGCAATATTAACAAAGTTATGAGCGTTTAAAGTTTTTATAAAAAAAAAAAAAAATTTTTCAAAAGTAAATTTTGATGCAAAATTCGACCCTCTAGGAGCAATATTAACAAAGTTATGAGCGTTTAAAGTTTGTATAAAAAAAAAAAAAATATTTTCAAAGTAAATTTTGATGCAAAATTCGACCCTCTAGGAGCAATATTAACAAAGTTATGAGCGTTTAAAGTTTTTATAAAAAAAAAAAAAATTTTCAAAAGTAAATTTTGATGCAAAATTCGACCCTCTAGGAGCAATATTAACAAAGTTATGAGCGTTTAAAGTTTGTATAAAAAAAAAAAAAAATATTTTCAAAAGTAAATTTTGATGCAAAATTCGACCCTCTAGGAGCAATATTAACAAAGTTATGAGCGTTTAAAGTTTTTTATAAAAAAAAAAAAAATTTTTCAAAAGTAAATTTTGATGCAAAATTCGACCCTTTAGGAGCAATATTAACAAAGTTATGAGCGTTTAAAGTTTTTTATAAAAAAAAAAAATTTTCAAAAGTAAATTTTGATGCAAAATTCGACCCTCTAGGAGCAATATTAACAAAGTTATGAGCGTTTAAATTTTTATAAAAAAAAAAAAATTTTTCAAAAGTAAATTTTGATGCAAAATTCGACCCTCTAGGAGCAATATTAACAAAGTTAATGAGCGTTTAAATTTTTTATAAAAAAAAAAAAAATTTTTCAAAAGTAAATTTTGATGCAAAATTCGACCCTCTAGGAGCAATATTAACAAAGTTATGAGCGTTTAAAGTTTTTATAAAAAAAAAAAAAAAAATTTTCAAAAGTAAATTTTGATGCAAAATTCGACCCTCTAGGAGCAATATTAACAAAGTTATGAGCGTTTAAAGTTTTTATAAAAAAAAAAAAAAATTTTTCAAAAGTAAATTTTGATGCAAAATTCGACCCTCTAGGAGCAATATTAACAAAGTTATGAGCGTTTAAAGTTTGTATAAAAAAAAAAAAAAATATTTTCAAAAGTAAATTTTGATGCAAAATTCGACCCTCTAGGAGCAATATTAACAAAGTTATGAGCGTTTAAAGTTTTTATAAAAAAAAAAAAAAATTTTTCAAAAGTAAATTTTGATGCAAAATTCGACCCTCTAGGAGCAATATTAACAAAGTTATGAGCGTTTAAAGTTTGTATAAAAAAAAAAAAAATATTTTCAAAAGTAAATTTTGATGCAAAATTCGACCCTCTAGGAGCAATATTAACAAAGTTATGAGCGTTTAAAGTTTTATAAAAAAAAAAAAAAAATTTTCAAAAGTAAATTTTGATGCAAAATTCGACCCTCTAGGAGCAATATTAACAAAGTTATGAGCGTTTAAAGTTTTATAAAAAAAAAAAAAAAATTTCAAAGTAAATTTTGATGCAAAATTCGACCCTCTAGGAGCAATATTAACAAAGTTATGAGCGTTTAAAGTTTTTATAAAAAAAAAAAAAAATTTTTCAAAAGTAAATTTTGATGCAAAATTCGACCCCTTTAGGAGCAATATTAACAAAGTTATGAGCGTTTAAAGTTTTTATAAAAAAAAAAAAAAATTTTTCAAAAGTAAATTTTGATGCAAAATTCGACCCTCTAGGAGCAATATTAACAAAGTTATGAGCGTTTAAAATTTTTTATAAAAAAAAAAAAAAATTTTTCAAAAGTAAATTTTGATGCAAAATTCGACCCTCTTAGGAGCAATATTAACAAAGTTATGAGCGTTTAAAGTTTTTATAAAAAAAAAAAAAAATTTTTCAAAAGTAAATTTTGATGCAAAATTCGACCCTTTAGGAGCAATATTAACAAAGTTATGAGCGTTTAAAGTTTTATAAAAAAAAAAAAAATTTTCAAAAGTAAATTTTGATGCAAAATTCGACACTCTAGGAGCAATATTAACAAAGTTATGAGCGTTTAAAGTTTGTATAAAAAAAAAAAAATATTTTCAAAAGTAAATTTTGATGCAAAATTCGACCCTCTAGGAGCAATATTAACAAAGTTATGAGCGTTTAAAGTTTTTATAAAAAAAAAAAAAAATTTCAAAAGTAAATTTTGATGCAAAATTCGACCCTCTAGGAGCAATATTAACAAAGTTATGAGCGTTTAAAGTTTTTATAAAAAAAAAAAAAAAATTTTCAAAAGTAAATTTTGATGCAAAATTCGACCCTCTAGGAGCAATATTAACAAAGTTATGAGCGTTTAAAGTTTTTATAAAAAAAAAAAAAAAATTTTCAAAAGTAAATTTTGATGCAAAATTCGACCCTCTAGGAGCAATATTAACAAAGTTATGAGCGTTTAAATTTTTTATAAAAAAAAAAAAAATTTTTCAAAAGTAAATTTTGATGCAAAATTCGACCCTCTAGGAGCAATATTAACAAAGTTATGAGCGTTTAAATTTTTTATAAAAAAAAAAAAAATTTTCAAAAGTAAATTTTGATGCAAAATTCGACCCTCTAGGAGCAATATTAACAAAGTTATGAGCGTTTAAAGTTTTTATAAAAAAAAAAAAAAAATTTTCAAAAGTAAATTTTGATGCAAAATTCGACCCTCTAGGAGCAATATTAACAAAGTTATGAGCGTTTAAAGTTTTTATAAAAAAAAAAAAAAATTTTTCAAAAGTAAATTTTGATGCAAAATTCGACCCTCTAGGAGCAATATTAACAAAGTTATGAGCGTTTAAAGTTTGTATAAAAAAAAAAAAAAATATTTTCAAAAGTAAATTTTGATGCAAAATTCGACCCTCTAGGAGCAATATTAACAAAGTTATGAGCGTTTAAAGTTTTTATAAAAAAAAACAAAAATTTTCAAAAGTAAATTTTGATGCAAAATTCGACCCTCTAGGAGCAATATTAACAAAGTTATGAGCGTTTAAAGTTTTTATAAAAAAAAAAAAAAAAAATTTCAAAAGTAAATTTTGATGCAAAATTCGACCCTCTAGGAGCAATATTAACAAAGTTATGAGCGTTTAAAGTTTTTATAAAAAAAAAAAAAAATTTTTCAAAAGTAAATTTTGATGCAAAATTCGACCCTTTAGGAGCAATATTAACAAAGTTATGAGCGTTTAAAGTTTTTATAAAAAAAAAAAAAAATTTTCAAAAGTAAATTTTGATGCAAAATTCGACCCTCTAGGAGCAATATTAACAAAGTTATGAGCGTTTAAATTTTTTATAAAAAAAAAAAAAAATTTTCAAAAGTAAATTTGATGCAAAATTCGACCCTTTAGGAGCAATATTAACAAAGTTATGAGCGTTTAAAGTTTTTATAAAAAAAAAAAAAAATTTTCAAAAGTAAATTTTGATGCAAAATTCGACCCTTTAGGAGCAATATTAACAAAGTTATGAGCGTTTAAAGTTTTTATAAAAAAAAAAAAAAAATTTTCAAAAGTAAATTTTGATGCAAAATTCGACCCTCTAGGAGCAATATTAACAAAGTTATGAGCGTTTAAATTTTTTATAAAAAAAAAAAAAAATTTTTCAAAAGTAAATTTTGATGCAAAATTCGACCCTCTAGGAGCAATTTTAACAAAGTTATGAGCGTTTAAAGTTTTTATAAAAAAAAAAAAAAATTTTCAAAAGTAAATTTTGATGCAAAATTCGACCCTCTAGGAGCAATATTAACAAAGTTATGGGCGTTTAAAGTTTTTATAAAAAAAAAAAAAAAATTTTCAAAAGTAAATTTTGATGCAAAATTCGACCCTCTAGGAGCAATATTAACAAAGTTATGAGCGTTTAAAGTTTTTATAAAAAAAAAAAAAAATTTTCAAAAGTAAATTTTGATGCAAAATTCGACCCTCTAGGAGCAATATTAACAAAGTTATGAGCGTTTAAAGTTTTTATAAAAAAAAAAAAAATTTTTCAAAAGTAAATTTTGATGCAAAATTCGACCCTCTAGGAGCAATATTAACAAAGTTATGAGCGTTTAAAGTTTTTATAAAAAAAAAAAAAAATTTTCAAAAGTAAATTTTGATGCAAAATTCGACCCTCTAGGAGCAATATTAACAAAGTTATGAGCGTTTAAAGTTTTTATAAAAAAAAAAAAAAAATTTTCAAAAGTAAATTTTGATGCAAAATTCGACCCTTTAGGAGCAATATTAACAAAGTTATGAGCGTTTAAAGTTTTTATAAAAAAAAAAAAAAATTTTTCAAAAGTAAATTTTGATGCAAAATTCGACCCTCTAGGAGCAATATTAACAAAGTTATGAGCGTTTAAAGTTTGTATAAAAAAAAAAAAAAATTTTTCAAAAGTAAATTTTGATGCAAAATTCGACCCTCTAGGAGCAATATTAACAAAGTTATGAGCGTTTAAAGTTTTTATAAAAAAAAAAAAAAATTTTTCAAAAGTAAATTTTGATGCAAAATTCGACCCTTTAGGAGCAATATTAACAAAGTTATGAGCGTTTAAAGTTTTTATAAAAAAAAAAAAAAATTTTTCAAAAGTAAATTTTGATGCAAAATTCGACCCTCTAGGAGCAATATTAACAAAGTTATGAGCGTTTAAAGTTTTTATAAAAAAAAAAAAAAATTTTTCAAAAGTAAATTTTGATGCAAAATTCGACCCTCTAGGAGCAATATTAACAAAGTTATGAGCGTTTAAAGTTTTTATAAAAAAAAAAAAAAATTTTTCAAAAGTAAATTTTGATGCAAAATTCGACCCTTTAGGAGCAATATTAACAAAGTTATGAGCGTTTAAAGTTTTTATAAAAAAAAAAAAAAATATTTTCAAAAGTAAATTTTGATGCAAAATTCGACCCTCTAGGAGCAATATTAACAAAGTTATGAGCGTTTAAAGTTTTTATAAAAAAAAAAAAAATTTTTCAAAAGTAAATTTTGATGCAAAATTCGACCCTTTAGGAGCAATATTAACAAAGTTATGAGCGTTTAAAGTTTTTATAAAAAAAAAAAAAAATTTTTCAAAAGTAAATTTTGATGCAAAATTCGACCCTCTAGGAGCAATATTAACAAAGTTATGAGCGTTTAAATTTTTTATAAAAAAAAAAAAAATTTTTCAAAAGTAAATTTTGATGCAAAATTCGACCCTCTAGGAGCAATATTAACAAAGTTATGAGCGTTTAAAGTTTTTATAAAAAAAAAAAAAAATTTTTCAAAAGTAAATTTTGATGCAAAATTCGACCCTTTAGGAGCAATATTAACAAAGTTATGAGCGTTTAAAGTTTGTATAAAAAAAAAAAAAAATATTTTCAAAAGTAAATTTTGATGCAAAATTCGACCCTCTAGGAGCAATATTAACAAAGTTATGAGCGTTTAAAGTTTTTATAAAAAAAAAAAAAATTTTTCAAAAGTAAATTTTGATGCAAAATTCGACCCTTTAGGAGCAATATTAACAAAGTTATGAGCGTTTAAAGTTTTTATAAAAAAAAAAAAAAATTTTTCAAAAGTAAATTTTGATGCAAAATTCGACCCTCTAGGAGCAATATTAACAAAGTTATGAGCGTTTAAATTTTTTATAAAAAAAAAAAAAATTTTTCAAAAGTAAATTTTGATGCAAAATTCGACCCTCTAGGAGCAATATTAACAAAGTTATGAGCGTTTAAATTTTTATAAAAAAAAAAAAAAATTTTTCAAAAGTAAATTTTGATGCAAAATTCGACCCTCTAGGAGCAATATTAACAAAGTTATGAGCGTTTAAAGTTTTTATAAAAAAAAAAAAAAAATTTTCAAAAGTAAATTTTGATGCAAAATTCGACCCTCTAGGAGCAATATTAACAAAGTTATGAGCGTTTAAAGTTTTTATAAAAAAAAAAAAAAATTTTTCAAAAGTAAATTTTGATGCAAAATTCGACCCTCTAGGAGCAATATTAACAAAGTTATGAGCGTTTAAAGTTTGTATAAAAAAAAAAAAAAATATTTTCAAAAGTAAATTTTGATGCAAAATTCGACCCTCTAGGAGCAATATTAACAAAGTTATGAGCGTTTAAAGTTTTTATAAAAAAAAAAAAAAAATTTTTCAAAAGTAAATTTTGATGCAAAATTCGACCCTCTAGGAGCAATATTAACAAAGTTATGAGCGTTTAAAGTTTGTATAAAAAAAAAAAAAATATTTTCAAAAGTAAATTTTGATGCAAAATTCGACCCTCTAGGAGCAATATTAACAAAGTTATGAGCGTTTAAAGTTTTTATAAAAAAAAAAAAAAAATTTTCAAAAGTAAATTTTGATGCAAAATTTGACCCTCTAGGAGCAATATTAACAAAGTTATGAGCGTTTAAAGTTTTTATAAAAAAAAAAAAAAAAATTTCAAAAGTAAATTTTGATGCAAAATTCGACCCTCTAGGAGCAATATTAACAAAGTTATGAGCGTTTAAAGTTTTTATAAAAAAAAAAAAAATTTTTCAAAAGTAAATTTTGATGCAAAATTCGACCCTTTAGGAGCAATATTAACAAAGTTATGAGCGTTTAAAGTTTTTATAAAAAAAAAAAAAAAATTTTTCAAAAGTAAATTTTGATGCAAAATTCGACCCTTTAGGAGCAATATTAACAAAGTTATGAGCGTTTAAAGTTTTTATAAAAAAAAAAAAAAATTTTTCAAAAGTAAATTTTGATGCAAAATTCGACCCTTTAGGAGCAATATTAACAAAGTTATGAGCGTTTAAAGTTTTTATAAAAAAAAAAAAAATTTTCAAAAGTAAATTTTGATGCAAAATTCGACACTCTAGGAGCAATATTAACAAAGTTATGAGCGTTTAAAGTTTGTATAAAAAAAAAAAAAATATTTTCAAAAGTAAATTTTGATGCAAAATTCGACCCTCTAGGAGCAATATTAACAAAGTTATGAGCGTTTAAAGTTTTTATAAAAAAAAAAAAAAATTTCAAAAGTAAATTTTGATGCAAAATTCGACCCTCTAGGAGCAATATTAACAAAGTTATGAGCGTTTAAAGTTTTTATAAAAAAAAAAAAAAATTTTTCAAAAGTAAATTTTGATGCAAAATTCGACCCTTTAGGAGCAATATTAACAAAGTTATGAGCGTTTAAAGTTTTTATAAAAAAAAAAAAAAATTTTTCAAAAGTAAATTTTGATGCAAAATTCGACCCTCTAGGAGCAATATTAACAAAGTTATGAGCGTTTAAATTTTTTATAAAAAAAAAAAAAATTTTTCAAAAGTAAATTTTGATGCAAAATTCGACCCTCTAGGAGCAATATTAACAAAGTTATGAGCGTTTAAATTTTTTATAAAAAAAAAAAAAATTTTCAAAAGTAAATTTTGATGCAAAATTCGACCCTCTAGGAGCAATATTAACAAAGTTATGAGCGTTTAAAGTTTTTATAAAAAAAAAAAAAAAATTTTCAAAAGTAAATTTTGATGCAAAATTCGACCCTCTAGGAGCAATATTAACAAAGTTATGAGCGTTTAAAGTTTTTATAAAAAAAAAAAAAAATTTTTCAAAAGTAAATTTTGATGCAAAATTCGACCCTCTAGGAGCAATATTAACAAAGTTATGAGCGTTTAAAGTTTGTATAAAAAAAAAAAAAAATATTTTCAAAAGTAAATTTTGATGCAAAATTCGACCCTCTAGGAGCAATATTAACAAAGTTATGAGCGTTTAAAGTTTTTATAAAAAAAAAAAAAAATTTTCAAAAGTAAATTTTGATGCAAAATTCGACCCTCTAGGAGCAATATTAACAAAGTTATGAGCGTTTAAAGTTTTTATAAAAAAAAAAAAAAAAAATTTCAAAAGTAAATTTTGATGCAAAATTCGACCCTCTAGGAGCAATATTAACAAAGTTATGAGCGTTTAAAGTTTTTATAAAAAAAAAAAAAATTTTTCAAAAGTAAATTTTGATGCAAAATTCGACCCTTTAGGAGCAATATTAACAAAGTTATGAGCGTTTAAAGTTTTTATAAAAAAAAAAAAAAATTTTTCAAAAGTAAATTTTGATGCAAAATTCGACCCTCTAGGAGCAATATTAACAAAGTTATGAGCGTTTAAATTTTTTATAAAAAAAAAAAAAATTTTTCAAAAGTAAATTTTGATGCAAAATTCGACCCTTTAGGAGCAATATTAACAAAGTTATGAGCGTTTAAAGTTTTTATAAAAAAAAAAAAAAATTTTTCAAAAGTAAATTTTGATGCAAAATTCGACCCTTTAGGAGCAATATTAACAAAGTTATGAGCGTTTAAAGTTTTTATAAAAAAAAAAAAAAAATTTTCAAAAGTAAATTTTGATGCAAAATTCGACCCTCTAGGAGCAATATTAACAAAGTTATGAGCGTTTAAATTTTTTATAAAAAAAAAAAAAAATTTTTCAAAAGTAAATTTTGATGCAAAATTCGACCCTCTAGGAGCAATTTTAACAAAGTTATGAGCGTTTAAAGTTTTTATAAAAAAAAAAAAAAAATTTTCAAAAGTAAATTTTGATGCAAAATTCGACCCTCTAGGAGCAATATTAACAAAGTTATGGACGTTTAAAGTTTTTATAAAAAAAAAAAAAAAAATTTCAAAAGTAAATTTTGATGCAAAATTCGACCCTCTAGGAGCAATATTAACAAAGTTATGAGCGTTTAAAGTTTTTATAAAAAAAAAAAAAAATTTTTCAAAAGTAAATTTTGATGCAAAATTCGACCCTCTAGGAGCAATATTAACAAAGTTATGAGCGTTTAAAGTTTTTATAAAAAAAAAAAAAAAATTTTCAAAAGTAAATTTTGATGCAAAATTCGACCCTCTAGGAGCAATATTAACAAAGTTATGAGCGTTTAAAGTTTTTATAAAAAAAAAAAAAATTTCTGAAAAAGTAAATTTTGATGCAAAATTCGACTCTCTAGGAGCAATATTAACGAAGTTATGAGCGTTTAAAGTTTTTATAAAAAAAAAAAAAAAATTTTCAAAAGTAAATTTTGATGCAAAATTCGACCCTCTAGGAGCAATATTAACAAAGTTATGAGCGTTTAAAGTTTTTATAAAAAAAAAAAAAAAAATTTCAAAAGTAAATTTTGATGCAAAATTCGACCCTCTAGGAGCAATATTAACAAAGTTATGAGCGTTTAAAGTTTTTATAAAAAAAAAAAAAAATTTTTCAAAAGTAAATTTTGATGCAAAATTCGACCCTCTAGGAGCAATATTAACAAAGTTATGAGCGTTTAAAGTTTTTATAAAAAAAAAAAAAAAAATTTCAAAAGTAAATCTTGATGCAAAATTCGACCCTCTAGGAGCAATATTAACAAAGTTATGAGCGTTTAAAGTTTTTATAAAAAAAAAAAAAAAAATTTCAAAAGTAAATTTTGATGCAAAATTCGACCCTCTAGGAGCAATATTAACAAAGTTATGAGCGTTTAAAGTTTTTATAAAAAAAAAAAAAAATTTTCAAAAGTAAATTTTGATGCAAAATTCGACCCTCTAGGAGCAATATTAACAAAGTTATGAGCGTTTAAAGTTTTTATAAAAAAAAAAAAAAAAAATTTCAAAAGTAAATTTTGATGCAAAATTTGACCCTCTAGGAGCAATATTAACAAAGTTATGAGCGTTTAAAGTTTTTATAAAAAAAAAAAAAAATTTTTCAAAAGTAAATTTTGATGCAAAATTCGACCCTCTAGGAGCAATATTAACAAAGTTATGAGCGTTTAAAGTTTTTATAAAAAAAAAAAAAAATTTTCAAAAGTAAATTTTGATGCAAAATTCGACCCTCTAGGAGCAATATTAACAAAGTTATGAGCGTTTAAAGTTTTTATAAAAAAAAAAAAAATTTTCAAAAATTTTGATGCAAAATTCAACCCTCTAGGAGTAATATTAACGAAGTTATGAGCGTTTAAAGTTTTTATAAAAAGAAAAAAAAATTTCTGAAAAGTAAATTTTGATGAAAAATTCGACCCTCTAGGAGCAATATTAACAAAGTTATGAGCGTTTAAAGTTTTTATAAAAAAAAAAAAAAAAATTCTGCAAAAGTAAATTTTGATGCAAAATTCGACCCTCTAGGAGCAATATTAACGAAGTTATGAGCGTTTAAAGTTTTTATAAAAAAAAAAAAAATTTCTGAAAAAGTAAATTTTGATGCAAAATTCGACCCTCTAGGAGCAATATTAACAAAGTTATGAGCGTTTAAAGTTTTTATAAAAAAAAAAAAAAAATTTTCAAAAGTAAATCTTGATGCAAAATTCGACCCTCTAGGAGCAATATTAACAAAGTTATGAGCGTTTAAAGTTTTTATAAAAAAAAAAAAAAAAATTTCAAAAGTAAATTTTGATGCAAAATTCGACCCTCTAGGAGCAATATTAACAAAGTTATGAGCGTTTAAAGTTTTTATAAAAAAAAAAAAAAAATTTTCAAAAGTAAATTTTGATGCAAAATTCGACCCTCTAGGAGCAATATTAACAAAGTTATGAGCGTTTAAAGTTTTTATAAAAAAAAAAAAAAAAAATTTCAAAAGTAAATTTTGATGCAAAATTCGACCCTCTAGGAGCAATATTAACAAAGTTATGAGCGTTTAAAGTTTTTATAAAAAAAAAAAAAAAATTTTCAAAAGTAAATCTTGATGCAAAATTCGACCCTCTAGGAGCAATATTAACAAAGTTATGAGCGTTTAAAGTTTTTATAAAAAAAAAAAAAAATTTTCAAAAGTAAATTTTGATGCAAAATTCGACCCTCTAGGAGCAATATTAACAAAGTTATGAGCGTTTAAAGTTTTTATAAAAAAAAAAAAAAAAATTTCAAAAGTAAATTTTGATGCAAAATTTGACCCTCTAGGAGCAATATTAACAAAGTTATGAGCGTTTAAAGTTTTTATAAAAAAAAAAAAAAATTTTTCAAAAGTAAATTTTGATGCAAAATTCGACCCTCTAGGAGCAATATTAACAAAGTTATGAGCGTTTAAAGTTTTTATAAAAAAAAAAAAAAATTTTCAAAAGTAAATTTTGATGCAAAATTCGACCCTCTAGGAGCAATATTAACAAAGTTATGAGCGTTTAAAGTTTTTATAAAAAAAAAAAAAAATTTTCAAAAGTAAATTTTGATGCAAAATTCAACCCTCTAGGAGTAATATTAACGAAGTTATGAGCGTTTAAAGTTTTTATAAAAAGAAAAAAAAATTTCTGAAAAGTAAATTTTGATGAAAAATTCGACCCTCTAGGAGCAATATTAACAAAGTTATGAGCGTTTAAAGTTTTTATAAAAAAAAAAAAAAAAATTCTGCAAAAGTAAATTTTGATGCAAAATTCGACCCTCTAGGAGCAATATTAACGAAGTTATGAGCGTTTAAAGTTTTTATAAAAAAAAAAAAATTTCTGAAAAAGTAAATTTTGATGCAAAATTCGACTCTCTAGGAGCAATATTAACGAAGTTATGAGCGTTTAAAGTTTTTATAAAAAAAAAAAAAAAATTTTCAAAAGTAAATTTTGATGCAAAATTCGACCCTCTAGGAGCAATATTAACAAAGTTATGAGCGTTTAAAGTTTTTATAAAAAAAAAAAAAAAAATTTCAAAGTAAATTTTGATGCAAAATTCGACCCTCTAGGAGCAATATTAACAAAGTTATGAGCGTTTAAAGTTTTTATAAAAAAAAAAAAAAAATTTTCAAAAGTAAATTTTGATGCAAAATTCGACCCTCTAGGAGCAATATTAACAAAGTTATGAGCGTTTAAAGTTTTTATAAAAAAAAAAAAAAATTTTCAAAAGTAAATTTTGATGCAAAATTCGACCCTCTAGGAGCAATATTAACAAAGTTATGAGCGTTTAAAGTTTTTATAAAAAAAAAAAAAAAAATTTCAAAAGTAAATTTTGATGCAAAATTCGACCCTCTAGGAGCAATATTAACAAAGTTATGAGCGTTTAAAGTTTTTATAAAAAAAAAAAAAAATTTTTCAAAAGTAAATTTTGATGCAAAATTCGACCCTCTAGGAGCAATATTAACAAAGTTATGAGCGTTTAAAGTTTTTATAAAAAAAAAAAAAAAATTTCAAAAGTAAATTTTGATGCAAAATTCGACCCTCTAGGAGCAATATTAACAAAGTTATGAGCGTTTAAAGGTTTTATAAAAAAAAAAAAAAAATTTCAAAAGTAAATTTTGATGCAAAATTCGACCCTCTAGGAGCAATATTAACAAAGTTATGAGCGTTTAAAGTTTTTATAAAAAAAAAAAAAAATTTTTCAAAAGTAAATTTTGATGCAAAATTCGACCCTCTAGGAGCAATATTAACAAAGTTATGAGCGTTTAAAGTTTTTATAAAAAAAAAAAAAAATTTTTCAAAAGTAAATTTTGATGCAAAATTCGACCCTCTAGGAGCAATATTAACAAAGTTATGAGCGTTTAAAGTTTTTATAAAAAAAAAAAAAAAAATTTCAAAATAAATTTTGATGCAAAATTCGACCCTCTAGGAGCAATATTAACAAAGTTATGAGCGTTTAAAGGTTTTATAAAAAAAAAAAAAAAAAATTTCAAAAGTAAATTTTGATGCAAAATTCGACCCTCTAGGAGCAATATTAACAAAGTTATGAGCGTTTAAAGTTTTTATAAAAAAAAAAAAAAAAATTTCAAAAGTAAATTTTGATGCAAAATTCGACCCTCTAGGAGCAATATTAACAAAGTTATGAGCGTTTAAAGTTTTATAAAAAAAAAAAAATTTTTCAAAAGTAAATTTTGATGCAAAATTCGACCCTCTAGGAGCAATATTAACAAAGTTATGAGCGTTTAAAGTTTTTATAAAAAAAAAAAAAATTTTCAAAAGTAAATTTTGATGCAAAATTCGACCCTCTAGGAGCAATATTAACAAAGTTATGAGCGTTTAAAGTTTTTATAAAAAAAAAAAAAAAATTTTCAAAAGTAAATTTTGATGCAAAATTCGACCCTCTAGGAGCAATATTAACAAAGTTATGAGCGTTTAAAGTTTTTATAAAAAAAAAAAAAAAAATTTCAAAAGTAAATTTTGATGCAAAATTCGACCCTCTAGGAGCAATATTAACAAAGTTATGAGCGCTTAAAGTTTTTATAAAAAAAAAAAAAAATTTTCAAAAGTAAATTTTGATGCAAAATTCGACCCTCTAGGAGCAATATTAACAAAGTTATGAGCGTTTAAAGTTTTTATAAAAAAAAAAAAAATTTTTCAAAAGTAAATTTTGATGCAAAATTCGACCCTCTAGGAGCAATATTAACAAAGTTATGAGCGTTTAAAGTTTTTATAAAAAAAAAAAAAAATTTTCAAAAGTAAATTTTGATGCAAATTCGACCCTCTAGGAGCAATATTAACAAAGTTATGAGCGTTTAAAGTTTTTATAAAAAAAAAAAAAAAAATTTCAAAAGTAAATTTTGATGCAAAATTCGACCCTCTAGGAGCAATATTAACAAAGTTATGAGCGTTTAAAGGTTTTATAAAAAAAAAAAAAAAAAAATTTCAAAAGTAAATTTTGATGCAAAATTCGACCCTCTAGGAGCAATATTAACAAAGTTATGAGCGTTTAAAGTTTTTATAAAAAAAAAAAAAAAAAAATTTCAAAAGTAAATTTTGATGCAAAATTCGACCCTCTAGGAGCAATATTAACAAAGTTATGAGCGTTTAAAGTTTTATAAAAAAAAAAAAATTTTTCAAAAGTAAATTTTGATGCAAAATTCGACCCTCTAGGAGCAATATTAACAAAGTTATGAGCGTTTAAAGTTTTATAAAAAAAAAAAAATTTTCAAAAGTAAATTTTGATGCAAAATTCGACCCTCTAGGAGCAATATTAACAAAGTTATGAGCGTTTAAAGTTTTTATAAAAAAAAAAAAAATTTTCAAAAGTAAATTTTGATGCAAAATTCGACCCTCTAGGAGCAATATTAACAAAGTTATGAGCGTTTAAAGTTTTTATAAAAAAAAAAAAAAAAATTTCAAAAGTAAATTTTGATGCAAAATTCGACCCTCTAGGAGCAATATTAACAAAGTTATGAGCGCTTAAAGTTTTTATAAAAAAAAAAAAAAAAAATTTTCAAAAGTAAATTTTGATGCAAAATTCGACCCTGTAGGAGCAATATTAACAAAGTTATGAGCGTTTAAAGTTTTTATAAAAAAAAAAAAAAATTTTTCAAAAGTAAATTTTGATGCAAAATTCGACCCTCTAGGAGCAATATTAACAAAGTTATGAGCGTTTAAAGTTTTTTATAAAAAAAAAAAAAAATTTTCAAAAGTAAATTTTGATGCAAAATTCAACCCTCTAGGAGCAATATTAACAAAGTTATGAGCGTTTAAAGTTTTTATAAAAAAAAAAAAAAAATTTTTCAAAGTAAATTTTGATGCAAAATTCGACCCTCTAGGAGCAATATTAACAAAGTTATGAGCGTTTAAAGTTTTATAAAAAAAAAAAAAAAATTTCAAAGTAAATTTGATGCAAAATTCGACCCTCTAGGAGCAATATTAACAAAGTTATGAGCGTTTAAAGTTTTTATAAAAAAAAAAAAAAAAAATTTCAAAAGTAAATTTTGATGCAAAATTCGACCCTCTAGGAGCAATATTAACAAAGTTATGAGCGTTTAAAGTTTTATAAAAAAAAAAAAAAAAAATTTCAAAAGTAAATTTTGATGCAAAATTCGACCCTCTAGGAGCAATATTAACAAAGTTATGAGCGTTTAAAGTTTTTATAAAAAAAAAAAAAAAAATTTCAAAAGTAAATTTTGATGCAAAATTCGACCCTCTAGGAGCAATATTAACAAAATTATGAGCGTTTAAAGTTTTTATAAAAAAAAAAAAAAATTTTCAAAAGTAAATTTTGATGCAAAACTCGACCCTCTAGGAGCAATATTAACAAAGTTATGAGCGTTTAAAGTTTTTATAAAAAAAAAAAAAAAATTTCAAAAGTAAATTTTGATGCAAAATTCGACCCTCTAGGAGCAATATTAACAAAGTTATGAGCGTTTAAAGTTTTTATAAAAAAAAAAAAAAAAAATTTCAAAAGTAAATTTTGATGCAAAATTCGACCCTCTAGGAGCAATATTAACAAAGTTATGAGCGTTTAAAGTTTTTATAAAAAAAAAAAAAAAATTTTTCAAAAGTAAATTTTGATGCAAAATTCGACCCTCTAGGAGCAATATTAACAAAGTTATGAGCGTTTAAAGTTTTTATAAAAAAAAAAAAAATTTTTCAAAAGTAAATTTTGATGCAAAATTCGACCCTCTAGGAGCAATATTAACAAAGTTATGAGCGTTTAAAGTTTTTATAAAAAAAAAAAAAAAAAATTTCAAAATAAATTTTGATGCAAAATTCGACCCTCTAGGAGCAATATTAACAAAGTTATGAGCGTTTAAAGTTTTATAAAAAAAAAAAAAAAAAATTTCAAAAGTAAATTTTGATGCAAAATTCGACCCTCTAGGAGCAATATTAACAAAGTTATGAGCGTTTAAAGTTTTTATAAAAAAAAAAAAAAAAAAATTTCAAAAGTAAATTTTGATGCAAAATTCGACCCTCTAGGAGCAATATTAACAAAGTTATGAGCGTTTAAAGTTTTTATAAAAAAAAAAAAAAATTTTCAAAAGTAAATTTTGATGCAAAATTCGACCCTCTAGGAGCAATATTAACAAAGTTATGAGCGTTTAAAGTTTTATAAAAAAAAAAAAAAATTTTCAAAAGTAAATTTTGATGCAAAATTCGACCCTCTAGGAGCAATATTAACAAAGTTATGAGCGTTTAAAGTTTTTATAAAAAAAAAAAAAAAAATTTCAAAAGTAAATTTTGATGCAAAATTCGACCCTCTAGGAGCAATATTAACAAAGTTATGAGCGTTTAAAGTTTTTATAAAAAAAAAAAAAAAAATTTCAAAAGTAAATTTTGATGCAAAATTCGACCCTCTAGGAGCAATATTAACAAAGTTATGAGCGCTTAAAGTTTTTATAAAAAAAAAAAAAAAAAATTTCAAAGTAAATTTTGATGCAAAATTCGACCCTGTAGGAGCAATATTAACAAAGTTATGAGCGTTTAAAGTTTTTATAAAAAAAAAAAAATTTTTCAAAAGTAAATTTTGATGCAAAATTCGACCCTCTAGGAGCAATATTAACAAAGTTATGAGCGTTTAAAGTTTTATAAAAAAAAAAAAAAAAATTTTCAAAAGTAAATTTTGATGCAAAATTCGACCCTCTAGGAGCAATATTAACAAAGTTATGAGCGTTTAAAGTTTTTATAAAAAAAAAAAAAAAAATTTCAAAATAAATTTTGATGCAAAATTCGACCCTCTAGGAGCAATATTAACAAAGTTATGAGCGTTTAAAGGTTTTATAAAAAAAAAAAAAAAATTTCAAAAGTAAATTTTGATGCAAAATTCGACCCTCTAGGAGCAATATTAACAAAGTTATGAGCGTTTAAAGTTTTTATAAAAAAAAAAAAAAAAAATTTCAAAAGTAAATTTTGATGCAAAATTCGACCCTCTAGGAGCAATATTAACAAAGTTATGAGCGTTTAAAGTTTTTATAAAAAAAAAAAAAATTTTTCAAAAGTAAATTTTGATGCAAAATTCGACCCTCTAGGAGCAATATTAACAAAGTTATGAGCGTTTAAAGTTTTTATAAAAAAAAAAAAAAATTTTTCAAAAGTAAATTTTGATGCAAAATTCGACCCTCTAGGAGCAATATTAACAAAGTTATGAGCGTTTAAAGTTTTTATAAAAAAAAAAAAAAATTTTCAAAAGTAAATTTTGATGCAAAATTCGACCCTCTAGGAGCAATATTAACAAAGTTATGAGCGTTTAAAGTTTTTATAAAAAAAAAAAAAAAAATTTCAAAAGTAAATTTTGATGCAAAATTCGACCCTCTAGGAGCAATATTAACAAAGTTATGAGCGCTTAAAGTTTTTATAAAAAAAAAAAAAAAAATTTTCAAAAGTAAATTTTGATGCAAAATTCGACCCTGTAGGAGCAATATTAACAAAGTTATGAGCGTTTAAAGTTTTTATAAAAAAAAAAAAATTTTTCAAAAGTAAATTTTGATGCAAAATTCGACCCTCTAGGAGCAATATTAACAAAGTTATGAGCGTTTAAAGTTTTTATAAAAAAAAAAAAAAAATTTTCAAAAGTAAATTTTGATGCAAAATTCAACCCTCTAGGAGCAATATTAACAAAGTTATGAGCGTTTAAAGTTTTTATAAAAAAAAAAAAAAAATTTTTCAAAAGTAAATTTTGATGCAAAATTCGACCCTCTAGGAGCAATATTAACAAAGTTATGAGCGTTTAAAGTTTTTATAAAAAAAAAAAAAAAAATTTCAAAAGTAAATTTTGATGCAAAATTCGACCCTCTAGGAGCAATATTAACAAAGTTATGAGCGTTTAAAGTTTTTATAAAAAAAAAAAAAAAAATTTCAAAAGTAAATTTTGATGCAAAATTCGACCCTCTAGGAGCAATATTAACAAAGTTATGAGCGTTTAAAGTTTTTATAAAAAAAAAAAAAAAAATTTCAAAAGTAAATTTTGATGCAAAATTCGACCCTCTAGGAGCAATATTAACAAAGTTATGAGCGTTTAAAGTTTTTATAAAAAAAAAAAAAAAAATTTCAAAAGTAAATTTTGATGCAAAATTCGACCCTCTAGGAGCAATATTAACAAAGTTATGAGCGTTTAAAGTTTTTATAAAAAAAAAAAAAAATTTTTCAAAAGTAAATTTTGATGCAAAATTCGACCCTCTAGGAGCAATATTAACAAAGTTATGAGCGTTTAAAGTTTTTATAAAAAAAAAAAAAAAAATTTCAAAAGTAAATTTTGATGCAAAATTCGACCCTCTAGGAGCAATATTAACAAAGTTATGAGCGTTTAAAGTTTTTATAAAAAAAAAAAAAAATTTTTCAAAAGTAAATTTTGATGCAAAATTCGACCCTCTAGGAGCAATATTAACAAAGTTATGAGCGTTTAAAGTTTTTATAAAAAAAAAAAAAAATTTTTCAAAAGTAAATTTTGATGCAAAATTCGACCCTCTAGGAGCAATATTAACAAAGTTATGAGCGTTTAAAGTTTTTATAAAAAAAAAAAAAAATATTTCAAAAGTAAATTTTGATGCAAAATTCGACCCTCTAGGAGCAATATTAACAAAGTTATGAGCGTTTAAAGTTTTTATAAAAAAAAAAAAAAATTTCAAAAGTAAATTTTGATGCAAAATTCGACCCTCTAGGAGCAATATTAACAAAGTTATGAGCGTTTAAAGTTTTTATAAAAAAAAAAAAAAAAATTTCAAAAGTAAATTTTGATGCAAAATTCGACCCTCTAGGAGCAATATTAACAAAGTTATGAGCGTTTAAAGTTTTTATAAAAAAAAAAAAAATTTTTCAAAAGTAAATTTTGATGCAAAATTCGACCCTCTAGGAGCAATATTAACAAAGTTATGAGCGTTTAAAGTTTTTATAAAAAAAAAAAAAAAATTTTCAAAAGTAAATTTTGATGCAAAATTCGACCCTCTAGGAGCAATATTAACAAAGTTATAAGCGTTTAAAGTTTTTATAAAAAAAAAAAAAATTTTCAAAAGTAAATTTTGATGCAAAATTCGACCCTCTAGGAGCAATATTAACAAAGTTATGAGCGTTTAAAGTTTTTATAAAAAAAAAAAAAAATTTTTCAAAAGTAAATTTTGATGCAAAATTCGACCCTCTAGGAGCAATATTAACAAAGTTATGAGCGTTTAAAGTTTTTATAAAAAAAAAAAAAAAAACTTCAAAAGTAAATTTTGATGCAAAATTCGACCCTCTAGGAGCAATATTAACAAAGTTATGAGCGTTTAAAGTTTTTATAAAAAAAAAAAAAAAATTTTCAAAAGTAAATTTTGATGCAAAATTCGACCCTGTAGGAGCAATATTAACAAAGTTATGAGCGTTTAAAGTTTTTATAAAAAAAAAAAAAAATTTTTCAAAAGTAAATTTTGATGCAAAATTAGACCCTCTAGGAGCAATATTAACAAAGTTATGAGCGTTTAAAGTTTTTATAAAAAAAAAAAAAAAACATTTCAAAAGTAAATTTTGATGCAAAATTCGACCCTCTAGGAGCAATATTAACAAAGTTATGAGCGTTTAAAGTTTTTATAAAAAAAAAAAAAAAATTTCAAAAGTAAATTTTGATGCAAAATTCGACCCTCTAGGAGCAATATTAACAAAGTTATGAGCGTTTAAAGTTTTTATAAAAAAAAAAAAAAAAATTTCAAAAGTAAATTTTGATGCAAAATTCGACCCTCTAGGAGCAATATTAACAAAGTTATGAGCGTTTAAAGTTTTTATAAAAAAAAAAAAAAAATTTTCAAAAGTAAATTTTGATGCAAAATTCGACCCTCTAGGAGCAATATTAACAAAGTTATGAGCGTTTAAAGTTTTTATAAAAAAAAAAAAAAATTTTTCAAAAGTAAATTTTGATGCAAAATTCGACCCTGTAGGAGCAATATTAACAAAGTTATGAGCGTTTAAAGTTTTTATAAAAAAAAAAAAAAAATTTTCAAAAGTAAATTTTGATGCAAAATTCGACCCTCTAGGAGCAATATTAACAAAGTTATGAGCGTTTAAAGTTTTTATAAAAAAAAAAAAAATTTTTCAAAAGTAAATTTTGATGCAAAATTCGACCCTCTAGGAGCAATATTAACAAAGTTATGAGCGTTTAAAGTTTTTATAAAAAAAAAAAAAAAAATTTCAAAAGTAAATTTTGATGCAAAATTCGACCCTCTAGGAGCAATATTAACAAAGTTATGAGCGTTTAAAGTTTTTATAAAAAAAAAAAAAAATTTTTCAAAAGTAAATTTTGATGCAAAATTCGACCCTCTAGGAGCAATATTAACAAAGTTATGAGCGTTTAAAGTTTTTATAAAAAAAAAAAAAAATTTTTCAAAAGTAAATTTTGATGCAAAATTCGACCCTCTAGGAGCAATATTAACAAAGTTATGAGCGTTTAAAGTTTTTATAAAAAAAAAAAAAAAAATTTCAAAAGTAAATTTTGATGCAAAATTCGACCCTCTAGGAGCAATATTAACAAAGTTATGAGCGTTTAAAGTTTTTATAAAAAAAAAAAAAAATTTTCAAAAGTAAATTTTGATGCAAAATTCGACCCTCTAGGAGCAATATTAACAAAGTTATGAGCGTTTAAAGTTTTTATAAAAAAAAAAAAAAAACATTTCAAAAGTAAATTTTGATGCAAAATTCGACCCTCTAGGAGCAATATTAACAAAGTTATGAGCGTTTAAAGTTTTTATAAAAAAAAAAAAAAAATTTCAAAAGTAAATTTTGATGCAAAATTCGACCCTCTAGGAGCAATATTAACAAAGTTATGAGCGTTTAAAGTTTTTATAAAAAAAAAAAAAAAAAATTTCAAAAGTAAATTTTGATGCAAAATTCGACCCTCTAGGAGCAATATTAACAAAGTTATGAGCGTTTAAAGTTTTTATAAAAAAAAAAAAAATTTTCAAAAGTAAATTTTGATGCAAAATTCGACCCTCTAGGAGCAATATTAACAAAGTTATGAGCGTTTAAAGTTTTTATAAAAAAAAAAAAAAAATTTTCAAAAGTAAATTTTGATGCAAAATTCGACCCTCTAGGAGCAATATTAACAAAGTTATGAGCGTTTAAAGTTTTTATAAAAAAAAAAAAAAAAATTTTAAAGTAAATTTTGATGCAAAATTCGACGCTCTAGGAGCAATATTAACAAAGTTGCTTTTAAAGTTTTTATAAAAAAAAAAAAAAAAATTTCTGAAAAAGTAAATTTGGATGCAAAATTCGACCCTCTAGGAGCAATATTAACAAAGTTATGAGCTTTTAAAGTTTTTATAAAAAAAAAAAAAAATTTCAAAAGTAAATTTTGATGCAAAATTCGACCCTCTAGGAGCAATATTAACGAAGTTATGAGCGTTTAAAGTTTTTATAAAAAAAAAAAAATTTTCAAAAGTAAATTTTGATGCAAAATTCGACCCTCTAGGAGCAATATTAACAAAGTTATGAGCGTTTAAAGTTTTTATAAAAAAAAAAAAAAATTTCAAAAGTAAATTTTGATGCAAAATGCGACCCTCTAGGAGCAATATTAACAAAGTTATGAGCGTTTAAAGTTTTTATAAAAAAAAAAAAAAAAATTTTAAAAGTAAATTTTGATGCAAAATTCGACCCTCTAGGAGCAATATTAACAAAGTTATGAGCGTTTAAAGTTTTTATAAAAAAAAAAAAAAATTTCAAAAGTAAATTTTGATGCAAAATTCGACCCTCTAGGAGCAATATTAACGAAGTTATGAGCGTTTAAAGTTTTTATAAAAAAAAAAAAAAAATTTCAAAAGTAAATGTTGATGCAAAATGCGACCCTCTAGGAGCAATATTAACAAAGTTATGAGCGTTTAAAGTTTTTATAAAAAAAAAAAAAAAAATTTTAAAAGTAAATTTTGATGCAAAATTCGACCCTCTAGGAGCAATATTAACAAAGTTATGAGCGTTTAAAGTTTTTATAAAAAAAAAAAAAAAAATTTCAAAAGTAAATTTTTATGCAAAATTCGACCCTCTAGGAGCAATATTAACGAAGTTATGAGCGTTTAAAATTTTTATAAAAAAAAAAAAAAATTTCAAAAGTAAATTTTGATGCAAAATTCGACCCTCTAGGAGCAATATTAACAAAGTTATGAGCGTTTAAAGTTTTTATAAAAAAAAAAAAAAAATTTCAAAAGTAAATTTTGATGCAAAATTCAACCCTCTAAGGAGCAATATTAACGAAGTTATGAGCGTTTAAAGTTTTTATAAAAAAAAAAAAAATTTTCAAAAGTAAATTTTGATGCAAAATTCGAACCTCTAGGAGCAATATTAACAAAGTTATGAGCGTTTAAAGTTTTTATAAAAAAAAAAAAAAAAATTTTAAAAGTAAATTTTGATGCAAAATTCGACCCTCTAGGAGCAATATTAACAAAGTTATGAGCGTTTAAAGTTTTTATAAAAAAAAAAAAAAAATTTCAAAAGTAAATTTTGATGCAAAATTTGACCCTCTAGGAGCAATATTAACGAAGTTATGAGCGTTTAAAGTTTTTATAAAAAAAAAAAAAAAATTTTCAAAAGCAAATTTTGATGCAAAATTCGACCCTCTAGGAGCAATATTAACGAAGTTATGAGCGTTTAAAGTTTTTATAAAAAAAAAAAAAAAATTTCAAAAGTAAATTTTGATGCAAAATTCGACCCTCTAGGAGCAATATTACCGAAGTTATGAGCGTTTAAAGTTTTTATAAAAAAAAAAAAAAAAATTTTAAAAGTAAATTTTGATGCAAAATTCGACCCTCTAGGAGCAATATTAACAAAGTTATGAACGTTTAAAGTTTTTATAAAAAAAAAAAAAAATTTCAAAAGTAAATTTTGATGCAAAGTTCGACCCTCTAGGAGCAATATTAACGAAGTTATGAGCGTTTAAAGTTTTTATAAAAAAAAAAAAAAATTTCAAAAGTAAATTTTGATGCAAAATTCGACCCTCTAGGAGCAATATTAACGAAGTTATGAACGTTTAAAGTTTTTATAAAAAAAAAAAAAAATTTTCAAAAGTAAATTTTGATGCAAAATTCGACCCTCTAGGAGCAATATTAACAAAGTTATGAGCGTTTAAAGTTTTTATAAAAAAAAAAAAAAATTTCAAAAGTAAATTTTGATGCAAAATTCGACCCTCTAGGAGCAATATTAACGAAGTTATGAGCGTTTAAAGTTTTTATAAAAAAAAAAAAAATTTTCAAAAGTAAAGTTTGATGCAAAATTCGACCCTCTAGGAGCAATATTAACGAAGTTATGAGCGTTTAAAGTTTTTATAAAAAAAAAATAAAAATTTCAAAAGTAAATTTTGAAGCAAAATTCGACCCTCTAGGAGCAATATTACCAAAGTTATGAGCTTTTAAAGTTTTTATAAAAAAAAAAAAAAAAAATTTCAAAAGTAAATTTTGATGCAAAATTCGACCCTCTAGGAGCAATATTAACGAAGTTATGAGCGTTTAAAGTTTTTATAAAAAAAAAAAAAATTTTCAAAAGTAAATTTTGATGCAAAATTCGACCCTCTAGGAGCAATATTAACAAAGTTATGAGCTTTTAAAGTTTTTATAAAAAAAAAAAAAAAAAATTTCAAAAGTAAATTTTGATGCAAAATTCGACCCTCTAGGAGCAATATTAACAAAGTTATGAGCGTTTAAAGTTTTTATAAAAAAAAAAAAAAAATTTTAAAAGTAAATTTTGATGCAAAATTCGACGCTCTAGGAGCAATATTAACAAAGTTGCTTTTAAAGTTTTTATAAAAAAAAAAAAAAAAAATTTCTGAAAAAGTAAATTTGGATGCAAAATTCGACCCTCTAGGAGCAATATTAACAAAGTTATGAGCTTTTAAAGTTTTTATAAAAAAAAAAAAAATTTCAAAAGTAAATTTTGATGCAAAATTCGACCCTCTAGGAGCAATATTAACGAAGTTATGAGCGTTTAAAGTTTTTATAAAAAAAAAAAAATTTCTGAAAAAATAAATTTTGATGCAAAATTCGACCTTCTAGGAGCAATATTAACGAAGTTATGAGCGTTTAAAGTTTATATAAAAAAAAAAAAAAATTCTGAAAATGTAAATTTTGATGCAAAATTTGACCTTCTAGGAGCAATATTAACGAAGTTATGAGCGTTTAAAGTTTTTATAAAATAAAAAAAAAATTTCTGAAAAAGTAAATTTTGATGCAAAATTCGACCTTCTAGGAGCAATATTAACGAAGTTATGAGCGTTTAAAGTTTATATAAAAAAAAAAAAAAATTTCTGAAAAAGTGAATTTTGATGCAAAATTCGACCCTCTAGGAGCAATATTACAAAGTTATGAGCGTTTAAAGTTTTTATAAAAAAAAAAATTTCTGAAAAAGTAAATTTTGATGCAAAATTCGACCCTCTAGGAGCAATATTAACGAAGTTATGAGCGTTTAAAGTTTTAATAAAAAAAACAAAAATTTCTGCAAAAGTAAATTTTGATGCAAAATTCGACCCTCTAGGAGCAATATTAACGAAGTTATGAGCGTTTAAAGTTTTTATAAAAAAAAAAAAAATTTCTGAAAAAGCAAATTTTGATGCAAAATTCGACCCTCTAGGAGCAATATTAACAAAGTTATGAGCGTTTAAAGTTTTTATAAAAAAAAAAATTTCTGAAAAAGTAAATTTTGATGCAAAATTCGACCCTCTAGGAGCAATATTAACGAAGTTATGAGCGTTTAAAAATTTTATAAAAAAAAAAAAATTTCTGAAAAAGTAAATTTTGATGCAAAATTTGACCTTCTAGGAGCAATATTAACGAAGTTATGAGCGTTTAAAAATTTTATAAAAAAAAAAAAATTTTTGAAAAAGTAAATTTTGATGCAAAATTTGACCTTCTAGGAGCAATATTAACGAAGTTATGAGCGTTTAAAGTTTTTATAAAAAAAAAAAAAAAAAATGTGAAAATGTAAATTTTGATGCAAAATTCGACCCTCTAGGAGCAATATTAACGAAGTTATGAGCGTTTAAAGTTTTTATAAAAAAAAAAAAATTTTCAAAAGTAAATTTTGATGCAAAATTCGACCCTCTAGGAGCAATATTAACAAAGTTATGAGCGTTTAAAGTTTTTATAAAAAAAAAAAAAAAATTTCAAAAGTAAATTTTGATGCAAAATGCGACCCTCTAGGAGCAATATTAACAAAGTTATGAGCGTTTAAAGTTTTTATAAAAAAAAAAAAAAAAATTTTAAAAGTAAATTTTGATGCAAAATTCGACCCTCTAGGAGCAATATTAACAAAGTTATGAGCGTTTAAAGTTTTTATAAAAAAAAAAAAAAAAATTTCAAAAGTAAATTTTTATGCAAAATTCGACCCTCTAGGAGCAATATTAACGAAGTTATGAGCGTTTAAAATTTTTATAAAAAAAAAAAAAAAATTTCAAAAGTAAATTTTGATGCAAAATTCGACCCTCTAGGAGCAATATTAACAAAGTTATGAGCGTTTAAAGTTTTTATAAAAAAAAAAAAAAAATTTCAAAAGTAAATTTTGATGCAAAATTCGACCCTCTAGGAGCAATATTAACGAAGTTATGAGCGTTTAAAGTTTTTATAAAAAAAAAAAAAATTTTCAAAAGTAAATTTTGATGCAAAATTCGACCCTCTAGGAGCAATATTAACAAAGTTATGAGCGTTTAAAGTTTTTATAAAAAAAAAAAAAAAAATTTTAAAAGTAAATTTTGATGCAAAATTCGACCCTCTAGGAGCAATATTAACAAAGTTATGAGCGTTTAAAGTTTTTATAAAAAAAAAAAAAAAAATTTCAAAAGTAAATTTTGATGCAAAATTCGACCCTCTAGGAGCAATATTAACGAAGTTATAAGCGTTTAAAGTTTTTATAAAAAAAAAAAAAATTTTCAAAAGTAAATTTTGATGCAAAATTCGACCCTCTAGGAGCAATATTAACAAAGTTATGAGCGTTTAAAGTTTTTATAAAAAAAAAAAAAATTTTAAAAGTAAATTTTGATGCGAAATTCGACCCTCTAGGAGCAATATTAACAAAGTTATGAGCGTTTAAAGTTTTTATAAAAAAAAAAAAAAAAATTTCAAAAGTAAATTTTGATGCAAAATTCGACCCTCTAGGAGCAATATTAACGAAGTTATGAGCGTTTAAAGTTTTTATAAAAAAAAAAAAAAAATTTCAAAAGTAAATTTTGATGCAAAATTCGACCCTCTAGGAGCAATATTAACAAAGTTATGAGCGTTTAAAGTTGTTATAAAAAAAAAAAAAAAAATTTCAAAAGTAAATTTTGATGCAAAATTCGACCCTCTAGGAGCAATATTAACGAAGTTATGAGCGTTTAAAGTTTTTATAAAAAAAAAAAAAAAAATTTCAAAAGTAAATTTTGATGCAAAATTTGACCCTCTAGGAGCAATATTAACGAAGTTATGAGCGTTTAAAGTTTTTATAAAAAAAAAAAAAAAATTTTCAAAAGCAAATTTTGATGCAAAATTCGACCCTCTAGGAGCAATATTAACGAAGTTATGAGCGTTTAAAGTTTTTATAAAAAAAAAAAAAAAAATTTCAAAAGTAAATTTTGATGCAAAATTCGACCCTGTAGGAGCAATATTACCGAAGTTATGAGCGTTTAAAGTTTTTATAAAAAAAAAAAAAAAAATTTCAAAAGTAAATTTTGATGCAAAATTCGACCCTCTAGGAGCAATATTAACGAAGTTATGAGCGTTTAAAGTTTTTATAAAAAAAAAAAAAAAATTTCAAAAGTAAATTTTGATGCAAAATTCGACCCTCTAGGAGCAATATTAACAAAGTTATGAGCGTTTAAAGTTGTTATAAAAAAAAAAAAAAAAATTTCAAAAGTAAATTTTGATGCAAAATTCGACCCTCTAGGAGCAATATTAACGAAGTTATGAGCGTTTAAAGTTTTTATAAAAAAAAAAAAAAAATTTCAAAAGTAAATTTTGATGCAAAATTCGACCCTCTAGGAGCAATATTAACGAAGTTATGAGCGTTTAAAGTTTTTATAAAAAAAAAAAAAAAATTTCAAAAGTAAATTTTGATGCAAAATTCGACCCTCTAGGAGCAATATTAACAAAGTTATGAGCGTTTAAAGTTGTTATAAAAAAAAAAAAAAAAATTTCAAAAGTAAATTTTGATGCAAAATTCGACCCTCTAGGAGCAATATTAACGAAGTTATGAGCGTTTAAAGTTTTTATAAAAAAAAAAAAAAAAATTTCAAAAGTAAATTTTGATGCAAAATTTGACCCTCTAGGAGCAATATTAACGAAGTTATGAGCGTTTAAAGTTTTTATAAAAAAAAAAAAAAAAATTTTCAAAAGCAAATTTTGATGCAAAATTCGACCCTCTAGGAGCAATATTAACGAAGTTATGAGCGTTTAAAGTTTTTATAAAAACAAAAAATAAAAATTTCAAAAGTAAATTTTGATGCAAAATTCGACCCTCTAGGAGCAATATTAACGAAGTTATGAGCGTTTAAAGTTTTTATAAAAAAAAAAAAAAAATTTCAAAAGTAAATTTTGATGCAAAATTCGACCCTCTAGGAGCAATATTACCGAAGTTATGAGCGTTTAAAGTTTTTATAAAAAAAAAAAAAAATTTCTGAAAAAGTAAATTTTGATGCAAAATTCGACCCTCTAGGAGCAATATTACCGAAGTTATGAGCGTTTAAAGTTTTTATAAAAAAAAAAAATTTCTGAAAAAGTAAATTTTGATGCAAAATTCGACCCTCTAGGAGCAATATTAACGAAGTTATGAGCGTTTAAAAATTTTATAAAAAAAAAAAAATTTCTGAAAAAGTAAATTTTGATGCAAAATTCGACCCTCTAGGAGCAATATTACGAAGTTATGAGCGTTTAACGTTTTTATAAAAAAAAAAAATTTCTGAAAAAGTAAATTTTGATGCAAAATTCGACCCTCTAGGAGCAATATTAACGAAGTTATGAGCGTTTAAAGTTTTTATAAAAAAAAAAAAAAAAATTTCAAAAGTAAATTTTGATGCAAAATTCGACCCTCTAGGAGCAATATTAACGAAGTTATGAGCGTTTAAAGTTTTTATAAAAAAAAAAAAAAAATTTCAAAAGTAAATTTTGATGCAAAATTCGACCCTCTAGGAGCAATATTAACAAAGTTATGAGCGTTTAAAGTTGTTATAAAAAAAAAAAAAAAAAATTTCAAAAGTAAATTTTGATGCAAAATTCGACCCTCTAGGAGCAATATTAACGAAGTTATGAGCGTTTAAAGTTTTTATAAAAAAAAAAAAAAAAATTTCAAAAGTAAATTTTGATGCAAAATTTGACCCTCTAGGAGCAATATTAACGAAGTTATGAGCGTTTAAAGTTTTTATAAAAAAAAAAAAAAAAATTTTCAAAAGCAAATTTTGATGCAAAATTCGACCCTCTAGGAGCAATATTAACGAAGTTATGAGCGTTTAAAGTTTTTATAAAAACAAAAAATAAAAATTTCAAAAGTAAATTTTGATGCAAAATTCGACCCTCTAGGAGCAATATTAACGAAGTTATGAGCGTTTAAAGTTTTTATAAAAAAAAAAAAAAAAATTTTCAAAAGCAAATTTTGATGCAAAATTCGACCCTCTAGGAGCAATATTAACGAAGTTATGAGCGTTTAAAGTTTTTATAAAAACAAAAAATAAAAATTTCAAAAGTAAATTTTGATGCAAAATTCGACTCTAGGAGCAATATTAACGAAGTTATGAGCGTTTAAAGTTTTTATAAAAAAAAAAAAAAAAATTTCAAAAGTAAATTTTGATGCAAAATTCGACCCTCTAGGAGCAATATTACCGAAGTTATGAGCGTTTAAAGTTTTTATAAAAAAAAAAAAAAATTTCTGAAAAAGTAAATTTTGATGCAAAATTCGACCCTCTAGGAGCAATATTACCGAAGTTATGAGCGTTTAAAGTTTTTATAAAAAAAAAAAAAAAAATTTCAAAAGTAAATTTTGATGCAAAATTTGACCCTCTAGGAGCAATATTAACGAAGTTATGAGCGTTTAAAGTTTTTATAAAAAAAAAAAAAATTTTCAAAAGTAAATTTTGATGCAAAATTCGACCCTCTAGGAGCAATATTAACAAAGTTATGAGCGTTTAAAGTTTTTATAAAAAAAAAAAAAAATTTTAAAAGTAAATTTTGATGCAAAATTCGACCCTCTAGGAGCAATATTAACGAAGTTATGAGCGTTTAAAGTTTTTATAAAAAAAAAAAAAAAATTTCAAAAGTAAATTTTGATGCAAAATTCGACCCTCTAGGAGCAATATTAACAAAGTTATGAGCGTTTAAAGTTGTTATAAAAAAAAAAAAAAAAAATTTCAAAAGTAAATTTTGATGCAAAATTTGACCCTCTAGGAGCAATATTAACGAAGTTATGAGCGTTTAAAGTTTTTATAAAAAAAAAAAAAAAAATTTTCAAAAGCAAATTTTGATGCAAAATTCGACCCTCTAGGAGCAATATTAACGAAGTTATGAGCGTTTAAAGTTTTTATAAAAACAAAAAATAAAAATTTCAAAAGTAAATTTTGATGCAAAATTCGACCCTCTAGGAGCAATATTAACGAAGTTATGAGCGTTTAAAGTTTTTATAAAAAAAAAAAAAAAAATTTCAAAAGTAAATTTTGATGCAAAATTCGACCCTCTAGGAGCAATATTACCGAAGTTATGAGCGTTTAAAGTTTTTATAAAAAAAAAAAAAAATTTCTGAAAAAGTAAATTTTGATGCAAAATTCGACCCTCTAGGAGCAATATTACCGAAGTTATGACCGTTTAAAGTTTTTATAAAAAAAAAAAATTTCTGAAAAAGTAAATTTTGATGCAAAATTCGACCCTCTAGGAGCAATATTAACGAAGTTATGAGCGTTTAAAAATTTTATAAAAAAAAAAAAATTTCTGAAAAAGTAAATTTTGATGCAAAATTCGACCCTCTAGGAGCAATATTACGAAGTTATGAGCGTTTAACGTTTTTATAAAAAAAAAAAATTTCTGAAAAAGTAAATTTTGATGCAAAATTCGACCCTCTAGGAGCAATATTAACGAAGTTATGAGCGTTTAAAGTTTTTATAAAAAAAAAAAATTTCTGAAAAAGTAAATTTTGATGCAAAATTTGACCCTCTAGGAGCAATATTAACGAAGTTATGAGCGTTTAAAGTTTTTATAAAAAAAACAAAAATTTCTGCAAAAGTAAATTTTGATGCAAAATTCGACCCTCTAGGAGCAATATTAACGAAGTTATGAGCGTTTAAAGTTTTTATAAAAAAAAAAAAAAATTTCTGCAAAAGTAAATTTTGATGCAAAATTCGACTCTCTAGGAGCAATATTAACGAAGTTATGAGCGTTTAAAGTTTTTATAAAAAAAAAAAAATTTCTGAAAAAGTAAATTTTGATGCAAAATTCGACCTTCTAGGAGCAATATTAACGAAGTTATGAGCGTTTAAAGTTTATATAAAAAAAAAAAAAATTTCTGAAAAAGTAAATTTTGATGCAAAATTCGACCCTCTAGGAGCAATACTACAAAGTTATGAGCGTTTAAAGTTTTTATAAAAAAAAAAAATTTCTGCAAAAGTAAATTTTGATGCAAAATTCGACTCTCTAGGAGCAATATTAACGAAGTTATGAGCGTTTAAAGTTTTTATAAAAAAAAAAAAATTTCTGAAAAAATAAATTTTGATGCAAAATTCGACCTTCTAGGAGCAATATTAACGAAGTTATGAGCGTTTAAAGTTTATATAAAAAAAAAAAAAAATTCTGAAAATGTAAATTTTGATGCAAAATTTGACCTTCTAGGAGCAATATTAACGAAGTTATGAGCGTTTAAAGTTTTTATAAAATAAAAAAAAAATTTCTGAAAAAGTAAATTTTGATGCAAAATTCGACCTTCTAGGAGCAATATTAACGAAGTTATGAGCGTTTAAAGTTTATATAAAAAAAAAAAAAAATTTCTGAAAAAGTGAATTTTGATGCAAAATTCGACCCTCTAGGAGCAATATTACAAAGTTATGAGCGTTTAAAGTTTTTATAAAAAAAAAAAAATTCTGAAAAAGTAAATTTTGATGCAAAATTCGACCCTCTAGGAACAATATTAACGAAGTTATGAGCGTTTAAAGTTTTTATAAAAAAAACAAAAATTTCTGCAAAAGTAAATTTTGATGCAAAATTCGACCCTCTAGGAGCAATATTAACGAAGTTATGAGCGTTTAAAGTTTTTATAAAAACAAAAAATAAAAATTTCAAAAGTAAATTTTGATGCAAAATTCGACCCTCTAGGAGCAATATTAACGAAGTTATGAGCGTTTAAAGTTTTTATAAAAAAAAAAAAAAAAATTTCAAAAGTAAATTTTGATGCAAAATTTGACCCTCTAGGAGCAATATTAACGAAGTTATGAGCGTTTAAAGTTTTTATAAAAAAAAAAAAAAAATTTTTCAAAAGCAAATTTTGATGCAAAATTCGACCCTCTAGGAGCAATATTAACGAAGTTATGAGCGTTTAAAGTTTTTATAAAAAAAAAAAAAAAAAATTTCTGAAAAAGTAAATTTTGATAATAAATTCGACCCTCTAGGAGCAGTATTAACAAAGTTATGAGCGTTTAAAGTTTTTAAAAAAAAAAAAAAAAAAAATTTCAAAAGTAAATTTTGATGCAAAATTCGACCCTCTAGGAGCAATATTAACAAAGTTATGAGCGTTTAAAGTTGTTATAAAAAAAAAAAAAAAAAATTTCAAAAGTAAATTTTGATGCAAAATTCGACCCTCTAGGAGCAATATTAACGAAGTTATGAGCGTTTAAAGTTTTTATAAAAAAAAAAAAAAAAATTTCAAAAGTAAATTTTGATGCAAAATTTGACCCTCTAGGAGCAATATTAACGAAGTTATGAGCGTTTAAAAATTTTATAAAAAAAAAAAAATTTCTGAAAAAGTAAATTTTGATGCAAAATTCGACCCTCTAGGAGCAATATTACGAAGTTATGAGCGTTTAACGTTTTTATAAAAAAAAAAAAATTTCTGAAAAAGTAAATTTTGATGCAAAATTCGACCCTCTAGGAGCAATATTAACGAAGTTATGAGCGTTTAAAGTTTTTATAAAAAAAAAAAATTTCTGAAAAAGTAAATTTTGATGCAAAATTCGACCCTCTAGGAGCAATATTAACGAAGTTATGAGCGTTTAAAGTTTTTACAAAAAAAACAAAAATTTCTGCAAAAGTAAATTTTGATGCAAAATTCGACCCTCTAGGAGCAATATTAACGAAGTTATGAGCGTTTAAAGTTTTTATAAAAAAAAAAAAAAATTTCTGCAAAAGTAAATTTTGATGCAAAATTCGACTCTCTAGGAGCAATATTAACGAAGTTATGAGCGTTTAAAGTTTTTATAAAAAAAAAAAAATTTCTGAAAAAGTAAATTTTGATGCAAAATTCGACCTTCTAGGAGCAATATTAACGAAGTTATGAGCGTTTAAAGTTTATATAAAAAAAAAAAAAATTTCTGAAAAAGTAAATTTTGATGCAAAATTCGACCCTCTAGGAGCAATACTACAAAGTTATGAGCGTTTAAAGTTTTTATAAAAAAAAAAAATTTCTGCAAAAGTAAATTTTGATGCAAAATTCGACTCTCTAGGAGCAATATTAACGAAGTTATGAGCGTTTAAAGTTTTTATAAAAAAAAAAAAATTTCTGAAAAAATAAATTTTGATGCAAAATTCGACCTTCTAGGAGCAATATTAACGAAGTTATGAGCGTTTAAAGTTTATATAAAAAAAAAAAAAAATTCTGAAAATGTAAATTTTGATGCAAAATTTGACCTTCTAGGAGCAATATTAACGAAGTTATGAGCGTTTAAAGTTTTTATAAAATAAAAAAAAAATTTCTGAAAAAGTAAATTTTGATGCAAAATTCGACCTTCTAGGAGCAATATTAACGAAGTTATGAGCGTTTAAAGTTTATATAAAAAAAAAAAAAAATTTCTGAAAAAGTGAATTTTGATGCAAAATTCGACCCTCTAGGAGCAATATTACAAAGTTATGAGCGTTTAAAGTTTTTATAAAAAAAAAAAAATTCTGAAAAAGTAAATTTTGATGCAAAATTCGACCCTCTAGGAGCAATATTAACGAAGTTATGAGCGTTTAAAGTTTTTATAAAAAAAACAAAAATTTCTGCAAAAGTAAATTTTGATGCAAAATTCGACCCTCTAGGAGCAATATTAACGAAGTTATGAGCGTTTAAAGTTTTTATAAAAAAAAAAAAAATTTCTGAAAAAGCAAATTTTGATGCAAAATTCGACCCTCTAGGAGCAATATTAACGAAGTTATGAGCGTTTAAAGTTTTTATAAAAAAAAAAATTTCTGAAAAAGTAAATTTTGATGCAAAATTCGACCCTCTAGGAGCAATATTAACGAAGTTATGAGCGTTTAAAAATTTTATAAAAAAAAAAAAATTTCTGAAAAAGTAAATTTTGATGCAAAATTTGACCTTCTAGGAGCAATATTAACGAAGTTATGAGCGTTTAAAGTTTTTATAAAAAAAAAAAAAAAAAATGTGAAAATGTAAATTTTGATGCAAAATTTGACCTTCTAGGAGCAATATTAACGAAGTTATGAGCGTTTAAAGTTTTTATAAAATAAAAAAAAAATTTCTGAAAAAGTAAATTTTGATGCAAAATTCGACCCTCTAGGAGCAATATTAACAAAGTTATGAGCGTTTAAAGTTTTTATAAAAAAAAAAAATTCTGAAAAAGTAAATTTTGATGCAAAATTCGACCCTCTAGGAGCAATATTAACGAAGTTATGAGCGTTTAAAGTTTTTATAAAAAAAACAAAAATTTCTGCAAAAGTAAATTTTGATGCAAAATTCGACCCTCTAGGAGCAATATTAACGAAGTTATAAGCGTTTAAAGTTTTTATAAAAAAAACAAAAATTTCTGCAAAAGTAAATTTTGATGCAAAATTCGACCCTCTAGGAGCAATATTAACGAAGTTATGAGCGTTTAAAGTTTTTATAAAAAAACAAAAATTTCTGAAAAAGTAAATTTTGATGCAAAATTCGACTCTCTAGGAGCAGTATTAACGAAGTTATGAGCGTTTAAAGTTTTTATAAAAAAAAAAAATTTCTGAAAAAGTAAATTTTGATGCAAAATTCGACTCTCTAGGAGCAGTATTAACGAAGTTATGAGCGTTTAAAGTTTTTATAGAAAAAACAAAAATTTCTGCAAAAGTAAATTTTGATGCAAAATTCGACTCTCTAGGAGCAATATTAACGAAGTTATGAGCGTTTAAAGTTTTTATAAAAAAAAAAAAAAATTTCTGCAAAAGTAAATTTTGTTTCAAAATTTGACCTTCTAGGAGCAATATTAACGAAGTTATGAGCGTTTAAAGTTTTTATAAAAAAAAAAAAATTTCTGAAAAAGTAAATTTTGATGCAAAATTCGACCCTCTAAGAGCAATATTAACGAAGTTATGAGCGTTTAAAGTTCTTATAAAAAAAAAAAAAATTTCTGAAAAAGTAAATTTTGATAATAAATTCGACCCTCTAGGAGCAGTATTAACAAAGTTATGAGCGTTTAAAGTTTTTATAAAAAAAAAAAAAAATTTTCTGGAAAAGTAAATTTTGATGCAAAATTTGACCCTCAAGCAGCAATATTAACGAAGTTATGAGCGTTTAAAGTTTTTATAAAAAAAAAAAAATTTCTGAAAAAGTAAATTTTGATGCAAAATTTGACCCTCTAGGAGCAATATTAACGAAGTTATGAGCGCTTAAAGTTTTTATAAAAAAAAAAAATTTCTATAAAACTAAAGTTTTTATAAAAAAAAAAAAATTTCTGCAAAAGTAAATTTTGATGCAAAATTCGACCCTCTAGGAGCAATATTAACCGTGACTGGCATACTCCACTTTCCTAACCACCCTAGGTGGGAGAAAAATGATTCAGACAAGAGAATCTTCTGATCCAGGCCCGAAAGTAAAATACGTTGGTGCAGACCAAACCTTCATTGGTGGGACGAAGTACCAGCATATATGAAACAATTTCGTATCTTCAACTGCAGAGAACCCAGTCGTGATCGACAAAAATGAAGGACGTTGATGAGTCTGGCTCATGACCTATATAGTGTTTAGGCCATCTAAGTAAGTTGGTATTTAATGCAGAATGCAGTTCCGATACACATTTTTTGACATTGTTCACTCACTAACATATCATATCAATACATCATTTGCAGCACAACATTAATGACGCTGTAAAATAACGAAACAAAACTTCTCATTGGCCTACAAAAAAAAGACACTATAATGAAATTAACACTGAGTCTTCTCGTACTCCTAAATGAAATATAACAAATTTCGTCTTTATCTTCATTATTAAGCCATTATAGTTTTGCATCTGTAGCACATAAAATATTTCCAAATATTGGTCATGATTAAATTTATCAATGCTTCACAGTAATTGTTATTTTTTCTAAAGCCTGGCTGATATTCTCTGATGATAAGATGTAGATTTACCACATATTCCTTTATTTATTATTCAAAACAAATATTGTTCGTAGATCTGAACTGTTATCAGTCATTTTAGAAAAAAATATTTTTTAAATTGGAGTGATTACAAGAATTTTTATTCGAATTTAATTTCAATTAGACATTTAATGTTAATAGTTATTTTTTATTGAATGTATCACTTTTTATTACTTATAAAACGTTTTACTAGTAATATGTGACATGTGGTGGGTGTTAAAGAAAATTTATATATTACTACCTACAAGGACTTACCACAACTTTTTCATTATTGTAATTCAAATTCCAATAAAAATCATTATACGTTCTAATCTATTATGTAGAACAACCTGTTACAATACATTTCTTAATTTCTCTACAATGATGTACTATCCGTATATGTATACATAATGTAGGTACGTGTAAATTACATTGTACAATACTTGAGTAATTCAAATAACAATTAGATTGAATGAAATATTCTTAATTAACATTAATTTGAAATAGTAGTTCCAGTTTAACCAATGAAAATTATCCTTAAATAAAGTATAATTCAATGTACCACTCATAAAATAAATGTTGCTGGTGGAATAATAAATGAGAGGAGATACTATTATTTATTGGTATATTGTAGTGATGTAATGGAATAGATATAAAATCAATTACTAATGATAATGAGAACAAAACTAATTATTCCTAAATGGCCACCGATCTATTTTCATTCATTTTTGGATCATTAAAATTTTCATTATTCTGAACAACAAGACATTGTAAGTAGCTAGAGCATTGATGGCTGATTATTAAGTAGAATATTTGTTATTTAATTTTGATATTGTGTTTTTTCCTTCACTCCCCACCTCATTCATTAGGAATGTTTTGTCTGTCTCTCTTACTTTCGAAATTTGAAATGTTTGAAATATTTACATAATATATTATGTTATAATTAATACGTTTTTAAGTAGATTCTTGTTGTACAGGGTGACCAAAGACGGATGGTATTTCATATACAGGCTGATCTGGAGGTTCGAAATGAACAACAAAAAATCATATGGAGATGGAGGGATTGATCTATTTCTAGTTACTTTTGTGTTATGGGTGCTTTAATTAAATTTGAAATAAAAAGCAGTTAAATGTAAAGTTACTGCTAAAAAAGTCAAAGTTTTAACTATTTATTAACATTTTCATATTTTGGATGATGCACCCCCAAGTAACAATTGTTAGAGCTCTCAGCATAATTTGTTTTAAATGACTTCTAAAGCGGTATAAAAATATACTGTTAGCTCTACAATAGAATAATTAGCTTTATAGGTGCGTAGAATATATTTATTCTAGTTTAGAGCTAAAATAATAATTTCTTTCATAAATAGAACATTTTGCTTTAGTAATGTACAATATCATGTTGCTTTAGAGCTGTTGAAATAATTATATTCTTTTATAAAGCAACTTGCTCCTTAAGAGTGTAATTATATTTATGTATAAAACCTAACAACATCATAGTACTCTGAAATAGAGCAGTTACAATTCACTGCTCTATTAATTAAATTGTTATGAGAGCTAAAAAAAACTATATTTTTTTATTGATATAAAGCTATTTGCGACGTTACGTGATGTAATGTATGTTTACTGTTATTGTCATACACACTGAATTCTCATAAAAATTGAAGTAATTTCATGTTATCTCCCTCTAAAAAACTGATTAACTTGATAATACATTTTGAAGTTCTAGAAGTGCTCTACATCAGTGAAGAGAACTTCTAAGCCAAATCGCCATTTTCTATTGAACTATAAGGTGCCTATTAAACATCATTCTTTTCATCAATCATTTCGTCCATATATTGACAATATATTGATGAAAAGAATGATGACCGATGACACATCAATCATGCACTCGTCAATCTTTTTATACATTTTGCAAGGACACACTGTGGAAGTGTTCTGAATATATTGATCATTTCGAAACATATATGAATATTGAAAATATTATTTCTGGAGGAATGTTTTTGAATTCGGTTTAAATTGAATTTTTAAAGTAAATGTTGTGTAAAAAAAACAACAAATTATTTTTTTGCACATTTTTGAATAATAATATCTAAAAATATTCTTTTTAGAATTACATCAGAAATTAATATTATAAACTTATCTGAACATTCCCAAAAAATAATATCTGAACATTCCACAAAAAGCCATTTTTTAATTCCGCTGATTGATGGGATGATTGACAGCATGATTGATGGGAATTTTGCCTGCATGATTGATGAGAATAGAACCACTATCAATCATTTCTCATCAATTAACGGTAAATGATTGATGTGTAATAGGGCCCTAAAGGAATGTTAAAATTGAATAACTTGGAAATAAATAAATTAACATAAATATTTAGAAAATGCTAAACATTTTTTAAGTTTGTTTTATATTTTAGGAGCTAAGAGGTTTGTTTTATTTGCTAAGAGCTTTTATACAGCTAAAATTGTTACTTGGATCCAGTACCATCCTTAGGCACCCAGTACTTAGATAAGTTTCAAAAGCAAACCATAAAAATTGCCAATGATGTAAATGTTACACAACCTAACATCAATAATTAATCGCCGTAATGTTAGAGTAGCCATTCTGTTTTATAAATATCTGTTGGGTAAAATATTATGCCCAAAAGACAACCACTCCAGTGTAGTACTCGCATGATATTCCTTTTTCACAAATTTGTAGTGCCGAAAGCAGTTCTTATCCCATTATTTTAATCTCAAATAAAAAATTAGATATCTCGGAAACCACAAATGACCTTATGCCAACTGATAGCATTATTCTTAACAGGATATATTTTAAGTTTTAAAACAAATTGTTCTCTACATATTTCAGTAGTTCAGATGTGATAGTACCTAAAATACCTGATTATAGATTCCTACCTCCCGGTAATTTTTTTTTAGTCATTTTAATCCAAAATCAAGTCATCATTGAGTTTCAAACACCTTTTCAAACGAAAGAATTTTTATTAAGGTGTTAAAATGTTAATAGCGGTAAGATATTTTTCCTCTTAGCTTAGTATTTTGAATATAGTGAAAGTAATATTTTTTCTATTATCTATTCTTTTGAATATGCTTTATTAATTAATTTATATACTCTTCCTTATCACAAGTAGAAAATAATCAGTGTTTTATAGCCCTTGATATTATATTATTTTATAAAATACAATAATCTAAATTTCACCATTTCTCCGACAAATAACATACAATCGTGAGTTAACACTATGTGCAGACAGAAAAATTTAGGGTTTTGACAGAAAAATTTGGGAATTTTGTTTTGATGAATAAAAATATGTTGTGTGTTATTTTGACAATGAGCGTTTTTTATTTTATTATTGATTTTTAATTATTATTTTAAATCGTTCGTCAAGAACATAAACGTGCAATTTTGAACAACAAAACAGGGAAGTAATCAACATAGAAATTAATTAAAAAAAAAAATATTGACTTAACTGAAACAAACACAAATACAATAGCTCCTGTTTAGGAAAGACTGTTTAATGATTTGAAAAGAATGATTTTTGAATCTGTAAAGTGGTAACCGAAATGAACATATCAAAAATAGGGCGAAGCTATAAAGGAAAAACATAGTGAATTCGAAAATCTGCTTTTAATGAAGACAAAATGGAGAATATTTCGTAATTCGGCCAGAGCACCATTTAAATAAATATCAGATTTGAAATAAGTTATAATTAATAAATAATACTAAAAATCGAATTTGAATTACATGAACCCGGATACACAACGTGGCTTAAGCATTCTCAATATTATTTATGAATTTCAAATTGAGAAAATGTGTTAAGCGGAAATTTTATAATAATTCAAAAAAAAATTGTAATCACTGGAAATTAAAAATCGCATTATTCGAAATTTTAAATCCAATTGGTACAAAATATCTGTTTGGTACTAAGTTCTTCTGTTCAATATTCCATACTTCAATTTTAACAATTCAAAACAATGTACAAAATTATTATAACAATAGTAGTATATAAGTAATACATAGATGATTATTGTAATAAAATGACATTCGGTAGGTGAAATTCGTTTACCTTTAACTTATTGAAATTTAATTAGGTTTTTCGAAATATTCATTAATATTTTAGAATTAAATTGTAATTCATTTAGATGGTTTTTTCGATACATAAAATGTAAATGAATTCTAAATTAGGATAATTTCTTTAAAAGGATATATTAAAAATTTAATTGAGAAAATTTTTAACAGTTCATCAATACGAGTAGGTCGTTTTATGTACATCAACTGAATAGGTTACATTAGAAATTGAGTAAATTTTAAATATTTGATATCTATGGTCATGAATATTGTTATTATTAATATAAGTTCATATGGTTGACTTATGTTGAAAATTTTGATATAACTTAAGGTGTTGTCAATTTTCAAATATTAGAAAAAAAATATTTTTTCTATAGTTTAACCTACTTTTTAGTAAAGAAGCCCTTGAAAATTTGTAACTATTTGATATATAAATTTAGATTTTAAAACAAAACATCTACAGTATTTTCATCATGCAGATCGTTTTCTCATCAGCAAGCATACGTAGTAAAACTTTATAATTAAAAATTAAAAAACTTTCATGCCGAAAAATTCATCAGAACTTCGATTCTCTCCCAAGTTATATAATTAATGAGAATATTACGAAATATCTTGATACCAAAAACACAATCTCAGTCAAACAATATGGGATGACTTGCCTTTGCGAAAAGCTCAATATCAGGTTACATAGTTCTGTTTTAAATATTTCAACAGCTTTTGATCAAGTATGGCACACAGTTTTAATAGCCAAATTCTAGGATTGGGTTTGTATTTTCTAATTGAATTAAAGGTTTTTTTCGACTCATTCGGTTCACGTCTAAATAGCTGGCTTCACATCTTAAAACTTAATATCGATATGAATACAAGTGTTCCGCAAGGATCCGTTCTTTCATCCACTCTTTTGTGGATTTACTTCAAACAACCTAAACCAATTCCACAGTTTTGCTGATGACAGTACTATGGTAACATTCTCCGATTTTCTTCTTAAATCTAATACTACAACTGCCGAAGTTGACAATAGAAGATAGATAGTGTTTAACATGATTAGACATGATTTGACTAAAATTGTTACCCGGGGTAGAAACACAGAGTTGAGTTTAACTCATCAAAAACTCCAAACTGTTTTATTTCACGCAAACTTCCAGGATTTGATACTTAATTTCTCTTTTCATGGTGTTACTTTACAAAAAAACGGATAACTGAAATATTTTAGATATGCGGGTGAATCAAAAAATTCGAACATATGTATTTTAGATTTCGCAAAAGGAGGTGCCAAGTGTTTAGGCTACCTAAGACGATGTAAAGCTATTTTTATACCTTTGGAATTCCTTAATGTCTATAAATAACTTATACGTCCGTTTTTTACAATATTTGAATTTATTTCAGCACAATTAAAATTCATTTAACAACCAAAAATTAAGAAATTAAGTTTCTGAATATAAAAATCGTACGTCCCCAATGGAAAATAATTCACACATCCTGGCGCTTCCCTTACTGCCTTGGGCTACCTCTACCGCGCTCAAAATTGCGTCATTTTGTTTAATTGCCGACTTAATTGTAACTCCATTCCTAACTTTTTTTGGACATCGACGAGCAGTTGTAGCACTTTCTCTGTTTAATACATACTTCGTAGATACTTGGGAACACATGCTTAACAAAAATCAAAGCACTTGCAAATATTTGAGGCAAATATTAATCCTTTAATCTATCTCTCTTTTTTCATTCTACTTTATCCTATGCTATCCTAGCCTAATCAAGCTTTGGCTGCTTATAAAAAATACATCAAAAAAATATCTTCAAATTATCACAACCTGGTCCCCAAGACCTCAGCGCTACTATAAATTGCAAAAAACTTTCACAATACATAATGTACTAAATTTTCACTTATTAAAAAGCCATTATGATAATTTTTCAACTAAATGGCTATTTAGTTTTAATTATAAAAATATTTTCATCAAATATAATTTACATTTTCATTAAAATACAATCTTTTACTATTTTATTTTTATCATCATTAAAAATATCTGATTATGATTAGTCCAACAAAGTATTATCCCCCACTGTTTCCATTTTGAATTAATATAAAGTAATATGTACGATCGTCTAAGATGCTAATAACAGAATGATAACTTGTGAAATATTGCTAATATAAAAAATATTCTATAAAAGACATCTCTTCCTCACGAAATGAAAACAAGTCGTTCTCACAACCGATATTGTTTAGGTAATTTAAATTATAAAATATACACCATCGTAATACATTTAAATTTCTTTCACAATATTGTCGCAGTCTTACTCACATAATTTATATTATTTTTTTTTTTTTTTGTTTAAATAGAAAATTAAAATTGCATCACCATTAACAAAACAGGAAGGAAAAAAAAAATTTGAAAAGAGGAAAATAAAAGAAAACCAAAATTACCCAGGTGTCCAATTTCTTAGTTTTTGTTTTGTTCTTAGTCGGTACTATCTTCACAAAACAAAATTTTTTTTTTCAAACACAATTGCTAGTTTTATATACACACATACATTAAGACTTGCGTTTGTGTATTTTGTATTTTATTTCTTTTCAGATAACGATTTTTAATTGCATTTGAGATACCTAACATATTTTCAAGTTCCATTGTCTGTGCAACGTCCCAAAAAACAACAAAAAAAAAAAAAAAAAAAAAAAAAAAAAACAAAATATTTTTCAGAAATTGAAATATTTTTTCCTTGTAATGGTGTTTTTCTTTGTATTCTCAAAAACCAAACCGAAAAACTGAAAAAATCTTGAAAATAAACAAATTTTGTTTTTCCTCTTAAATAAGTCTACACGCAATAAACCCAAGTGCACCACAGTGACAATTTTAAAGGTGTAAATGTACAAATCTAGAGAAATACGCTAATTTCGCGTTGTACATGCAGACTTTGAGGTTTTTTTTTATGCTTTTGACAGTAACTTAGGTAGAATCACCTTTTTGTGCTTAATTAAGTACGGTACTGCAAGTTTATACTACAATATCTACAATATTTCGACATTAATTTATCAAATTACTGGCTTAACTCATTAAAGGTGGAAAACTACTGCTATTGTCAGGAACTAAGCCTTGTTAAATAGAATAGCTCTATTTCAAGTAAGTTGTTCCCAGATTATAATCAATTGTTTTTTTTTCAAAGCGTTTTTTGGTTTCGACCTAGGACGTTTCGATTGAAAAGCAGGCGCTCTACCTACTACATCACCTAGCTTGTAAGAGTAAGTTTTAGGTAGGCTTAAATAGTTTACATTTTTCGGCTCCAATATCTACTGGTAGTTTATACAAAAATATATTCAGTTGACTTTAGCTGAACATTTTCTAAAACAACACAAGATTACCCAAAATTTTAGAGACAATGCAACGGAAACTGCAGTAAATAATTTTATCACCGAAGTAGATAATGTTGACGTATTTCCAAAAGGCGAATTTACATTGAAAGAAATACAAAATATTTGCAGTAAATTGAAATCCAGAAAAACCCCTGGTGCTGACGGTATCCTAAACACCGACCTAAAAATGCTCCCAAAAAAGGCTCTAAAACTGCTTCTAACTATTTTCAACCTATGTCTTAAATTGTGTTATTTTTCAAAAAGCTGGAAATATGCTACAGTTATATGCATTCCAAAAACCAACAAACCTATAAATGAGATTAGTAGTTATCGTCCAATTAGCCTTCTAAGTTCGATCGGAAAAGTCTTTGAAAAGGGACTCCAAATTAGGGTGCAAAATTTTGTCGAAAACAATCAAATTTTACCCAATGAACAATTCGGTTTTCGACCTGAACACTCTGCTGATCACCAACTAGTACGCATAACGAAATATATCAGAGAAAAATTTGAAGAAAAGAAGTCTGTGGGTATTTTAATTTGTGATATAGAAAAAGCTTTCGACTCTGTATGGCACGACGGTTTGATCTACAAACTACATTGTCTGCAGTTTCCCCTATACTTAGTCAAAATAATTAAAAACTTTCTATATAATAGAACTTTCTGTGTCAAAATCAATGACACTCACTCTTCAAAATTCCAGTTACCAGCAGGCGTGCCCCAAGGATCAATTCTAAGTCCTATCCTGTACAATATTTTTATATCTGATATTATCATCCCAGATTCATGTTACATTGGTTTGTTTGCCGATGATAACAACCTGTATAGTACTGATGCAAATCCTGCAGTCATTATGCAAAATTTGGAAAGCGGGTTCAATACTCTTCCATGGTATCACAGCACGACGGATATACACTTGAAATCAAAAAGTCTGCCGATAGCTGATAAAATTACAAACAGGCAAACAAAATTCAACAACAAGTGCGAATACTCAAGTAATTACTTGGTTCGGAGTCTGATTAATTATTAATGATTGACAGGCTGCACTTGTCTAGTTTTACTGTTTGTACCGTTCGCTTTTAAGCTAAAGTCATAGTTATAATGGTAGTTATAGTTATAATTATAGTTATAGTTTCCTAAGTTTTTTTTTTAGTTTTAGTTCTAAGTTTGATTTTAAATAAAAATAATCGAAAAGGTTTTTTTTCTCCAATTTTCCTTTTGTCCAAGTAAAAGTATTTTGTAATCTATAATTAAGCAGGCAATGTAGTAATATGTAAAAAAATGTAAATTGTAGTTGATAAGATGATTTAATCTAAGCTCTAAATTAATATAAGTCGATAATGTCAGTATATGTTAACTATATTTTGGAATGAATAAACAAAAATTAAATTAAATTAATTATTCAGTTGACTAATCGTCTTTCAGACTTTACCTTAGATATCAAATGCATATAAAATCGTTATTTATGGTAGTGAAAACCATTTCCAAATGTTAGGTAATGTTATTTATTTTCCTCCTCGGTACCACATTTACCATGCATTTCCTCCATTTAATTTCATATTACCGTTCATTGTTTCTGGTGCAAATCGCAGGATGGCCAATTCCACCAAATTGGAGATTTGAAATCGTTTCACATTTAACACAATTTGTAATTTTAATATTGCAAAGAATGTCTTTGTTCAAAAAGGTTTTGGTTTGATAATAACAGTAAATTTTTTACCTGAATTTTTTATCGCTTCACCAAGAAGTTAAATTTAGTACAGAGTCGAAAATGATCATGTATCCATCAAAAGCAAATAAATGTATCCATCACAGATAATCACAGAATAAGCAGGCGAGGACAAACCTCAAAATAACTGCGAACCAAGCTGACCAACAAAATGTTTGAATGACAGTTAGGCCTACATATCTTAAGATGTGTAATGTTGCTAAAAACTGTGTATGCTCAATCCTAATATAAGAAAAAAAACATTTTTAAATTTGTTTTAAATAACATCTACTTTATTATTAGATGTTATTCCTTGTTTTAACTCTCACTCAAAATATGACTAGAATTATGTATACATAATGTATCTTCAAATAACGATATAACGTTGTAATATTTATTAGGATAGTAGATTATTGGTTTGTCCATTATATCTGTTCTTGAATACCCAAGATGATATGAACATGAACTGAATGTACGTTTTTTCTGTGTTCGCATTCATTTTTTATTTTTTATTTACTTTTTTCTATTTTCAATCTCTTCTATATATATCCTTCTTTTGCTCTCTCTGTTACTCTCATACCCTATATTATACTTTTTTACGGTTTAGTTTAAATTTATTTTTCATCATGTCATCCTGTCAGGACAGTTTGAAAAATGTGTCTCTTGTCGACAATAGAATTTCGAAATTAAAGTGCTATTTGCATTGTACTTTACTAATATGATATAGAATAAAAAAAAACGAACTAGATTTATATTGTATATATATATATATACTTTCCAACTGTACTTGGTACATAGGGAACGGTTTACGTTAATACTTAAACTCAATATATTTCATCGCTGCGATTTACAGAGGAAAAAAAAAAGAAAACAAATTACAAACAAAAAACACCGATAGGAAAACTGAAATTGTTGAAAACCAACAGGAAAAAGTAATAACAAAAAAAAAAAGAAGAAAAGAAAAACAAATAAGTATACGCGAAATAAATGGAAAAAGCTTAAAAGAATCAACGCATTTTATTTATTTTATTATTATTTTTTTTTTTTTTGTTTAATTTAGATTAGGATAACAGTAGAATCGTATAGAGGTATATCAAAATGAAATAAAAGACCAACCATTGTGTTTGTTTGAACCATGATGATTTCTATTTTTAAGAAATCTCCCATTGAGAATACTTTCACACAGAGAAGTTTACAAAGTTAAATGGCGGAGTTAACAAAATTAAATTTCCCTTAAAATACAAAAATTTAATCAGTAAGTAGTTTCCTTATGGGACGCTTTGTTCCATCTTTTCTAGCTTTAAAAGCAAAAAAAAAAAAAGAGAAAACAAAATTTAAAATAAAATGAAAATTATTGAAAAAGCAACAAAAATGGTTGTCAAATCCCTATGGAACTTTTCATTTTAATTAAATATTGTGAGTATGTGCTTAGATCAAAGTAGATGAATTTCTACCGTCATATAGTTAAAGAATGCATTGCACTGTCTGTACGAAAATATATAAGTATATATTATGTGTTTAATTAATTAAATGTTCAAAAAGATTTAACACTAGGACATGGAGTTTTTTCTTTGTTTCGAAATTTTCACTCTTTCCTTGTCTTTTCTAAGAAAATTGATTTATTAATAATTTAAGTATGTACACACAATTTGTCAAATAATTTTAAATTTGAATAAAACTAGCCAGAATAATTATTATATAATTAAAAAATTCCATATTGTGTGAATTGTGTTTTTTTAAAACCAGAGTTAATGAATTTTCGTATTATCGAACTGTTAACATTTATTTATAAATATCCATATCTTTTCTAATCTGCATATGTTCATTTTCGTACTATGGTTGCTAAATTAATATTTTTATTGATTTGAATTTCTTTATTCAAATGCCAAGAAACAATAAATGTTTAGCATTAATCCCCTGTGCGATTGATTTTGTTAATTAGTTGACCTTCTATTTAATTGTTTATAAATTATTTTTATTTTGAAAATATTAAACTATAAATTTATTTTTCTCTTAATTTTACATGAAAGCACATAATTGTTAAGTATCAGCATTATATTGCAATAGAACAGGAAAAAAATGTGGACACATATACATAATTTCAGATAGCCAAGCTACTTTAAAAATTCTGGCTTCACTAAATTTTCAAATCAAAGCTCAAATATTACCTGTTCCAAAAGCTTAAAAAGAACTAGCAGCAGAGTTGGGTAAAATACAAATACTACATCTCATTGAGTAAAAGTAATTGATTTCAAGTATTTGAGAAAATTTATTTAAGTAAAAAAAATTTAAATACTATTTTCAAGTATTTTTAAATAAAAGTATTTGGCTTGATTTTTTCAAATACAAGTAAAGATTTGAAAATTATCTTGATTTCTATATTAAATTACAAAAATACTTAAGTACAATACTCAGTTACTCAAATACTAACAATTTAAGTAATTTAGTAGAGAGTCAACTCAAATACTTTTACTCAAAAATAGAATTTGTAATACTTTTTTTCAAATACTCTATTTGTACTTTGGAACGCAAATTAAATACTTTACTAAAAAAAAATATTTTTTATAGTATTTTAAATACTTTTACTCCAATACGACCCAGCTCTGACTAGCAGAAGAAAACAGAACTACTCTTATGTGGACTCCTAGACATGAAGAAATACATGGTAATGAGGAAGGAAAAACTTTACAAAAACTTCTTTGCAAAAACAGGCGAGAAAACTCAGTTTCTGAGATCAAAGCCAAGCTCGTTCAAACACCCACCTAACAACGAATTGCTTCCAAGTGCGAAAATGCAGAAGCTAAAAACATATAGAATAGTTGTCATGAACTCACGAACTCACGCACTCTAAAGTCTTTTTCAAACTTAACCATAAACCAATTAAATCAGATTACCAAAGAGACAAAATTAAATGTCAGAACACTGACATGGCTTGTCATTAGTCATGGTACATTCAACAGACATCGGTTCAATATTGGTAAGTTAAACACATACATATCGTCGCCTAAATTCTATTTTGCTCCATACACACAAAAGTCTATTCCAAGATATTCGAAAAAGAAAGAATGGAAGTTAAGAGAAAAAAATTGGTCCGAAAAACTATAGTCGAAGTTTATTGATGATTTAACTAGTTATATGCTAAATTTTAGGGATGTCAATCAAATACTTTTCGAGATATTTGATATTTTATTATAAATTTGGACAGTTTGCTCCATACCATAAAAATCGATCACAGAATTGTTTTCAAAGTGCTTATGAAGCAAACCTGCATTGGGCTTCTATCACTATGGAGCAAATAAGAATTAAAAAGTTTGTTAGGTTAAAATACAAGAATAATGTCAAGTACATGAAGCAAATAATTTCAAAATAATGTTAACAATAATAGTCATTTCATCAGAATTAAAAAGGATTACGATTAATATGACAAGACAAAATTTTTAGTTTAGATTTTTTTTTGCGTTTTTATTTTTGTTTTATTTTGTAATTCATTAATTATATTATTTTGATCATAAGTATAATAACATAACAGTCATTTGACAGCATTTTAATTTTTATGAATGAAATTTAAAAAAAAATCAAATATAATGTTGAAAACATAATCACGACGAATGACGAGTGACGAATAACCAAATTTTGCGCTTAGAGACACAATCACGACAAACAAAATTTGTTTATGAAAAAAATGGGGGAAAAATTTCAAAAAAATGTTTATTTGAATTTGAATTTTAAAAATGTTTTTTAAAACAATTTTGACCATAGATATATAAAATATAGATTGACCCCTTGGTATTGCTTTCTCTTTCTCTCTAATACATTATCATATTAATTATTAAATGTCTAATATTAATTGTTAAATATTTCAACTCAGCTGATTTGATTTTATAAATTTAACAGCCATTTCTTAATATTTTGATGGTTTTGTAGCATAGATTCATTTCAATTTTTTCTTATTGAATTTAAAATTAGTTTTGTTTTTTAACATTTTTATCTACACATATTTACTAACTATTTATTTTTTATGGTTTTTCTGGTTTAAATATAATATTATTTACGCTAATACGATAATTTGAAAATCATTTTATTTCATTTTATTAATTGCAATTTTAGAGCATTGGAAAACGTTTTCAAAGAAAAATAGAGGGGAAAACTTTATATTTGATGGGAATGATAAATATTATACATATGTATATAATACAAGTGATTCGATATACATTAATTATTAAATAACTAGCTTGGTAACCCGCCATAAATGACGGAAGCAAAATAAATTCTAGCATTTCTTTCCATCATTAGAGTTTTCATTTCAAGTTTAAGAAAAATACGTATTTGCTTACTAATTTATCGTTCCTTTATTTTTGTATTATAACGCTTTTAATTACCATATAAACAGAATATTTGTAGTAAGGTGCAAAATTTTATATTCCCTTTTCTATTCCCTAATGGTTTTATATTCCCGAACTCGATCATTTTAGCGACATCCTTTTTGCCAACATTGAAAATTTATCGTATAATTCAGAATTAAGTTAATCCTGTTAATATTCAATAACATTCGCACGTAAGCTTAGCGTCAAAGTTTATAGCGAACAAATAATATTTTATAATGAGCCACAACTTTGTACGAAAACAATTTGAAAAACAAAAATAAATAAAATTGTAAATATAAAAAAACAATAATATTGTAGGTACACATAATATTTATTTTGATGAATAAAATAAAAACTCGTGTTGGAGAAAAAATTAAAATAAAAAAATTTACTGCAAATAAAGAGGTATTTACAAAACTGTTCATAACTTGAAAACCATTGATCGGTTATTTAAAATTTCATTTAATTTCAAAAAATTCATTATGGAACTGTTCATGTTAAAATTCATACATAATTATTATTTATAACATACATTATAAAGAAGAACAACAATCAATATGGTTTAACCGATACCTATATATATACCTACTTACTATATTAAAAAAAATCATCACTCTCTAAGTCTCAACAACATACATTTCTACACACTTGAAGAAAACAAATATACCTAAAAATTATAAATTTACAAAGATAAGAAATAAAAAATAATAGTACAAAATTTCATTTAATTTCTTTAAAAATGTGTAGGTTGTTATTGTTTTTATGGGTAAATCAGCAGAACCAAAACCTAACCCCATAATACATACTAAATATTATTATATACGATCGTATATATATATATTTAAAAAAAAACAATAAACAAAAAAAATAAAAATAAACAACAATTTTAACTCATCATCGCATCACATTTCTGGCTGGAGTATATATATATACAATATACCTATAGTACTATACTGGCTATGCATACGGTATATGATCATTATCATAACAACAAAAAAAATGAAAAAAAAAAATGTAGACACATATGCATACTGTGTATAATTTTAAGTAATAAGAGTAACCTTTAAGTGCATTATGTTTTTTTTTGTGTTAAATACTGTTTGCCTTTTGGTTATTACACCATATTAAACTATTGATAAAATTTCTATTAGTCCTTCTTATTATAAATCAAAAAAATTGTTTGTTTTATTTATATTATTATTATTATTTTTTATTTTTCCTTATTATTTGCGAAGAAGACTAACATTAAATTAAAAAAATATATTTCATGCAATGGTATTTTTTCCTGCAAAGGTACAGCATGGTAGACAGGGGTTAAAAAAGAGTACCAAAGCAATTTGTGTACATATTGCAATTTGTATATGTGTTGGAGCGTTCCGTCGAACTACAAACATCTAGATAAATGCAGAATAATATATATATAATAATAATACTTATAAATAATATAAATTTGTATACATATCATCATCAATATGTTGTAATATTATCAATATATATGTAAACATAAAATTTCACGGGAATGTATAAATAATAGAATCAATGTGGATTTAGTTTTACAAAATAATATATAATATATACGATAAAGTAAAAGAATTTTGTCCCACTCTTGGTCATTTTATTTAGTTTAACATCAAACTGTATCAGCCCATATATATATATAATTCTTATCAAGAATATAAATATATACGTATCAAAACATCTTTTTTTAACTTTACTTTTTGATATGTTAATTATATACTATTGTGAATTTTGTATGAATATACACATATACATGTTTTCAAAAGAAAATTTAAAAAGAATTATTTTAAATTAATTGAGATTTTACGTTAAAAATAATTCAATTATTAAAATTGTTGTAATTTTATATCTTTTTTATTCTAAAACTTTTTATATTACATTGGTGCGAAGTTTCCATTTTCAAAGGAATTATTTGCAGTAGAAACTAAATTATTTGAACTCAGATTTTTCAAAAACAGCTGACCAAAAGTGGCTGAAAATTTTTGACCAATTTATGTTGGTATCAATCAATGTCATTTGCATTAGTCGACGTGTAAAATAGAAACAGATCTATCTTTTGAACGCGAAATTTTGGTTATTCGTCATTCGTCACGATTTACATATAATTTCATGTATTTGAAAGCGAAAAATTCGTCACTCGTCGTGATTGTGTTTCATCGACATAAACCTTTTAATTGAAACTAATAAACAGCTTTGATTTTTAATATTTTTGAAGTAATATATTTTAAGTAATATCACAATATGCTAAAATAATATTTTTGAACCGATCCAGGAAGCAAGAAATTTTAATTAATTTGAAATTTTTAATATGGTTTTTAAAATAGTTTTGATCTACTGGAGATAAAAATGATATTAATGATTTTAAATCCTCTGTCTATTCTTTGGACAACAACGGTCGCCTCTGTAGGACTGGGAATTTAGAAAGAAACAGATTTAAAGGTGCACCCAACACTTTTTTATTTGTCCAAGTTCAAGTTTGAAAAACAATCCTTATTTTCGATTAGAAAAAGTTCGGGTTTTTAAATCGAATAATTTTAGTTTTTGAAAAAGGGAAATTTTATACAATTTAATTTTTTCGCAGGTTGCAGGTTCGTTGTATGATTCGCAATTTTTTTGTACTATTTGAAAAGTTTGTAGTTTAGTTTTAGAATTTTAAATTTAATAATAATTTTAATAAATGAACTGAACTATGTTATGTATATCAAGATTTTTAAAATATTTTTCTATCACTGAATTCACACAGTCAACTTCTTGTAACAGTGAGTAACCGGATTCAGAGATTTTTTTGGATGAAATTTTGGTCATATTATTATATTTTTGTAAAAAATATTTTGAGGTGGTTGACATGATTTCGTTTCGATTTTGTGGTTTATTAAAGCCAAAGAGCAAGATGTTAGTGCTCATTTTCTTTTGTACCCATATGTATTATGATTAATCATATACTATATGTCATTAAAATAAAAAAAAATATTTTAGAATTAGCAAGATCGCTTCATCCTCTTCCTGCTTGTGCCTACGTCCATATGGCACAGTATGTAATTTTTTCTTTTCCCGGTATAATTGACATTCCAGTTAAGGTAAATAGATTTAGTTTTCTTTTGTAGAAAAATATCGAAGACTTACCTTTTGGATTGTTAATTACATTTTGCAAATTCAAGCCAATTATACATCAGTGATTTGTATCAACATTAGTGCAATATTTCGGCTTTCGCCATCTTCTTTTTTATGCCTTATGTTAGTCATAAGAATTAATTTCATCAGCCGTAGGATTAGAATTTATTTTGAATAAGATACATTTATTACAAGATTTATTCTTGTTTTAGTTTCCAAAATGACAAATTAAACTCTTCAAAATTCAAATTTTTGGGGTAAATATTAATAGTTTTACATTTAGGCCAACGATAAACCTGCATCAAGATATTTCCTTTTTTTTACATTACAGAGAAATTATTTATGTGCCTGCGGATTTCTTTTAATTTTTCAGGTGTAAACATTTTCTTTTTTCATAGCATTTTCACAGTATTAGAAAGAGAATTTTTCAAAATCTATAGAACAACACTCATAAGTTAAAAAGTCAAAAATTGGCGTATGGAGCAAAAGAGAACTCAGACGACGATATGCAGATTCTGTTTAACGAAAAAGTGGAATCTCCCACTTATATTCATTTTTGATTACACATTTATTCACAACTTATATACAGATAACATCAATTTAAACATGAGTTGTTATAATAATGAACAAGGTTATAAAAGGCTTGTATAAATTTAATTGGTTTACAAATGAATTTTTTTAACCGAACGTGTTAGCGGAAGTTATCTGAAATCATTGTTTTGGAAAAATTTGTAGCGACTACTTAATTGTAATAATTAATTCTTATATTAAAATAAAAAAAAATTTTGTCCCTCTACTCTATCTTTCTATCTATTAATTTACTAAACTGACAAACCCTATATCAAGTTTTCTAGAATGATTTTAAAATTACCTATACATGCATGGGTATAACATTTTCCGTTATTCTCATTACTAACTCCAATGAGTATTGATTATCGAATTTTCGTAATAAATGTATATTAAAACGTATACCAAAAAAAGAATGTATCATACTAACAAGACTAGCTTGTTCACTTACAAAAGACATTGCAAGCGAGTAAGACTTAGATAAAATAAGTAATAAAAATGGATCTTTAAAGAGAACTATTAACCGAAAGCAGTAATGTTCACAATACCCGAAATTAAACAACCTAAATTATGCCAAATCAAGAACTGAGTTATCAGATAATAACTATTTTTCGTCAGCTAAACTGGTTTATCATTGGATGTAAAGCGGAGTTCACATTTAGATCTTTTATCAATAACTTCGTTCTGCCAATTCCTTCAATGAATTTCTTCTTTCTTTCTATTCTGCCCTATCCCATCCAAGGGGTACGTTAAGACTAAAGACCGCTTTTAATTGTTGGTTGTTTATAAAAAAAACAATAAACAGAAAAAAAAAGCTGAAGTATTTTTTAAAAAATTATTTTTTACAAATGAGCAGATTACTGAAAGGGTGAATTTCATACAACATGTTTTATTTATGTTATGATATGTAATAATTGCATGTCTTTGTACTCTTTAGATTGTAGATTGTAGGTAATTTACATGTTTTGTTTAATATGTATTTTTTTTTATGTTTTATATCAAAACTTATGTTTTGTTATTGTGACATGGCTTAGGACATATAAGTAAATTAATGGTTACAATAAGTTGTGCAATATAAAAATGGACTTGACACAGGAACATTAAAAATAAAATACAAAATATGATTTTAGAGCGTTCTGATTAATATCAATAAATTAAATCTCTTATTGTTAAATCATCATCATTTTGCAGTACTACAACTCGATGTGAACATTGGCTCTCTTCACTTATTGACAACTTATATTCTTAAATTGCACATAAAAAAGACTTACATAATAACAATTGAATAATTACAAAAAAAAATTTATTAATAAAAATAATTTATTTTCTTAAAATTTATTTAAAAATATATTCAAAAATGGCATATACAACAAAACAATTCTCACCCAACAACAGCATTTTAATCCAATTAGAACAAAAGAATTTTAAATAAAAGTCTACATAAATTTAAAAGAAAATTACTAAAATTTTTATTCAACTATCTTCATAATAATAAATAAAAAAAAAAAGGATTATTTAAACAAAATGTTTTGAATTTTTTCATAATAGGTTATTTTCGTTATTAAAACGCGTTTCTCTTATTAAAGTCTTTTATTTCTCTAGTATTTTTTTCTTCTATTTTCTTTTTGTCTTTTTTGTTTGCATCTTCCATGTATTTTTTTTTTTTTTTTTTAATTACCAAATTCATTTTCTCTAAATTTTTTTTATATAGTTTTATTATTTTGTTCTTTTTAATTCTACCTATATCAGGTTTTAAAAGAATTTGTATTCTATGTTTTTTTTTTTTTTGCATCAACATGTGTAGTACATTTTCCGGTAAAAAAAAAAATATAAAAAAAATATTTAAAAAAAATGGAAAACATATAACTTTTATTTCCTTTAATCAGGATACTCTCTTTTAACTATGTTAAAACGTTCTTTAATTTTAGACGTACCTTAAATGTTTACATATTTTATTTATCCGTCTTTCATACGGTAGTAGAGTTCAGTTGAAAATTAAACCTCTTCTATACTTTATGACTTACAATGGCTGTGATATTGATTTGAGAGGCAAAAAATAGTCGGAAATATAAAATTCATGGTATAAGCATTTTTTTTATAGATCCTTGCAATGAATACTGAAATTATTTCGTATAATATTCCTATGGCTGTGTATACCACAACTGAATTTGAAGCAACTTGTCAATTATATAAAGAGCGGAAAATGAATAATCCACACGCTGTGAAAACCCATATGTAAAACATTGCGAGAACTGCTCTTATAGTAAAATGCATAAATTATAGCTAGAGTACGGGTAGACTATACATAAGCCTAAACATAATCGAGAACCGAAGTAAAAAAAATCGTCCTTAATCGTACGAAGTTGAAATGCTCATTTAATCGGACATTTGTGTGTCTATGGATAGTGGAAAAATGATATTCAGATAATGTTTAAGAGTCTTTAGATAGTAGTCATTGTGTTGTTCTGTGATTTGCTAAGAAATTAATATCGGTTTATAATAGCAATGTCATTGCTTAATTAAAAATGGTGTTAACAAAATGATAGAACATTTTTGATTTGGAATATTTTTTACATAATACATAACTATAGCAGAATTTTATTTTTGAAATCCTTTTTTTATAGATGGAAATCATTGTCTTGTTACTATAATTCTAAAAAATCAAAATATTCCTGAGAAAGGGGAAGCCTCTGATATCATTAGATTTTGGAATAAAATGTAATTTTAGATTTTAAACATCTAATTTTTGGCATTTTCTTGTTTTTTTTTCTTTTTATTTTTAAACAGTGCGATTGGAAAGTTTCGGAAAGTGGTATTTTGTTGCATTAGATTTTTTATTTTGGAATAATGACTCGATCCCATCCTCATTTCGACTGTAAATTTGAAGAAATCACAAGTTTAAAATCGTAGACATAAAATTACCTGCAACTGATAAACTGACACTATATAATATTGAAAGTCTTGAGTATAATTTTCTCTCAGAACGAAATCTCTGCACTAGTCAAAGAATTTAAAGATAAAACTCTTAAAAAATCTGTTACCAAGGCTATATTTTATTTGTTGTTACATCTAAAATGCATGTATATATAGTATAGATGTCACACCGAATAAACTTGGGAAGTAGAATCGATAAACGAATAGCTTCAACCTACTTAATTACTTTGTAGAGCCAGATAAAAGGCGTGTTCGTAACGAAAAAAGATTTTTTGTTCGTAGTTGCATATCATCAAAAATTCTGCGCAGATAAAGAGCAGGCGCTTGTGTTCATAGTAATCGGTGTAGCGTCAACGTCGGGCGCAGATATTTTACTGCGCCTGCTTTAGAATGATTTTTAAAGTGCATGTCATTTAACATATAATACATAAGAATGTCGTGGGAAAATATTTAAGTAAAAAATAAAAATTAATTACTAAAATAAAATAAATGTGTTCATAATAATAATATATAAATATAAATAAATTGAAAAAAATATATTATAATTTTAATATATTTTAATAAATAACTAACATATATAGATATTAAAAAATATTAAATATTTAAAAGAAAATATTTATAAAATATATTCAAAAAAATATATAATAACATAATTATAAATAATGTAATATTACTATATAAATGAATTGCGCATGTGCTGTTTCTATGAACAAGAATGACTGCTAAACAATTTTCTGCGCGCCTGTACAAGTTTTTTTGTTCATAGTGACAGAGAAAAAAATCTGCAAGACACCGACGCATATTTTACTGCAACTACGAACATGCCTAAAGTATGTAAGAAAAAAGATGTAATAAAAATTTTATTTTTTTTCGATCCGACCATAATATTTGTAGAAGAATTTGTCATTCGTAGCTATTTTAAATGTTGTCTGGTTTTTATACAAACAATTATCAACAGGGTTTGGCATATTTTCTTGACTTATATTCCGATTGTTTGGGATAGGACAAGATACCACATATTTGGGATTGTAAGGATAAGAATTAAAAATGATCATTTGTACTGTTTTGTTGGATCATTTGTACTTTACTGTTGATAGTTACATAATTTTAAGCATTCATAAAATCAAAATTTCTAGCCAATTTAATAATAAGAAGAAGTAATCATCATTCCACCCGAACACCATATTCTATTTTTATATCTATTTCTTTTTTGTTTACGCTTATTTAAAAAATAAAAAAAATTTAGAATAAGAATATTAGTGCGACCCTATATACATACTACAATAACTAACAGAGTATGACGTGTACAGGTATTTATAAATACATTATTCCGCCCCCCCCCCTTTTACTATATTTCCCAACTAGATAATACGTTAGAGTCCTTTAGGAATTTACATAACAGGATACACTCAAATCGAAAGAATAAAATAGAAAAGTTGCCATTAAGAAAAATTCTTTTGCATAGACTAAAAGTTTTTAATCTGCTTTTGTTTTAGTTAAATTTTTCGAGAAAAAAAAAAAAAAAATAAAAAAAAAAAAAACAAGAAATTAAGAACACAAAAGTCGTTCTTTTAACGCTGCTGGTGGAAAATATAAAAATAACATTAAGGAATTATGAACAGAAGAAAAATTTATGTTCCCTTGCTGCAGCACAAAAAAAAAATCATAAATGAAAATATTTGCAGTTTTAAATAAATTTACAAACAAAAAAAAAAGTTTTTTTTTGTTCTTGTCTTCCAGGTAAGCAGATTAAAATTAAAAGTCAGAAATTCGAAAAGATTATTTTAAAATTAGAAGATTTTCCAGTCTCTTCAAAAAGTTAATAACTTCGGATAAAGTTCATTTATTAATTTATAATTAATTTATTCTTGGTTAGAGGGCAAGTAAATCAAGTCACTTAAGTTCTTTCGATTCAAGAAAGTGTATTTGATATTGGTTCAGATCCGTAGCCATTTAGCTTAGAAAAAAACATTTTCTGTTTCTAATATCTATTAATTTCTAAGGAGTTTTCTTTATTGGTTAAAAAGTTATGACATTTTGCCATTTTAGCAAATTCAAGTGCTAAAATATAATAAAAATTTAATATGAATAGCATTATCTCTCATCCTACTTTACTTACTCTAAATGTGCTCTTTTAAAAAAATTACGGGAACGTTTCTAAAAGTTAACCAAAAAATCTATAATAGCCAACCAAAATTAACGGTTAGGTTCTTAAATTCTTATTATAATGACCTGAAAGACCCAGACTAAACCAATCTATATCTATTTCGTATGAGTCCTGGTTAATCCTAATCCGAACGGAAGGTACCCGCGTACGACCTTTCAAATGTGAATATCTCTTTTTCTATTTGAAGTACATTCTTGATATTTCACCAATGGGTCAAAGCCGTTAAAATTTATCATAATTTATAACAAGGATGAAATAAAATATCCTTTTTACCAACTTTTTTCAGGTTTTTTCAACCACTATAATTTTTAGATATAAAATAAAATTAAACAATAAAAAAAAGTAATTCCATAAATTTTATATGAGGTGTAACCTGGTACCTTTCCCCGTTCGAAATAGATAAATAATAATTCCGTTCCAGTTAGGGTTAATTTCAGCCCTCCTCCCACGTAACAATTGTATTGCTATAAGATTCTTACGCACTCTTATAACACTGTTATAAACATTCTTATGGCAGTATTAGTGTTAATTTTAATGCTCCGCAATTGTTGCGAAACGTTATAAATACATTATAGCACTAAAATGGAGAATCCTATAAGGCACCGGAGCAATAGTGTTGCTGTAATATTGTTATAGGATTATTATACATAATATGTATTAGTGTATATGTTTTTGGAGTTTATATTTATTTGATTACACACTTTTAGACTTATAACAACATTGCTGTAGCACTTACTGAAAATCCTATTATAAAAACTCCCACAATTTTTTTTTTTTTTTATGTTTCTTGACAGTAACTTAGGTGGAATCACCTTTTCGTGCTTAATTAAGTACGATAGTGCAATTTTACACTACAATATCTACAATATTTCGAATATTTATATATCAAATTACTGGTTTATCAACTCATTAAATGTGGAAAACTACTACTATTGTCAGGGACTAAGCCTTCTTAAATAGAATAGCTCCATTTTATTTAAATTGTTACCAGATTATACTCTCAATTATTTTTTGTCATTTATTTTATCCCAATGACAAACGGTACTGGACCAGGTCGAAAAATCGATAAATAATTTTTTTGCTTCATCGGGAATCGAACCTGGGACCCTTCGGTTGAAAGGTAGGCGTTCTACCTACTGCGCCACCCAGCGTATGCTTTAAGAATTGCTTTAAGAACATCCTTATAGCAATGTTAATCACATTATTCCCATAAAAACATCATTATAACACCTTTAGTGATTATCGGGAGTCATATAGGATTCTTATAGCACTAATTTTGTTTTTATAACAATAAAATGTTACGTGGGCTATTTGTACTGTTAAAAGAATATTGTAAAACACAGAACTAAATTAGGGTCATTTTGTTGTACACTATTTAGTGACTTACACTACTTACAAATAATTTTTTTCATATTCGAAAAGCATAATATTACAAAAAAAAATCCGATTTCGCAATTACAAATTAACAGCACTCTGTATGTCTATTTATGTTGCTGACAAAAATGCTATTGAGAGATGAGGAGTATTATAATAATTATGTAAACAAAAAGAGATTCACAATTTTATATTTTAATTTTTCTTTTTTAGTTTTTCATTTTATTTATTTGATCTTCTGCCATTGAACAACATAGACTTAAACACGAACGTGATAAATTTTATACTTTTTGTTTTTTTTTACTAAGAAATAATTCACAGTGGAATAAACAACTGACACAGAAAATTCTATAATTCTATAGGATGGGTAATTCACCATGTTTATTTTTAATTTCTGTTTAATTTTAATTTTGAATGAATTAATTTGAATCTGACTAAAGTTAAAACTTATACGAGAGTGGAGAATCACAAAAACACAATTAAATTAACACAAATAAATAGTTTTCAAATTTGTATATTTTTTATCCATCAAAATAGGGAGCTACTAATTCATCATCAACAATGTAAGATTTTGAGCTACATTGTTTGTATTCCAAGGAAAAATTAATCGCAAATAAAGCTTAGTTGAATCAAACATACTCCAACGAAGCAAAAAACCAACGCGAAACAATGTTTTTAACGAAATTTTCAAGCTACATGGCGCTAGATTATCAAAAAACAAACACGAAGTATTTCTTAGCTGAAGAACAATGAGTAAGGTGCAAATTGATGCCAGAATATTCCTTTCTTCAAATTCTTGTTTTATTTGGGCCACAATTCGGTGTACCTGTTCAATCGTCCTATGTTCAGCTTGAAAACCAAATTGATGCATAGGAATTACTTCATCGTTTTTTATTTGCGGCATCATTTTATGATCTATAATTTTTTCAAAAACTTTTGACAGCACAGGGCAATAGACTGATGGTTCTATATGATTAGCAGCTGTTTCAATTTTTTTTGGACAACTTCTAGCTGCTTTGTTGCATTATTTTAATTAACAACTTCTTTGCCAGTTTCTCCTACAAGTGCGCTTGTTTGCTAATGCTTCCTCAATTTCTCTGCTAGATGTGGCTCTTGGATGTAGATTTAATTGCGATCGGAAGGTAGCCGCCAGGTATGCTTGCTCCAGAACTTGGTTAAATTTAATCAGAGCAGCATTGATATGTCGGTTTCCGTTTTCAATGGCACTTTTATGTTGAAATGGGCACTGATGAATTTCCTATATCTCAGCCAGTTGGTATTTTTATTAGTTTTACTGGAGACCTGTATTTCATCTTTAACTTCAGATTTATAAGCAAGTATTACTGGTGTGTGATCTAATGATAGATCCAGCACTGCGGATGATGTAATTTTTTTCTGGTTGATATTTTAGATGACTGCAAAATCGATCAAATCCGAGATTTTCTTCTTGTCACTTGGCCAATGTGTGGGTTGGCCACAGGATGAAGTATTATGTGTATAGGAAAATCAGAGATTCTACTTTTTTGAGTTTGTCTTTTTCTCATCTCTTGGTATGCAATACAACCAGTTACTGCATTTTTTAACAGTCTCCACATATTACGCAAACTGACGGTAAATAGCAATAGGTTTTTGTGTGCCCAAACTCTTGATAGTTATATATAATGATAAGTGGACAACTTACAAAATAAGAAACACTCTAATAAACGAATAAATAAATTTATAATATTTCGCCATTAATACACACACATACATACATCAAATTTGTCCAACTAAATAGAAAGAATTAAAAACAGAATCGATTTTTAATGATAACAAAATCATTTCATTGACAAAACTTCTTGAGTTTGTCTTTGGAATTGTTTTTTTGAAGAGCAAAATGACATTGCAAAAAAAAAAATCTTCATTTAAATTTTTTTTTACCAATCATGACAATAGAAAAATTTCTATAAAATCAAAGTTCAAAAATATTCAAGTTGCTATCAAACTGTTTTATATAATTTTAGAAGCAGCATAGAATAACAAAGGAAATATTTAACACTTTAGTGATAAATTTATAGTATCTAGATATTGTAGTGTATTGCACTAATAGTATAGTAGTATTTGTAGTAGACGTAGTAGAGTTGAAGTATTGGTTGAAGTATTGGCTAAAGTAGTTCGATGCACAAGTTGTTGATTTTTTTCTTTCACTTATTTTCATTAAAAAAAAAAGATAAAATTAAAAAATAAATAAAAAAAATAAAAATAAATAATCATCAGTATTAAAAAAATTGCAATTTTCTTGGCAAATTTTCAAAAAAAAAAAAGAAAGTAAAATAAAAACAATAACAAAAAATTAGAAAAAATTAAACTGAACTACAGATATTTGATGAGAAATCTCAATGATTCAAAAATGTAATAAAATTCCACTTATTCTAAGCACGTCCAAAAGAACATTCATACAAAGACTTGGTCCTGACTTGGTTATTTTCTCTGAGTTCAGAAATTTTCCTAACAACATTCAATGTACATAATATACAATATCTATCGTCCACATGTTTGTGTGTATTTCAAATATTCTGATGTTGTCATTATATTATGTGTGTGTGTGTAACATGAGTATGTGTACTCTATAATGTCATAAGAAGAAGTGAGGTTTTGAAAAAATGAAAAAAAATTAAAATAAAAATAAATTCGAATTGTAACATATCGAGAAATGAAAATGAATCCTGTAGAATTGAAATATGTTGAAATATCTTATGTCTTCTATACATTTTTTTTTTATTCTTATTTGGTTTCTCATATGACATTTTGATGGTACTATTGTGGTACTGCAAAAGAATAAGTACGAAGGTAGTTTTTAAAGGATTTTCTTATAGTTATTTGTTAGTTTTCCCTTATTGTTTCTCTTATTTTGAATCTGTTTTTGTTTTTTTTTTATTCTCTTGTTTGATTTACATAGGTTGCGCATATTTGCGGTTTCAAGAACTTAAATCGATTTGAAAATTTCCGATTTACTTTTTTTTTTTTGATTTGATGACAATTTTTTACCCTCGAAATTTTTATTTTTGATTTGATTTTTTTGTTTCTTTCTAAATTTTTTCATAAAATTCACATAGAATAATTTATAGAAAAAATAAAAGAACATATTGCAGCTGGATATTATCAACTAGATATAACAAGAGAAGATTGAAAGTAGATCCAAAAAAATTTCAAATTGAAGATTGTAATTGATTTTTCTTTTTTTTTGTTATTTTTTATCGTTTTTTCTCATATTATTGATAAATGCATTAAAGACTTCTGATAAGATTCGGCTTATTTTTACGAAATAAAGAGATTTGTATTATTGAAATATAAAATTTAGGAAAATTGAAAAGAAAAACTATTTTCATTTATTTTGTTTTTTTCTTTTTCTTCAATTTTAGAAATTGAAGAAATTGATTGATCGAAACATAATAGAGAAAGTCGTAGTTTTAGTGGAATTTAAATAATTAAAGATATTGAGTAATCGAGTATAATTCCAGTTCCTTTGCCTTATATCTACTACCGGATGATTCGAATCACATTTCTGAAGGCTTTATTTATCTTGAACTGTATGAATATTAATTGCCATATTATTTGGAGGTCTCTCCATTGTGTGATAAAAACGATATCTACCTTGAATATTTTACTGGTAGTATGATGACGTAGTCGAATATAATTCTACTTAATTTGTTCCATATCTGAATTACATTTCTGAAGGTTTTGCTTATCTTGGACTATATTAATCGTCAAATTATTTGAAGGCCTCTCCTTTGCATGATGAAAAGATATTAATACGATATATATCTTCCGACGGAATTCGCTCCATTTTATGTAACGGTAGTGCAGTACCGTATTTAATGCACGAAAATGTATTTTACCTACCTTAGTTACAGAAAATTGGTTAAATTAAATTGGAAAACTCTGTATTCTTAATCTTTCATTATAATATGATTAAAATCTATATAACAAATGTTTTACGCTAAATTCACGAGTTCTAGTTGGAGTTTAAGTTGTCACATTTTGACCAAAAACAGTTTTACACACAGAACTCTACTCGTAAACACCAATTTCAGTTTTTTATGAAGCGTTTGAGGCAATTCATTTTCGTACTTGCAAGATAATCATGGGATTCTAGAAAGTATGCTACGAGATGACTCATGGTCGAGTCCGCAAGTCATTTAAAATATTCTATGACAGATACACATCTAAATTGCTTCAAGCTTGTTCATTGTTGAACATTTTCATGACGTGTACACTTTCATTCGTATTATTCTTGTTTCATATTCAAATAAACAAACATAATTAATTGTTTTGATCATCATAAATTTAACGTTATGGTTTGTTACTTCACTACTGCCATTTATGCGTGCTTTCGTTTATATTTAATAAATGACTGTAATCATTTAAAGCTGACTGCTATATTATAAATTTTTAAGAATGTCAACAATCATATTTTATTAAACCCAAAGAGTTGGACAAAATATTTTTTTTAGATTTGGTTATCACTAAAATAAAATTAAACTACGACTAAAGACGCAGTTACTCTACAACTGATCTAATTTTCAACATTTAGAGTAGATTAGATATACCAATATATGAACCTGATATCATTTGTAAATATTAGTGATTTTTCGTAAATCAAGAAGCAAGTTTAAAAAGAATTTAAAGTACTCATCCTGAGTCTTGCAAAGCAGATAAACTTGGTAGAAGTGAAACAGCCTTGATCTCTTTTCATAACAAAGCAAATTAGACTCACCTATAGCTATTGATGCAATATTGCTTCACAAAATATTAATCATAGCTTCCAATCGCAAATAGATCTCGACGCAATATGGCCAGACTTATATAGCCCATACTGAATCATAAACGATCCTTTACCATTAGGTAATTAACAGTATTAGGTATGAATACGATAATGGGGATTATCAGAGATCAATTATGGCTTATAGGCATACGCATGGTAGAAGGCTTAAGCTTGATCCAAATGATTTTTGCAGAACCTGTATAATATACAAATTAAAAAAGGATGTCAAAACAATTCTATACCCATTTTTCACAAAAGGATAAACCATTGAAAGATCTACATTCTAGATTTATATGTGATTTTTCAGATACCAAAATTAAGTGCATCCATCATTTTGTATCTTATAAATTCTAATTTTAATATTAATAATGGCAAAGCTAACTAAATTATTATATTTTTTCATATTGGGAACCCTACATATGCCATGACTTGTTCTTGCAATATTGAGCTTTGACTTCAATTTTTCTTGCATTTATTTTATTTCTTTCATCGTTAAGTTAATAATTGAGCCAATTGAAATGAAGATAAATATTTCGTTAGAATTTTAAATCGGTAACTCTATTATGTATTAGACAACTTCTTATTGATGTTAAGCTTGGTCTGCTGTATTGACGATTCTGATGGGTGAACATCTCAATCTCTAACTATTTCTGCATAGCACAACACTATCTTGTCTTTAAATTGTTCTTTGTCATAATTTTATAATTTTATCATATTTTTTCTCTTTGTCATAATTTTGCACTAAAGGTGCATTTACAATTTATGAAAAAATTATGAAATGGCAAAAATTCATATGAAGTTCAAATTTACACGAACGAGAAAAATTTACTTAATTATAAAAAAATAATTAAATTATTTTATAACTTAATGAATAAAAGAAATATATTAATAAATTTTTGTAAATATTATTCTGAAGTATCAACCCTCCTAATATAATTATGTAAAAGCTCTCTATTCCAAACTGTGTCATAAAGGTAAAGTAATTATATCCAGCATTAATGTATGTTATTACAGATGAAACTCCTACTGTTCTGTAGGATAATATACGGTAAGTGTAGTATAAATAAACAAAATAGTCTTCAACGATATTTGGAAATTTTACAGAATGTATAAAAATTTAAATCTAAATTCAAAAGGGTCTCCATACAATAATTTAAATTTATCAAATCAGTTATATGGGACTTATTATTATGATTATTTACTAAAATAATTCAAAAATCTCTACCTTAACACCAACATTTGGTATATCTTCTTAAATTATTTTTTTCAAATCCCTTTGAATGTATTTTCAATATTTTATAAAAGATGTCCTCCGCTCCGTATATTATGCAGATAAAATTATATAATTGATTACTTTGAAGGAAATGGACATTGAAAAATAAATTTTGATCACAACACTACTTGAATAATAATTATTACAATATGTTACATAATTAAGGATAGCTTGGGAAAAAATTAATACGTGTAAAGACAATTGGGAAATGCAATGTAAAAAAATAAAAAAAAAGTTTAAATTTATTCAGTTTTTTATTCAGTTCAATTTTTCAACTTTATACTTACGTCTAGCAAAGTATTTATTTGGAATCAGTGATTAATTAACTTAATTTCAAGTTACACTATGATAATAACAGTTAGTAAGGCAAATATTTCTTTAGGCTTCATCAAAAGTTGGTCCAAAGAATTATCAGATCCTTACCTCACTAAACATCTGTATACTACTTATGTGAGGTTTACCCTTGAATATGCCATCACTTCACTGAGAAATTCCACTTGGACAGTTTGGTTCACCTACCAACTGTGGTTCAACTACCAATGGCTGTTTGTTTTCAGGAGCGAATTCTATTATAGACCTCGGGCTAACCCTTGACTCTAAACTGAGCTTTATGCTACATTATGCTAAAATAGTGAGCAAAGCAAATTCTTCTGTAGACTTCATTAAACGATGGTCTAAAGAATTTTCTGATCCTACCACACGAAACATCTTTATGTTAAATATGGAAGGCCTACCCTTGAATATGCCAGTCAAGTGCGGTCTCCACATTACTTGACTGACATTAATCGAATTGAATCGGTTCAACGAAAGTTCTTACGTTTCGCTTTGAATAACTTTTCGTGGAATGATCCATTGCAACTTCCACCTTATTCCCACCATCTTAAACTCATTGACTTACGGTCGTTGCCTGATCGTCGGGTTATTGCAGATACCTTTTTTATTTACTCGATCCTTTCGGGTAAGATGATAGCCCCTGAAATTTCAAATTATTTGGTTTTAATGTACGTAAAACGAAGACTTACTAACAAATGTTTTTCTTTTTAGTTTGATACTTTCGGCCTAACTTTTGGAAGTATTTTTAATAAATGTATAACTATTACATAGGTATTAACTTATGACTTTTACTGTTCTACTAACAGCGTGTATCTGGTTTAGTTTATTTTTAGTTTTTTCTATTTACAATTTAAATGACGCAAGCCTTCGTCAAGTAATAGATGTCTGATGTGCGTGCTCTAAGCATAAATCCGACAGTATATTCATTGGTTGGATTTTGTTCAGCAAAATTTTTTAATATACAAGATCTTGATCGTGGAATAATCCACTGGGACTTCCACTTTATTCCCAGTGTCTTAAACTTATTGACTAGCAGTCATTATCTGATCTTTTATCCACCAGATAGTCACACGTAAAACGTTAGCCTCCGTAATTTCAAATTATCTACTTGATAGAACCAATCGGAATAATCTCAGGACGGACTAAATGTTCTACATTCGATTTCACCAAAACCAAATATGGCAAATTTGAGCCAATTACGTGATGCTTCTTGAAGTAAGTTCTAATTAAAGCTAGCCACCTAAACGTTGGGATTGTTAAATTTAGGCTGCGTAATAATGTATCTAATGCTAAACTATCTAAATTATCTTTTTTTCTTATCAATTGGTTATGTTTTTGTTTTTGTTTTTAATTTGTTAAATTTTTTAAGTAGTATTAACTTAATCTTTTAATGTACCTAGTTTAAGTTTTTGGAATACATACAAACTTACTTATTTACTTAGGTGGTCACAAGACCATGGTCCTCGGCTTGAATCTACCAACAGTATGTTTTATGTACTCTACTATGTAACGTTGTCGGGTTCTACTAACCTCAATGAATGATGAATAAATATTGCATAAAAGTATAATAACCTTTCGTCACTAATACACGTCTGATGTGCTTGCTTAAGTTGCTCTAAGTATGAAATCTTATAGTATTTCATAACACAACTTAAGATCATATCTAAATGATAAATTCAAAACAGATACACTTAAATACTTAAGAAAAACTGATACGCGGCAAGGAATATAACGATCGTATATCGAAATGCGAATGTATCAAAGAAGAGATTGTATGTACAATAGTAAATTGATTCTATATTATAGCAAGTTGAATCGAGATAAAATCAAATTAATCAGATTAGTTATGACATAATTAATTAATTTTCATTTCATGTAGATGCAAAGAAGAAGGAAAATTTGTATAGAAAATTATTTTCTTAAAAATATGAATTAAAATGAACCAAATACGAGATCTCACTATCACATACCAATTAAACATATAGGAGGTACAGCAAAAAACTAAATTCATCGATGTGACAAGACTTGCATCCAATCCCAAGCGAAATAAAATTCGTAGTTTCTACTCCCGAATTCTATTCAAGTCAAAAAGAAACGGTAAAATTTTATTTGTAAAAATTTTTCAGTTCAAGATAAAGTTCTGTACTCTATATGAGTAATATGCCCAATAAAAAAAACACCAATTGAAACAGGTTTAATTTATTTCTGATTTTACATATACATATCTCACACTAAAAACCATATGTACTTCATGATCCGTGTATTTTATCATGTTTTATTATCTGGCTTTAATAGTCCCGGACTGCAGTAAATCTAATACGAATGAATGATTTTTGATTGAAATTTCAGTCTACCTCAAAATTTATACTCTTTCGGATTAGATTTGAATATTTTGAATTTATACCTGTGCGGGTTAGATTTAAAAAATCACTGACAAGTTTTCCACAATTCATTCAAAGTATTTCAGTATACATTTTTTCCACTGGAATGAGTTGATTGAATTCGTAAATTTTTTTCTTTTTTATATTATAGGCAAAACTTAGGTTCAGCTTTGAGTACTTGCGTACCAGCATCAGCTTTGAATACTTGAATACCGTTGGCTATTTGAAAAATGAAAGAATAGTTAAAGGAGTGGAAAGAAAAAAGAAAAAGAAAAGTTTTGTGGGAAAAACCGAACAAAGTCGTACATATTTGTCTTAAACCTCTGCAATGCATAAATAAAAAATCCTTCTCTCATTGGGAATGATTCGATTGGGACGTTATTCCACATTCAAAATGTTCTAACTTAAAAAGAATTTCTATAACCGGACTTAAACCATCTCGGAATTTCCAATGTGAAAGGGTAAGCACTTGATGCCTCTCGTTTTATGTGATGTATTTGCTTGAGAGGAGAAATATGTAATTTTGGTTCCACCAAGTATATAAAATAGAGTAAATCCTTCAATAATACGACGATGACCAAATTCTAAAAAGCGATGGAGTCGCATTTATGTCATCTATAAGACAAATGACGCGATTTTGGAATTTGTCAAGAAAACTAAGCTGCTCATAAATGTAAGTTATACTCGACGTATATGCTTCATAGAAAATATATGCCAAATAAGAAAATATATGAATGCTGGAATTCGATTTTCTTAAACTCAAATACTTGAACTTGTTACAATTCGTATTGAAATATTTCTGTTTTTCTAATTCTATCAAGATCAAAGTTGCAATGAAATATAATTTTTGTGCGGAGTAAAACTCAACTAATGTCTTACAAAATGATCCCAGTTGTATAATTTTTCATCATTTCGTAAACGTTTAGTTAAATTTGGCATAGTTTTGTAAACAACATACTTTTTTACAGAATAATTTAAGGAATTAGAATATTTTATAAAAACAAGATTTTCTTTCATGTTTTCTTAAAGTACCTACCTACATTTTTGTTTTACAGATAATCCCAATACAACCAAAGTCAACTATGTTTTGTACTTCATTATGACGTTAAGAGGATATCAAAACTGAAGAAAACAAAATACATTTTTTTATTGTTTGGTCTTTAATCTCACAAAAAGAAAAACTAAGTTGTTTTTTCGTTTTCGTTTGATGCTCTAAACATATTCTCATACCATAGTAGATATATTTTGTACGTACATCAATATACAAGATCCACTTTTGATTGTTAGCTTTGACATTTTGTATAAGTTATTTCCTTATTTTCTCTTCACTTAATTTTTATTCAGTTCAGCAGTTATTGTCATTAATTTACGCAAAAAGCTTTACACAATGATTTATGTTGTTGCGACAATAAAAATTTTATATTAAAAAGAGAAACGAAGAGAAAGAGAGAATGAGTACTTAATAACTGCAATGTGTAAAAGTACCATAATTTTATTGTAGATAGCATGAAAGTATATAATAAAATAGTTACATAACAAACGATTAAGAAAAACACGTTTAAAAAAAATCATTATTATTCTCTTTGTCTCCCTCTTCATCTTCTATTTTTCTTTTCAAAAGTTTATTTTCTTATAAATATTAATCTTTTGTATAATTCTCATTAAATGAGAATAGAAATTTCTAAACTTTAAATCTAAGTAAAATGTAAAACTTTTCAGACACATGGCATCGTATAACATTGTGTATTTGAACAACGGCACTATTAAGTTTTAAGAATAAACTGTAAAACTTAGAATAGGTGATAATATCTATGTAATGTTGTTGTTATGTAAACGTATGTGTGCTCTTATTAATTCTAAGTGATGTATATTAGTTTATATATGTATGTATGTACATTTTTGTTTGAAGATTTATTCTAAGTTGAAAAATTTTAATACCTTTATTGAAATTTCATTAAATTAATTTTTTTTTTTTTTTGCTGAGAACTTTTTACCTCAAATAATTACATTTAAATTTATTTAATTAAATTAATTTAATTTAAAATTAATTCAATTTATGAAATAAGGAATATATTTACCAAAAAATATTCTAAAATTTAAACGAAAAAGATGAGAGTTGATGTTTTTATAAGTTTTAGAAATCAATATTTTCAAAATAGTCGCTTACATGCACTGGAAACATAGACGATAAAGCATTATTAATCCTTTTTAGTTGGATTAAATAAAAAAAATAAGTAAAAAATAATATAAAAGTTTTGAGAAAAACTTATTCTTTAGCGTTATAGTACAATTTATAAGATTGTTGAAAATATTCTAGTACAAAACATTGAAGAAGTTTGGAAATAGTAGACGTGTAGCTGCGGATTAATATAACAGAGTGTCAGTGAACAAAAAGTGCTCATAGGAAAACAATGGTTGAAATGAGTAATTACAAACATACGAAAAAATATCCCTCTCTCTTTTTTTATTTTTTTTTTATTTTAAAGTTAATTAGTACGATCTGTTTTTTTTTTATTTAAATTAAATTTTTACTACTTTTAAAATGTGGTTAAAAACATTGCTTTTGTGGAATTACAGAAATATGTATTTCTGCTCTCCTATATTTTATTCTGTTACACTAGATTGGAAAGAGGAACATCCATGCTGAATCCAATTTAGCAAAAAAAAAGAAAAATTACGTTTGCAGTATAGATTAGCACATAAAGCTGCACAGAGGAGTGTAAGACGTGACAAACGGAAAAATGTATAAGATCTTGCAAAGGAGACCTGAGAGCGCTGCTAACAGTGGAGATGTCAAAACTCTTTACAAGATTACGAACCAAATGGTCAAACGTAACAGTAAAGAGCATCAAACTATCTTAGACGAGAGTGGAGAGCTATTGGTATCTATGGATGATCAACTGCAAAGATGGCAGGAGCATTTCTGCAGATTCTTAAACGAACAATTCGTAGAACAAAATGTATACACAAGCTCTCCTATGCCACTAATGCGCAGATCATTTAGGGGTACGATGTGGGAGCCTCAAGTATAAGAGAGATTAAGTCAGCAATTCTTCTGTTAAAAAACAACAAAGCAGCAGGAGTAGATGAGATACCCGTCGATTTCCTAAAAGCTGATCCAGATGTAACAGCCTATATTTTGTTACCTTTGTTCCAGGCTATATGGGAACAAGAAAAATATCCAAGTGAATGGAAGGAAGGAGTTATTGTCAAAATACCAAAGAAAGATAACGTAAATCATTGCAATAACTGACGAGGTTTCATTCTACTCTCAGTTTTCTCGAAATTAATGACTAGAATAATACTCGAAGGGATTAAAGGCAGAATAAAAGCTACACTTAAAAGATACCAGGCAAATATTCAACCCTCAGTTATTATTTTTCTTACTGAAACATGAGTTACCCAAATATTCAATATAACTTTACCTGAAAAATGGCAAGTCTGATATGAAAGTTGTGTATGTTTAAATATAACGAGCTTTTTCGAGATAACCCACTTTTTTTTACAAAATGTTCAGTTGTTAAAAGCAAAATTTTTAGTTTGTACTGACACTATTCAATAAACGGTAAGTCTGATACTCATCGAACACATACCGTTAATTAGGTGTATTAACATAAAAAAAAACTTATAAAGAAGATGTAGTTAGTCGTTAAAATGTTCTCGCTTACTTTTTTCTATAAGTTTGTGTATTTATTTAAAATGAAAGAACTTTTATGAAGCCTTTTTAAAAATTGTCTGTGATTGAAATTTATTTTAGAGTATAAGTAGATGTCGCTAGAGTATAAGTAGATGTGTAACTATTTTAAATGTTTTAAGTATTCTCCACCAAGAACTTGCTAAAATTTTAATATTTTTGTGATGTAATTTACTATTCAGCTATTCTTATTTTTTTACTCCCCATATGTCGTTCATCTTGTATATTATATATAAGATATATAAAACGTGGGTGGGGTCAAAACGATTAATAAAAATTTATTTATTTATGTGCTTTATTAATAATTAATTTTAGAGTTTAATTAAGGGAGTATTTCGTTCTATTTCACTCCTTATCGGATATTGAAACTAATATAGACTCGTACTTTGATTTTTAATAATAATATTTTCTTCTTCATTTTCCTTAATTAGATTTTTAGTGCCTACTATTTCAATATACTTGTCTTATCCTCAATTTTGTGTTGACATCTTTTCGAAGATCATCTTGGTGGGCGCTTGATATTTATTTGGCAATTCATTACTACCTTTTGCCAGTAGTATTATGTCGTTCTATTTACGTACGTTGTCTCAGTAGTTTTTTCGTTTATTTCGACTAAAATATGATTATCTAATATGGAAATACTACACCGTACAAAATTTGGCAAAAAGTTTCAAAATTTCTGTTTCTGCATTTCTGCAGCCTGCAACAAACAATACCAAATCATATCTTAAAACAAATAGGGTTGTGTAGTTCGTTGGTGAAACGATGAATTACTAGGCTCTCAGAAAAGAAAAAGAAAACATTTATTTTTTTGAATACAATTATAACAATATACAATACGTATATATAAATAAAATAATAATGTAAAAATATAAATTTTTAAAATATACTTTTATCGAAACCAAACTAGCCCCCCTAAAAAAAAGGAAATTAAAACTAGTGATGGATGTTGAGCATCTAGAACTACTATAAGATAAAACACAAAAGTATATAATGAATCTTGCTGGAATAGTGTTAATGGACATTTTTGACATTTGCCGCTTGAAAAAAATCACGAATATTAAAAGAACATCACAAAGCGTTTCCAAATTACCATTAACAATATTCCAGCAAGATTCATTATATATTTTTGTGTTTTATCTTATAGTAGTTCTAGATGCTCAACATCCACTACTAGTTTTATTTTCTACTTTTTAGGGGGCTAGTTTGGTTTCGATAAAAGTATATTTTAAAAAATTTTAGTTTTACATTATTATTTTATATTGAATGAATATGAATATATATATTATATAAATCAAATTTACTAGGACGTAATTAAAAAAAAAAAGGTGTTTACATGTTCATATGTATGTACCTACATAATCTTGAACAGTTATGATAGGATAGCTAATTGAAATTGCATTTTTTTATAAGGGTATATGTTAGAAGAGTATAAAACTATTCATCAATTTGATTCTGGATGGATCTATTCTATATATACATATGTGTAAATAAACCACATTTAGATGGTACAGTATATAATATAAGTCAAAATTTTAGGGTTGCCACTTAACAAAAGCTTCATATAAATTTCTGAAAAAATGTAACCTGAAGAAAAAGAAATATTTGAATATATTTGGATCTAATTTTTTGAATTAGTAGAAGCATATTTTTTAAACTCGCAAGTTCAGTTTCACTACATAAATATAAAAAAAAATGCAAATTTTAGAATATTTTGTCAAAATTTTTTGAACAAAAATTATTTTCTTTAAATTTTTTTAGACTATTGAAAAAAACATTGATTTTGATATTAAGTTTATGGAAAATAAAAATTTTAAAAAAAGGTGTATCGCTGTATAAAAAAGTATATTTGGAATTATCGGAATCAGAATCGGAATTATTGGACCCAAGTGGCAACCCTATAATAAATTATAATATAATAATTGAAATAATAAAAGGAAAAGTAGGCATAGACCAAAATGAATTAGAAAAAAGTGCTTACATATATAGATATAATACCTACTCATAGTCATACCTTGAAACAGTTATGATATATATAAGCAATCTTCATTTCCATAGACTAATGTGTAAAATTAAAATCGGAATTGATTATAGGTACCTACTGAACGCGCATTTTTTTTTCTTTCCAAACATAATTTTTGTTGTTCTTTTTTTTTATTTACTTCCAATGTTCAATGTACATACCTACATATATGGTCATAATAATTTTTTGTTTTTGCTTTTTTTGGCTAATGAAAAAATAATAATAATAATAATGAAAAAATAAAAAGGATAAAATAAAAAAAAAGAACAAACCTATTGTTTTATTTTTAATTGATTTTTTTTTCTTGATAAATATGAGATTGCGTCGTTGGTTCATAAAACAATAGTAATAGGAGAGCAGTAGAAAACAAGCAAACTAATTCACAAAATCAGAAAATTTTTAAAATAGAAATATTTATATATGCATATATAAATATAAATATCTTTTTAACCTCTTATATCTTTCTCTTTTTTGCTTACGAAAAAGGTGATGCATTGAATGGGTTATCAAATTTTTTTTCAGTTTTTTTGTTTATTGTTATTTTTTTTATTTACACAAGAAGTAAACGGAAACCTCCTTTTTATATTAATTTTTTTTAATAAACGTCTAAGTAAAATTGATATTGAACTTTTTTCTACGTGTTAGAAGGAGTGCAACATAATTTTTTAAACTATTCTAATTTGGTCAGTTTTACAATAATTTGATTTGTTTTTGCTTTTTTTTTTGTAAAATGTATATGAATTAGAAATATCCACCCATATAAATACATGAATGTATTTATAATATAAAAATAATTGATAATAAATGAGATAGGAATAGGTACATCAAAAATGAATTAAAAAAAGAAGTTTTTACCTATACATTGGTACTTACATCAAAACTATTAAATATTATATTAAACAATTATAATTAAGCCAATTATATATAGGTATATAATATTATATGATATATTATTCATATATCAACCATTGAACCAATCTTCTGGCCTGGAATGTAAAACAAAAATGAAATATTTAGATGATTGGATGAATTCAAATTGTTTTTGTTTTTTTTTCTTTCTTTTTTTCGTTTTTTTTATTGATTATATATTTTTATAGCTACAAACGTAGGTATATTATTTTTTTCTCAACGAAATTATCAAAATAAAAATTAAAAATAAAAAATGAAGGAAAATTATTGAAAATAAAAAAAAAAAAAAAATTTTTTATGGAAATAGGTACATATTGCGAATTAGAACGTTTTTTTTTTGTGGTAGGTACAGTTTTAATAAAAACTAAAAATAAAATAAGCATAAAAAATTCAAAAATCATATTTAAATATAATATGGCTAATTTATATAATGTTCAATGTTACCAAGTTCAGAATCAAACTTTTACAGTAATACATAGACAAGATGTAAAGTGTTAACTACTGGACGCATCAATCACTGAATTGTTGCGCTGTCATTTGTCAACATAAATATACAAAACAACGTCTAAATAAATAGTTATTTAAGTTGAGCACTTACATAAAGAGGGCGAGTGTTACCAATGTGAAATTTTTTTGTATACAAAATTGAAGGGTAACTAAGTTATTTCAAATAAACGTAGGAATGTAGGATTCCAGTAATGTAAAAATATAAAAAGTTAATTTAAAACAAACATTAAAATAAAATAGAAAAAATAAATAATTATAAATAAATTTAATTTGTAGTATCAGCTTCATACATTACTGACTCTGGAACACAAATAAAACAGTGAATAGTTTTTTCAAAATTCACAAAATTGTCAAAATGTCTATATGTATTAAATTTAAATATGTAGCAATGCTTTATGAAAATAAATAATTTTTTTTTGCTACACTTTAATATAAATAAATATTTCCTACAAGTAAATTTTTTAAATTGTCAAAATAGAAAATATCAAAATTACAGAATAGAAAATTCAAAACGTTGATGAACTGAATAACTGATAAAAAAAAATTGAAATGATAACATTTACGCGCACATATTATGAAGATGCAATTGCAATTCAATGTAAACACATCCAATTGCCGCGTGATCTAGGTATTATCTCTTCTTTCTCTATGATAAGTCTATTATTCCTTTTATGAAACAGAGTTGGTTTATATAAGTTAAGATATCACTGAAAAAAAAAATGGTTAATAAATTTTTCTATTTTTATAAGAAGCGATTTTTTTGTAAATTTTACAATTTTTTTGAGTCAAGTTCTTATTATTTTTAGATAATTATCTATTTTTTTAGTAAGGTTTACAAAGCCATTAACAATTTAATCGCTTGGTAAATTTCCTTATATCTGTTGGGTAATTCACTAAAAAAATAATAAATTTTGTTATTGTATCTTGTACTTATTCCAGTTTAAATAATAAATTTTACAAAAAAAATAATACCAAGTTAATAGGAAAATTTACAATAATTTTGTTATAAAAATAATAGTAGTGGTTATTTATATAGGATTCTTTACGTTTTTTTATTGTGATATCTCCAATTTCATTTAGATAACTTATTATTTTAATGAGATATTTTCAAAACATAAAATGCAAAAATGTGAGATAAATTCCTAATAAATTATAGGAATTTTTACAAAATAAATAGCAATATCTCACTTTTTTATGAAAATGTAAAAGCAATTATAAAAACTATTATATTTTATATGAGAAAATCTACTACAAACTATTTTGTAGAATATTTGAGCTAAATTGATATTTTTTCTCAAAATATTAAGAGAAGTTAATTATCATAATAAGGAAAATTTTTCTCTCAAAGTAAAATTTCTGATACATATTGTAATAGGTCTTATATTTTGGACAAATAATGTTAAAAATATAATAAATAAGAAATTTGTTGCGGAAAATTTAGTTTCACGTAGCCTTATAGGCTGGGCGTCGTTTTATTTGTAAAGTACATTTTATAGTGATTGATTTGTCATTAAGTAAGTGATTTTTTTTTTAAATTAATTGAGTGGAACATGATCGAACTTGTGGATGATTTTCAAGGGTAAGCAATTAAAAAAAATTATATTCATAGGTTTCTAAATTTTAATCAGGGAAACTCTGCAATATTAACACAAGTTTATAAGAAATTTTATTTAAAATTTTATCCACTTTATTATTCTGTAGGTTGAATCAACTTATTCGGATCAAAGAAATGTTTTTTTGTCGATACTTGCTGTATTTGTATATAAGATTATAAGAAAGACCACTTGCGGGTTTTGCTGTTCTTCATTTTTTATTAGCTTCATCGGTATACCAAACTGTACAGCAAAAGCCAGAAAGTGCGAAGAGAAATCGTTATAAATTAAACAAAACCGAAGTCCATCAATCATTTTTTATGTTCATTAATGTAAGTATAAATAAACTAGTTGCTTAAAAAATATAATTTTATAATTTAAATAATTATAGCTTGACTATCTTGTGGATATAATAAATAACTAGATGTAAAAAAAATTAAATAAGAATATTTGAAAGTAACATCAACATGTTAGAAGTGAAAAGAAGAATTATGTTAAAGAAAAAATTAAAGAAAAAATTATAAATAATTATAAAAATATTGAATCATTTATATTATTAGTTCATTAGTATATTTAAATAAATAGAAATTAAATAACTAAAAAAATAATAAAATAAATTTTTTTTCTTGAAAATAATATTTTTGGTGTTTTTATTTAGTACGTTCTTATTGAAAAGTTCCTATAAATATGAGAGCAATAATGGCTTAAAGTATAGTAAAGCTTCCTGAAATTATAGGAATTTTCCATATTGTTTTCAGCCAATATTCCAATTTTTTAGAAACATGGCTATAATTATAGTAACGTTTCCCATGTTTATGATCTGTTTTTCTCATTTTTTTCACTCAATTTTCCTATTTTTTAGGAAACATTACTATAATTTTAGTACCGTTTCTCATATTTGTGATCAGTTTTTCTCATTTTTTAAAACAATATTCGTAATTTTGTAAGAAACATTCTACAACTAAAACAATAACTATTATTTTATTAGTATATTTTCAATATTTTTTAACAATTTTTGAGAACTATTCTAAATTTTCTGGGTCTAAGTCCTACATTTTTTATACGTTTTCCAATAAAGTCGTATACTTTTATGAAATGTTATTAAAAATAAGAATAATAAGAAAAACTACTATAAAATTGGGAATTTTTATAAAAAAATATATAGTTATTGTTCTAAAAACGGATGGTAATTTACAAAAAAAAATATAGGAATAATTGTTAAAAATGTCCACTATACCGCTTGTTGTTATAAAAATAGGAAAAATTGTATATAAAAAGCGACAATCATTCCTATTTCTTTTTTCAGTGATAATTTTGTAATAAAGTTTATTTAAATGATTAAACCGTGCGTGAGCATGGGCCGTTCCTACTAGTTTTTATAAATATATTAATTTTTGTTTTTCAAGTACATGCTGTAGTTCATAACATGAACCTAATGTCGTCAAAAATAGAACTTTAATAAATTGGGAATAGGATTTAGCGGATAAAAAAATTTAGTTTTTAAAACGTTATGATGTTTTATAATTTTGTTAGCGTTTAAAACTGGAATATATTTGTATAATCTTCAAATTTTTTTTGTTTTCAATTGATTTGGAAGGATTTTTGTTAAAAAATTTTCTGATAAACGCATTTTTTTCACTCTAGTCAAATTAATGAAAAGCTTGCAAAGTGTCTCTTTCTCTATGGAAGATATTTTTTTAATTCCTGTCTGAAAATATTTCATTCTTTAAAAATTTGTTAGGTATTTTTAATTAAAATCATCAGTCATCAATTCAACAATCATAATCAATTCATCTCATCAGCTGAATTCAAAGTTGTAAGCTTCACATTAAGATTCAAAATACATATAAACAGTTCCATACCATATCAAGATAGTTTGAATTTCATACTATTGACATGACTTGATATTGAAATTATTCTTTCAGGAAACCCCTTTGAATATATTTTTCATTCACAACTTTTATTTGAATTCCCAATTTAAATTATATTCAGAAATGAAATTATTCTGTCATCGAATTACACTGCAATTAATTTAATTTAAATTTATATTGTAAATTTATATGTATAATTTCTAAGTATCTCTTCAAATACTTTTTCTTTTTCTATTTGGATTCTAAAAGTTCTTAACTTTATCCCCTTTTAAGTAAAAACGAAAAAAAAACTATTTAAATAAAAGTCTATGCAATTAAAAATTTTTGAAATTCAAATCCTTTGTAAACAATTAAATCCTACAGTAAGAGGGGTTTTAATTTTATAAAAGTACAAAATGTTAAATATTAGCAAGAGCTCCCCTATAATATATATATAATATATATATAATATGTACATAAATGAATTCATATTAGACTTACGGTAAAAACTCTTAATTTATAACTATAAGAAATAATACAAATATTTGTATTCATATTTTAAAATACATTTTTTTTTTCATTCCAATCATAACAAATAATCGGTCATCCAAATCCTTTAAAACAACTACTTAAGAATACTAACAATTTTGTGTTTTTTCATATTGTAATGCAGTTTTATGGTTTATACAGAATTTTTTTTTAATCCTGATTCGTTTTCTTTGAATAATTTTTGAAATGTTTTCAGATTTATTATTGCAATAAAAATTTTAATGTCTAGGCAATCTATAAACAAATATTATACGAGGTCTAAATAAGGGTAACAAATTTAAATGGTCGAATGTCAAAATTTTGTTAACATGAAGCTGAAGATTTTAAAGTGAGATAATAAAATATGCAATGAACATGTTTTCTACACTACACATATCAGATAAAATTGTTAAAGGGCTTCAAATCAGTAGAATCCTAAAATCCTTTAAAAAAATCTTTATATACAAATCGAGTAGATGAGAACTACGTCAAATGATCAACATTATCTATTTTCGTGCAATCGCTTTTACTCAAAGCAATTTTAATATTATCTCATGTTAGTTGTGTTAATGTTAGCTATTCTTATAAAGTGCTTGAACATCATACATAATAATTGTTAAATTAATTTGTAACTGAACCAATTCATGGGAAATTTTGAAACTGGCTGAAAAATTCAATGTGAATTCAATGGCAAATCGAATTCTAATTAAAATCAAGTTTTGTAAATAATAATATAAATAAATTTAATGTTTTATTAATTTGTTTTAAATATTTATGCATAGTTATGTTTAGAGACGTAATAGATGGTTTCTCTAATTTATGATAGACAGCAAAGTAGCCGTCATCTAAGCCGTTTACTATATCCGGTTGAACAACACTCTCTCACGGATCAATTTTTTTATTTATATAATTCCAAGTCTATGGGATGACTACCTTAACTGATTTTACCTAAAGATTTCGAATACACAATTACATACAATAAATAGCTTTTCTTTTGAATATTTCATGGCGTTTATCTACTAATTTTAAATGTGGAATACTATATTTATTGTAGAGTACTTCGCCTTCATAATAGCATATAGCTCAATTTTGTTTTTAGTTATAATCAAAACTTTCAGCTATTTTTTATTATTTATTTTATCCTATAATGACGAATGGTACTGGACCAAATCGAAAAATCTAGAAAGCATTTTTTTGCCTACGTTGGGAATCCAAACTGGGACATTTAGGTTGAAAGACAGGTACTGATTCACCTAGCGTATAAAAGCGTGCAACGTGTAACGTTGAAATGTATAGAACAAAATATGTAAGTATCTAATAAATGAGATCTTAAAATAGTTATGAAATAAAAAAATAAGGACCTGTAGTTGGTCTACAGATTAATCTGTAGGTCCACTGTTAATTAAAAAAATTAATAAAAATAAATTAATAAATAAATAAATAAAAAAAAAAATAAAGTAAAACTAATGTGTAAATAAAATAAATACAACAAATATATTTAATTCAACAAATAAAATATTATGTTAAACTAAACGATAAGACGAAATTTAATTAATAATATAACTATATCACGGTTGTAGCTGTAGTATTTAAAAATACACTATATTGATCGATTTTTTACCCTGCTAATATGCGCTGCTTTAAACTCCAAAATTTTAAATATCGTGTTGATAAGAAGTATTAAATGGCCATTATAATTTCAAAACAAAATAATAAAGCACATTTTACCGATCATTTTCTGTTATTTTACTATAAATGAAGTCTACCGACTCTATCAATTCAATTACTGAATTTTTATTGAACTGAATTAGGGTACTAAATCTCTTTTTTTTTTCAAAAGATATTAGGTAATTTTCAATTACATTAATTACAGTTGCAGCAGTGCGTGTACTATGGTAATGTAAAAATGGTCTCTACTAAAACCCACAGTTATTTTTACCGTTATAGCCAATTTACATTAGATCGATAACTGTCGACTACTTGCTTGTTTATTTATTTATTTATTTCTTTATTTTAACAGTTGATCCTACAGATAAATCTGTAGGCCAACTTTATAGGTCCTTTTCCCTTTCGAAATGTGGGCTTGCTTGTTTTTGGTAAATTTTTTCAATATCATGTTAATAGTTAATAATTATATTAAGTACAAGTTTTGATGGAGGAATGTTATCAACATAATGTTTTCCATGTAGGCACTTTATCGCTTTGATATTTCTCGTGAAGGAAATAGTCATATAGTACAAAGTTTTCACGTAGAAAGATTATTTAAATAATTTGATCTTGCAAAAAGGGAAATTATTTATACCTTTTATGGTAAAAAATTCAGTATCATAGAAATGACCAGCAAGTTGGATTTAATAATTATGCATATAATATGGGGACTAGGTTTGGTGTCAAAACAACAATTCATTAGCACAATTTCGCAGGTCTACCAATCAAAAATAAAATTTGATTTGTATTCCTATACATTCATACAACGAATTTAATCATCAGTCAACTTCTAACATAGAAATATTTAAGATTGCAATGTCGCTCACAATATTATATGTTTTATTAGATTAGAGGTTTTCCGGGACCTGTTTTTTTATAACACTGCAGGCAACAATTAGACTTATTGTGATAACTCGTGTTTATTAGTTATTGTAACTAGTGTTTGAGTAATTAAGAATATCTGATTTATATGTCTTATTAATATAATTTCGTTTTAAGAACCTTTACGTCATCATTTTCTAGTCTATGTATATCATCTAAGTTTCGCATTTCGTATACAAACTCAAATCCATTAGTTTGACATAGTTCTCAGCTCATTCGACAACTGAAAAATGACATTTGGTGTAATTTTCAAATTATGTCGTTGATTTAATTATTATATTTTCTTAAATGCTACTTTATAGTTTAGATACGGTTCAGCAGCAACAAACAAATTTTTGAGATAGCAATATATCTTCATAACTTTATACAAAAACGTATATTAAATTTGTTTAAAGTAGTAAATGGGGAGGGGAGATTAAAACAAATTTATTTATTTGATTCTCATTTATATTGAAAAGTAAATAGTCTGGACATTTTTGGCTCAGACAATAAAACCTTTCTAATATTGAAGATAATTTTTGTTTTATTTATTATTTTATTTTTGTCGTTTTTTGTTGTTTTTTTTTATTTAAGTCAACAATACCAGAATTAAGCTGTCTGTAAATATTGGCAACAAATTTTGATTGAATTGTGTATTGGGTATTTGTATTTCTGATTGTATCCAACATTCATATATAATATTATTATCGTATATGTTCAGGGTGTTGTTGGTTATACTTTTAAAGCCAAAAAGTTTGTTTTTCCTGTTATGACACCTTAATAAATATTGCAGTGGGCTTTTAAATTCTATATTTGACAAAACTATGAAAAAAATAAAAATATTCGGTTTGTTAAATAAAATAATTTTTATTGTGTACATGAAAGCATATATATATGAGTATTATTGTATATAACAATATGTATTATTTGTGTATTGGTTATTTACTTTTATGTTAACAAAAAACTTTAGTTTTTTTTTTTTAATATTATGGTGTACTATAAAGTTCTGTGAAAAACTTTAGAATACGGTTTTTCAAAATGAAAAGTCGATAGCAGCTAGTGTTGGTTAGTTAAGTTTTTAAACTTAAGCATATTAATGTAAATAAGTAAATAAATAAAACTGTAAAGTAGTAATAGCAAATATTTACAAATTAATAAATGAAATGAAATTCAAACCATTTTTTATATAATGTTTGAGCTTTTTTATCGTGAAATTTGATTTATTAAGAGCATCAGAAGCGCTGACTAAATGTCTTTTGTGCATAGGTATTCAATATTTTCTGCTTTTTTAAATTACATAGCTACCAAACATTAAGTATGGACCCGTCCATATTGAATAGAATATATTTTACAGTTTCAAAACAATGTGTTAAGACATACAAAATTAAACAGTTTTTAAACGACTTCATTATATTTCGAACAAATGAAGTAATCTTAATTTTTCTAACAACATATTTTTTTATTTTTCATTCACTTTCATTAAAAACTAACACAAAAGTAAATTAAATAAAGAGTTATAGTAATAGTTTCCGGTCAGTAAATTGCTTTAAATTGAAAGTTTACTTTCGAATCGTTCAATTCATGTTTTAGTAGACGAATTTAAGTTTGAAAAATTTATTATAAAAGCTGGTAAACCGAAAGCGGAAATCATCTGTTCTCTCCTCCACACTTTTCTTGATTTTCATCAATGATCTACTTGGATCATATTTCAATCCAATTCAAAGCTTTGAAGATGACATTATTCTGGTAGCAGTCTTTAATTCATTCAAATCTAATGCTACAACAGCCGAAATTAGCAATAGAGAACTAATAATGGTAAACATGATTAACCACGATTTAATAAAAATTTGGGACTCGAATAAAACAAACAAAGTTAAGTTTAACTCCTAAAAAACGCAAAAGGTCCACAACTTGCTAAAATTTAAACCAAATCTCTCTTTCCAAAATGTTTTTTTACAAAACTCAGATAGTCTAAATATTTTAGGTATGCGCATGAATAAAAAATGCATTGGAACTATCATATTTTTGTTATCGCAAAAAATGCTCCACTTCGCCTTCGAAACTTCTTAATATCTATAAATCAGTTATACGACCCAAGATGGAATACAATAACCATATTTGAGTTGGCGTTTCCCTTTTAGTTTTAGGCTTGCTGGATCGCATTTGACATCATGTCATTTGTTTAATTATCGATCGTCCTTAACTTTCCGTGGACAACGTCGTATAGTAGGACCGCTTTCTCTGTTTTGTAGATACTTCATAGATGTAAACATATGCTCATTATTATACATCAAAAAGCTACTTCGTCCTCTTAAACAGTTCCAACACGAAATAGGAAGAACCGCAGATGTCCATCCCTGCACATTAAGAATTCCAAGATGACATAAAACAGTTTACAAAAATTCGTTCATAATTCAAACTTTATGAATGTGGCATCACATCCCTTCTGATGTGTTTACACATTCAAACAACCCAAGTATAACTTATTCTTTTCTTTATGTTCTTGACAGTAACTTAGGTGGAATTACAATTTCGTGCATAATTAGATACAGCACTGCTAGTTTTCACTACATATTTCACTAATCACAATGTTTTTTTTTTAAGTATGTTGCTCACCAACTCATTAAATGTAAAAAATTACTGCTATTGTTAGCATCTAAGTCTTTTTAAATAAAATAGCTCCATTTTATTTAAACTGTTACCAGATTATACTTTTAATTATTTTTGATCATTTATCATATCCTAAAGGTAAAGGGTAATGGAGCAGGCAGAAAAACCCATAAAGCAATTATTTTGCTTCGTCGAGAACCGAACCTGCGCCTTTCGATTTAAAGACAGGCGCTCTACTTACCACGTTCTACAACTGCGACTATCTAGCGTGTAGGAATTCAGAAATTCAAGTAAAAAATAAAAAAATCTCATTCTTTCAATAACTTTATTTTTTCCTCCTATACTTTGCTATTCCAACCAAGCCGGACGTAAGTACCAAAGGTTAACGCAACTTATAAAAGAAAAATATAAATCATAATTCCAGTCTCATTCTGAAATTAAGTTTAAAAATATTAAAAACAAATTGTCACTGCTCAAATAACTCATATTCAATGAAAATAAAAAAAATTAAAGTTAACTCCTTCCATTGTCCACTCTTCCACTTTAAGAGTAGTCGCAATAGAAATACAAGAACGTGAAATTAATAATATTAAAGATAAATAGCTATGTAGTCTGTTGTGGTAGTCTCGTATTCCAGTAATAGACAAAAATACAAAATAGTAAAATTGATGATAAAGATATAGGTCTGTAGTAGTTGTAGTATTTCTTAGTTGAACTCTTATCTCAATAACATAAATTTAAAATATAATTTTACTGTTATTAAAAAAAATAAAAATATTAAATATTTTTTTATAAAATTTCTACAATGTCACTGTTAATCTAAATCTAAAATGACAAAATAGAAAGAAAAAAAACTAGTTAGCGATAAAGTTTACATAATTTAACGGTATACAGGGTATTCTTGCCAAACAAGAAAAAAAAAACAATAATAAAACAAAACAACGCAACGAGTATGTCTGCAAAGTTTTAATAAAAGTTTTCACACTTATTCTCATTTACCTGTATATAATATATATGTATATATATATATTATACATATATATATATATAATACATTCATTGCATACAGTCTTATAATATTATCCTGAAGATTTTCTTTTTATTGCTTGAAAATCCTTTTTATTATCGCACTGTTCACCTTATGTACCTATTATATTATTATTGTTTTTCTTCATTTTTTTATTTTTTTTTTTTTTTTTTTTTTTTTTTTTTTTTTCTATATTGCGATATTAAATTTTCTAAAGGTAGTTTTCATTTAATCTCCTTTAAAAGGTATTACAGAGTTTTACTGTATTCTCCTATAATATTTTCACGTTCTTATTGTTCTCACCTGACCGTATATAAAAATAAAATAAAAACAAATGGAAAAATTCAAGAGCAGTTATAGTAAAGGTAGGTACAAAATATGAAACAACAATAAGAATAATAAAAAAAGAAAGCAGAAGAAGAAGAAGAAAAATTAAAAAATAACTTTGAAAAGTTTTATAGAAGAAAAGTAAACGATGACAAATTTTTCATGATATATGAACATTTTTTTTTTTTTTAAAAGTTAACATTTAATAAAGGTAAGCAAATGAAAGAAAGAGAAAGAAGGAAAAAATATGAAGAAAAAAAAAACTGAACAAACTTAGTAATCTAAGAATTGATTTTTAAAGATTTAACAAGAAATTCTTGTAAAAAGAATCCTGATTTGATTTTAAAAGAAATGCCTTAGAAAAAAATGAAAATTTTCAATTTTTTTTTTTTAACTATCATCTTCGTCTTTTGTACTCCCTCCTACAAGGACATAAATTACCTTTTCTTTTTTACTTGGTTCATATTATGTAGTGTTGTAAAATGAGACAACAAGTCGAAGTAAAGTGAATACAAATAATTTTGTGCATAAGTAACCAATTTTGTGTCCATGTTATTAAACATTTGTCGGAAACGATGAAGAATATTAGTGTGATTGTACAGTGGTGACCAAATTAATAGCAAATATTTTTTTTATATATGTATGTAAATTGAAAATTGTATTATGGATTGTATTAGGTCGACTGAAATTTGTAAGAAATAAACAATATGCTATTGCTGCAAAAACGTCAGACAGTAATAACAATGATTAAAATTAAATTTGTTTTAAATAATTAATTAAATAGATAAGAAAATATGTTGGTTTAATTTAATGATTCTGATTTTTTGTTTTTGATTGATTGTGATAACTTCGTAATTAAGATAATATTGGCATATCAACTTTCAATTACAATTGAATACTTTTTATAAAAGACAAAGGGTATTTTGTAGGAATTAGGTAAAGTGAAGTGGGGTAAGTGTGTTATGGAAAATACATAGTTCAAATATATTACATTGTAAAATTTTTGTTTGAGAAGAAATTTAAACGATACTTTAAAGACTTGAATACAACTGAAATACTAGTTATATTTATGTGTGCATTAGAAACTCGTAAATTGTTTAGTTTGTAAATTAGAGAAAAATAAGTAAATTGATGTCCGTGTAACACACTTCCCCGTAAAAATGGGGTAATTGTGTTACGGGTAACTAAAAATGGTATTATTAATGCTGGGGTAAATGTAGTTATTTAGAAATTTTAATAAGCATAGATGTAAATTTCGTCAAAATCGATAAAAATTTTACAAAGTTATAACCTTTTTAAAAAAAGAGGAATTGATAATAAAAAAATATATACTTAAATATATATATATCATTTTAATATATATATATAAATAAATATATCACTTTAAAAATATATTAATTTTTCACTTGTAGTATTTATAGCAAATTAAAAAGTAAAATTAAACAGCCATATTTTATTAATTTTGGACTAGTTTCTAAGTTTTTATAAGTTTTTAACTTACCTAAGGTCCATTAACTGTACGAAAAGAAGGTTTATTTTTTGCTCCCACTACTTTTGTTTTCGAAAGATCGGCACAAAAACTAGTCTCATCCAAATTATAAATTTGGTTAGGTTTGTCTACTAGATTCAAGTCAGTTAAGTATCCTTTTAAAATTTCAAAGTACTTGTAAATAATGAAAGGATCAATACACTTTTTTTTAGCATATTCAACGCTTTGAGGTTTTTTTTAATGTAAGCTTGTACCGTTTTTTAAAAGCTAAAAACCAATCTTCTCCTGGACGATTATATTTAAAAGGTGTTTTAATCTTGTTTTGTGTAATAAATTTTTCAATCCAGTCAAAAATTTCTTTTCGGCTAAGTCCCCAGCTATATTTTTCCATATATTTTATTTTTTAATTCCGAACCATTATTTACCTATCAAGTGTGTGAAAAAATTAACAAAATTAATGATGGGGGTCATCAAAAACTAACACATTTTTCCTTTTCACAAATTTCTAGGGAAAATGTGTTATAGTGCTCTAAAATTATAATTTTTTTTTTTTTTTTTTTTTGCGTGGATTGGTGGGAATCTTCATAAACACAATGAGCCCCGTAGCTTCCATTGTGTGCCAGATTTTTACTGACTAAACCACACCCCTCCCATTAATACTAGTCCAACGGACTAACCATTAATTTATTGCTATTTTGATTTTCTTAAAGAAAAAGTTTACGAAATTCTATCGTATTAAATCTAGTGGCTTAGTTCTTTTAAGCCTTCTGACATCATTTTGATTATCTAGCAATTGAGTGGCCTCAACGTTAACATGACCCTCCAAACGAGCTATATGCTTTGTTGCATATCTTTTTATTTCATTTACTATGCAAGAAATTTTTAGATCTCTGTGCAAATCACAGTTGCGAACATACCAGGAGGCATTTACCATGTTGCGCAAGACTTTATTTTGGAATTTTTGTATACAAAGTACATGTGTTTGTTTGGCACATCCCCATATTTGTATGCCGTACAACCATATCGGTTTGATTATCTGATTATATAACAAAATCTTGTTATGTATAGGTAATTTAGAATTACGACCTAAGAGCCAGTACATTTCTCTATATTTATTTTAAAGCTAAAATTTTTTCTTTTTGACGTGCTCTTTCCATCTAAGTTTTGACATCTAATGCTATTCCTAGGTATTTAGCGTTGTTTTCTTGGGGTATATTTACCCTATTCAGATTTATCGATGGTTGATTTTCTAATTTTTTATTTGTAAAATTCACATGTAACTGATTTTAACTCATTGAGTTTAATTTTCCATTTCTTTGTCCAGAGGTATAGCTTGTCGCTTGCTCTTTGCAATTTAATTGTAGCCTCGTCAATATTTGATCCTACTGCCATCAACGCAGTATCGTCAGCGAATGTAGTTACAGTTATATTTTCCATTTCTGGTAAATCATTGGTGTAGAGCAAATACAGTATGGGACCGAGAATACTACCTTGAGGCACACCCGTTTTAATATCTCTAATAGTAGAATACTCTTCGTCTTGTTTTATTCTGAATAGTCTGTTTTCTAGATATGATGAGAGTATATAATGTTTAGGTAACATATTGTTTAGTTATTTATTAAGCCTCGATGCCATACTTTAACAAAAGCTAGGGGCCACATATAGAAATATGGTAGAACATACTTTCTTTTCCTCTAAAGCTTTTTCTATTATGTCTGTTATTGTATGTATTTGATTGATTGCCGAGTGCTTAGATCTAAAGCCAAATTGAGAATTTGGAATCAGATTACTATTTTCTATGATCGACTCATTCGAATCAATAGTAGTTTTTCAAATAATTTTTAAATTATTGGTAGTAGTTATATTGGTCTGTAGGATTTGACCTCATCTAAAGGCTTACCTGGCTTTGGTATCATAATTATCTCTGCTATTTTCCACTTATTCGGCACATACCTTATTCTTATAGCAGCGTTTATAATGTGTGTTAGCATTGTTATAGCTTTTTTCGGAAGTTCTTTCAGGACTTCCGATGTAATTAGATCAAAACCTAGAGCTTTTTTATCTCTCAGTTTTTTAGTTTGTTCAACTATTTCTCTCTGTGAGCATGGTGATATGACATTTTCTTGCCAATTATTATTTTCTTCAGTGAGATCATCCGAATCTGTCTCGTCTGGACAAAAAATTTCTTCAAGATGATCTGCGATTTGCTTTATTTTTATTATCTCTCGCCCATTCACCATTTTTTATTCTGATTGGCGGGATTTGAGAGATCGAGTTTTTTGTACTCTTTGTTGCTTTCCACAACGAGTAGTTATTTTCTCTTTTAGCTTGATAAATTTCATGAATTAAAATGAATGAAATATACATATCAATGTCGACACAAAAACTATTTTTGACTAGTTCTCATAGGCCACCGACAAAAAATACGACCACCACACTTGATTGTTTTTTTTACAATTAAACTAAACATACGATCAAAAATTTTAACAAAAAAACAAAAACAATTTTTTTTGTTATTTTTTTTTTCTTTGTTTCATGTGTTACAGTTCGATAGAGAAAAGATTGAGAATTAAGAAATGTAATTTTTTTTAATTTTAACGACTAGAAATATAGAATTTCTGGTGTGGTGACACACTTACCCCACATCACCTTATATGAAAGAAATAATGTAACCAATGTAGGAAAGCATAAACACTGGTAAAGAAAGAAGCTTACTGTCAACCATCGATATTTTAGAATTAATAAGATCAGTGTAGTGAATAAAAACCTGATTTTTAAGTACCAAATCATTGAAACAAAGACCTTTTAATATTAAATACTGTAATTTATATATTGAAGAATGGATTTGAATTCGGTTGATCTTTTCAGTTATATAAAATATCTCCAGAACTGAGGGAATGCGTACATTATTTTCGTTTACTTGATTTGGCACGAACCGTACAGCATTTACCACATAAATTTTGTAACTTTATTCTGAAATCGTTAAATGATTTTGTACGATGCATTCGGCTGTAACTCCCCATATACGATAAGTCTTGGTTTCAGTATGAAATTTTGTACAACAACATTTTATTTTCTAAGCCGGAGTTGTATCCGTCTTTTGTCCCACGGATTTGGTTACAAGACAATGATGAAGGAGAGTTATGATTTTCTCTATATGAGCCAATTAACACCGAACTGTTTTCTTTTGTTAAGAATGTGTTTTTGCCAATTTAGTTCTCTATCTAAGTGAAGACCTAGGTATTTGACATCGTTTTTTTTTCAGGAATATTATTATTATTGGTGGGCAAGTGCTTCTTCTTAACGTGAAAGTTATATGTGTGAATTTTAATTCGTTGTAAGTGGCTAAATATGGATCATCGTGAGAAAACATAATCGCAGTGTCATCTACGAAAATTGCTACTTCAATTTAATTAGTATATGGCAGGTCAGCTGTGTATAGTAAGTACAGCGTAAGTCCAAAAACAATCCATTGAGGAGTAGCTCCAGAGTGATACGTGTCTTACATTTTTTTTTTTGCAAAATACATGTTTTGCAATTTAGAATACGTGTTTTGAATTTTAGCGTAAAAAATTTTTAAAATTGGGTAGAGCTTATACTTGTGAAACTTTTCTTCAGCTTATACAAAGTGCTCATCATAATGAAAATAAAATATTATTATTAAAAGAGAGAATATATACATTTATTACTAATACTAAATCGGAATCAGACAATTAGAATGAGATACAAAACCAAATAGTTTACAGAACCTAGTTTTTTATAATAATTATATTATATACAGTTAATTTGGGAGATGTACAATGTTATTGAGCAAATAAAATTTACTAATAAACAGTTATGATTAAGTGTAGGGTAGGTAGTAGTGGCTACCGACATTACATCGACAATCTTAGACCGGTGAGGTTTATTTTGATACATAATTTAGTGTAAAATATGATAAAAAATATTTATTATTGATAGTAAATTAATAACGCGAATTTGAATTATGCGTTAATAAATTTATTAGGTACATGTGATTATTTTGAAAATCTTCCCTCAATTTCTTTAAAAGTTAAAATTTATCAGCAGTATTCCATACACCATGTAACTTTAAATTATCAGAATCTTCTTCGTACTTTTTGAATTGATATGCGATTAGGATGGGGGTAGCTTCTAAGTTACCGAGTATGTCTCTTTGTTAACTATGAATTTAATTTGAATGCACTTTGAATATTTCTTTATTGAAATTGTCGCTACTGTAAATTTCTTTAAATTATAATTTGTTATCATTACACGCTTGTTTAAACTCACCTGCTTGGGATATGATGATAAATTTTTGCGTTTAAAGTTTTTTAAAAGTTGTGAAATTTTATTATTTCGGGGAATATTTGGAAATAATTTTTAAAATAATGCAAATAGTTTTAGAAGAGCAGTGTTATGTATTTGTTCGGTTTTCTCGCAAATTCTGGATATTTAAATGAATATTCAAGTTTGAAACAGAAAAGAAAGATAATAGAAAACAAATTGATTTTTCTACCATGTAGATATTCTTGAATTTATTAAAGAAAATTTATATCGTCTGATTTTAGATAATTTAAGATTTATGAATTTTTCCCAATTTTACAAAAAAAATTATCTGAAATTTTGTACAGAATTTTGATTCAATCAAAAATAGATATAAAATATTTTGTTTTGGAAAGTGGTTTCAAAAAAGTTTTTGAAATTTTTGTATGGAGGTGGAAAAACTAAACATGTTTGTTTTTGTGTTCTATTTTAAATTTTTTTTGTTTAATATTTTATGTAATTTATTGTTTTCAACTTAATCTTCTTTAAATCCTGAAATAATAATTGTAATACATAAGCTTAAATTGATTAGAACATCATTATACTTCAACTTATATTTTCAAGCAAAATGCATTAAAAAAAAAAATAGATATATATATATTTGATTGAATTTATGTTTGCAGAAATTCAACAGTTACACATACAGTTACTACTACAATTACTACAGTTACTACAGATACTAATATGTTTTATTTTTCTTAATTGATTAGATAGTTCTTGTTCGCAGAACTGCTTAAAATCTACCTTGAAATTAGCATTATAAAAATCAGATCTGTAGTCAACAATTTAAAACATTTTATTATTTATTTATTTATTTATGTAACAGTTGAATGGCAGATAAATAAATCTGCAGGTCAACGAGAGGTCCTTTTCTCTTTCGAAATGCCTTTTATATAGTAATTAATTAATATTTATTTAGTATATATTTTGTTAATTTCTATATTAATATTATTTTTTTTAGTTTTTCATTATTATCTGTTTTTTATTATTATATCCTTTTTGTAATTACTTTATTTTTTAAAGTTGCTGTAAACAATTTTTTATTAAACTTGAAAACTTGTGCAATAGAAGCTTTCTTAGATTTTGATCTGTTCTTAGAATTTGAATAGTATTGTTTTCGATCTGTGGTAGAAAATATATGCGTACACTCTAAAAAATGGTGTGGATTTAACTACAATCAATGTAGTTTTTTACAACGTTTTTTGTAGAGAATTCCGATCAAGCGAGTGAAAACACGCTTTCGAAGTGTATTTTTTAAAATAATTAAAAAAAAACGCCTGAAATCACTTTATTATAGTTAATTTAAACGATAATGTTTAATTTTCAACATAAAATGTGTTATTTCACTACAAAAATGTGTAATTTCACATTACTCTCTTGATCACACATTTTATGTGTGAATAGCACTACACGATTGAAATATACCATATTTTGCTGTTGGTATTTACGCATTTAATGTTGTATTCCACGCCATCTATTGAAAATGTATACACGTTTCGTTTTGTTTGCTGGAATTACGTCAAATTATGCGTGGAAATACACATAAGTAATGTAGCTTATAATTTATTAGTATTAACATATCGTTTTTACAAAAACTTGAAACATCGAAATCAAAAATATATAAATGTATATGATTCAAATATATTATAATAATATTCAGAAAAGTTAGTAAAATCTGTAAAAATCTTAAAGGACGTGGCATTTTTGGGAAGAAAACTAAAACTTTGATTATTGTCCAAAAATATGGTAATCAAATAAATCTGTTAATAAGGCAAGGTTGTCCACTATACCGTACGTACTTGATACTTTACGTTGAATAACCGTCAGCATTCATATTTCATAAGTCAGTCGAATTTCAAACGTGGTGGTAATTATATGTAATATAATTGTTTGTGTGATACTTAATATGATATTTAATAAAGTATAATTTTTCAAGAAAATATTAAATTTAAAATCATTCTTTATAATTTAGAATTTAATAAAATTAGTAATATCTAAATATAATAAAAAGCTTAATTGAAGTTGTATGTAATTATTATTATAATATATATATATATTATTAAACAAGATACTAAAATTAAAAAGTATGTAATTGAAATCACCAACAATTCTACAAAGGTTATGAAATAGTTAATTGAAATCATTTTTGAAATTATATTGATTTAAGTAATTAATTAGTATTCATTTATAAAAAAATTATTATCTAATATTTAAATTATAAAATAAATTATGTATAAATGTAATATTTGTGAATTAGTTTTAAGTAATTGTGTAAATTGTTTATTGATGAGCTGAAAAATATATATTATAATTAAAAAATTAATTTGTTTTCGAATTACACTTTTTTGCAGGGAAATTCAGACGTTTAAGATAGTAAAATTTTTACACATTTTTAGTGTGAAAGTTAACAAAATTATGGTCTGTTGAATTTCACTACAATTAATGTAAGTGGTTAGGTTGCCTACGTTAATTGCAGTGAAATTCAACAAAATTTTTTAGAGTGTATGTATGTAAAATATAAAGTTGAAGTTCTGCAAACAACCTTTATTACTTAACCGGTAAGCTGTAAGTAATTTAATATTTTTACTTAAATTTTGTTTTATTTGACTATCATGTATAATAATGGAAGAACTATCTATAATTATAATTGACAAGCAGTTAAGGTCCTGCGCAGTAGACACCTTTTTATTTTATTTCGATTCTCCTACTCCTCAATGAACTTCTAATATATATAATATATAAGATTATATATAAAACAAAAATGCGCACACAGTTGAACATTTTGTACACATACGATTTTATTATTCAGCAAATACGTTATGCATAAGTGAGATCTTATGAAAATAATAAACAAAAGCAAACAAATCAGTTATTATAATTTACATTATGTACTTGCAAATGAATCTATGTACATATGCCAAAAAAAAACAAAAAAAACAAATTCATCTAAAATAAAAAATATAAAAACAACAAAAAGCAAATCACTTGAATTCTTCATTTTTATCTTTAAGTAATTGTTTCTAAATTTTGGTTATTTGTAGTAATAATATAGTTTTTATTAAAATTATGTATTATGTAGGTATATACGTACCTCTTTAATAACAAAACTTTTTATTTTTAGTAATTTCATCACTAAATGCCACTTACTATATGCTATATCGTGCGAAGTCTATGTCAGTACGTAAATTACTGTTTTTTTAAAAATTTTAAATTTGACTTCAACTTGAAATATAATTACTCAACAGGAGCCCCTAGTAATAATTATAATATAATTATAATATATATCGAAAATTCAACTATTTCTACCGATATTCTAGTCTTCTATGGATTCATAAAAGATTGATCAATCAAGTTGATCAAAGGTGCAAAGGTGGAAAATAATATCCTGATGTTGTATATTCCAGCATTCAAACTATTCCCATCAAACTATATTTTACTACCTATACATCAGATTATGGATTCATATAATAATATTAATTTAAATATAACAGAAAGAGTTAATTATGTTTGATTGAATTCAATTTAATTTCGATTTAAAATTTTTTACAATTTTAATTATTCAACTTTTCAAACACTTTGATCCAACTTTTAAATTCATCTTTTCTCACAATTACTTACCGTATACGCTATCTTAAAATTTTTGAGCTCTGATACTAAAATTTTTCATCTTTCCGATATAAATCTCACACCTTACAGATATAAATGATATATCATAGAATTACAAGATTCTATCGATTAGTTTAGCTAATCTTTTATTTTAATCTTCAGCTTATTCTACTCGGAAAATCATTTTGACGTATACGGTAAGGAATTATTCGTTCAACGACATCTATTATATCGTCCCTTAAACAATAGAAAGATGTAAATTGCAAAATTTAGTTTCGAGTAGAACCCAATTAAAGGTTATTTGGTACCAGATTTTAAATCCATTAAAAATAGAAATATTTATCAATAGATCTAAAGATCTAATAGATTTACTTATCAAAAGATGAAACATTTTAAAATATATTTGTCCCACGTTTTATCTAAATACTTACGATACTGTCAAAAATGCTGTTATTTTTTTTGTGATTTAAACGGCGATAGATATTCACTCCTGATGATGATTTGATAATATGTAAATAATGGTGCGATATATTAATTAAAATATATTCTGTTCATTTATCTTTTTTACATTAATACATTAATACAACGTTTTGACAACCATATTTTAAGTAAAAATCCCAAAATACACCTTAACAATTATTACAATATTTATTACATTTCTTTAAATTTCATTTATTTTGAAAAATTTTAATTTCAAATTTTCTATTTCTATTCAATCTTAAATAATATAATATGTATGTATATTTTAACTCTAATACAAGCACCTTCATTAGGTCCTTATAAATTTTAAATTAAATTTAATTTCATCTATTCAACCATTTTACCACAATATTATTACATTCATTCACAAGTACATAACAACTTCACAAAATGAAAGTAAAATTAAAAATTAAAAGAAAATAAGCAAAAAAAAACTAACTTTGAAATCCTTATAATCCTTAATATCCTTCAGAGTATTTAATCACCTTACCTTACTAAGTAAAAATTTAACAATAAAAGAAAAAAAAAATCAAATATATTTTTCCTGATTTTCTTTATTGTTAATCTCTGAAATGCGTTCTTGATTTATCCATATTTTACACGTTCCACTTATTCACCCAGTTCTAGACATATTCACCTCATTACAGAGCTTAAATGGATTTGTTAAAAGTCATTTCCTCTATTTGATTTCCCCACAAGAGTTATGAAATAAGAAAAATTATTTTCGTCTCAGTATAAAAAAAAAAAAAACAACATACAAAATAAATCTAGGATATAATCAATGACGACCTTTACAATTTTCAATCATCCATACACACATGTAAATCTGTTCATGTGATTACATATAGGTACATATATAAATATGTATCACTTTGTTTGAGGAAGGATGAGGAAATGGAATTTTTTTTTTTTTTTTTTGAATTAAATAACAACAATGAAAACAATAAAAAAAAATAACTTTTCAAACACAATTTTAAGAATTTTCTTTGACACTAAACAGATATTTTCTATCGAAAAACAAAAATGTTGTAACTTTAAAAATATAATTTTTGAGATTTTAAGTATGTTTAGACTTTGATATAATATATTTATTATAAAAATATTTCTAAATATCGGTTATTTTAAAATCCTTTAATTTTTCTACTAGTTAGTTGGTTAATTCGTTTCAAAGGGTGTAACATCAGCCACAATAACCTGTTTATGTCACAACACTAGGTCTCATGTGAATCCATGGTGATCCGTTAGAACACAGACTGGACTTAAATGTGTCCCACGAGAAATTTTTGAACTGCAATAGATTTTAAGAAATCTAAAATTAGTTTGAAACATTTCCTTAAGCTATCAATAAATCACCTGAGACTAGTGTTCTCGTCCGGCATCAGTATAATTGTAGAGAGTATGTTTGTAATCTTCCTGGGCACAAAAACTTTCACAGATCCGACAATAAATTATCAGTATTGACTGCCAGATACCTTAAGCACATAGTGAGCTATCAATACACCTACATCACTTTTTCTCTAATAAGCAGAAACAGATTTCTTATTTTCCTTTTCTGAGTTCTGTATTTTCGACCAATATCTATTTTTTTAATTTTTTTAGGTTCTTTCAACTTTTTTAGTAATGGTGTTTGATTAATTCGATTTTGATAATAACTTTTCTTCAATCAAGCTATAAGGTTTAATTTATTTTTTCATATACTTAAATATATGCGAAACTATAGCTCCTGGAAGAGCAAATTATGGCGTTTTTGGCAAGTATAATGATTGTAACGCAACAAAGCAACTAAGTATGTATTTAAATGTGCATAATTATCTTCATTTTATGTAAACAGAAGTTAGATTTTTTTCTTTCACAGATTCATTGTTCGATATACCATCCTCCGAGGATATTTTTGCTTCTTACTTTGTTTGAGATGTCAATCAAATTCCGAAACTAATCTTAATCAATTCATATTTTTTCATATCGCTTTTTGACTTGTATTACTTTCACAACTGAACTGCAATATATTTCTTTTCGTTGAATACAATTTTTTATTTAACAATTTTTCATCTTGACTTAAATTGAAAAGTCATTCGGCAGTTGATATAAAATATAAAATAAAATAAAACAGGAAGGTAGGAAGAGAAAAGAAAATCTCTTAAACTTTTCCGAGGAAACAGCATGAGTTCACATTTTTTTTTCTCTTTTTTTTTTCTAAATTCAAAGTTTGTAAGCGTTTTTTTTATTTCTTTACTTTTTTTTTTACTTAAAGTTTTTGTAAAATTTTTTTTCTACTTTATAGTCAAAATTTATTCGTAGCATGATTTTTAGAAAAAAAAGAGACAGCAAAGTACAACACAAAACATGTAAACGTGGAAAATTTTTTAAATGTTGAATTTTTTACTTTTTTTTTTTTATAGGAAAATTGAAAGAAACACGACAAATCAATGACATTTCGGAAAAATTTCTAAATATTTAAAAGTTTACATAAATATTCGAATGTCAGAGCAAGTTGTACTAAGCATGATTGTCAATATTTTGAAAATTTTCAATTTTCAGAAGAATATAATCAAAGCATATTGAAAGATGAATGATAAAATTAATTGAGCTTAAGTTGTTTTTGTAGGATGTCGTAGGTACATATACATTAATTTTTTTTAAGTAGGAAACTAAAATTTATAATCTTATACATTAATAAATTGAACTCATTATAAACTTTTAAATTAAAAATAAATTGATAAAAATATACATTAAAGTAAGTGAAAGCATATTAGTAGATAATTCCACTTCCGTTACAATTCTTTAATTATTCTAAATTTATATATTTTTTATTTGATTTTATCTCATTAATTTCTCTAAAAGAGCCACTAGCTTGTACAGACTATAATTATTAATTACATATCATATAAAAGTTCAAGTAAAAGTAAAATTGACGATTTGATTAAATGTAAGCAAAATTAAAAAGTTATTAAAAGTAGATAGATTTAAAAAATTATTAAAGAAAACACAAGAAACAAATGGTTCTAAAGAATATTTAGTAATATTAATATTTTAAGTGATCTAATGCATGGTGAATCTCTCATATTTTATTACATTTCATAAGTCTTCATTATTATTGTAGCTATATTAATGTTTTTTTTTTTTATTAGTTTTATTTATTTTTCTAATATATAATTAATAATTCCGAAACCAAACTTAAAAATAGAATTTCTTATATATAACTAAATTATTCATATGGCTAACTTACATCTAGCTCTCTTACTTACATTTAATATTAATTGAATATTATGTACATTTGAATTAAATAATTTTGATTTTGATTTAAATAACTAACGGACTAGTTTTGGTACTGTTCAAAACAAAAAACCAGTTTTTGAAATAATTTTTTTTTTGTAAAACATAAATACCTACACTAACTAACAATTAAAACTTAACTAATAACTAAGCTTACCCTAATCCTAATTGCTTCCAAAATAAAGGTTTGGAATTTTTTAATTTGTGTTTATTAGGAACATATTTATTAAATGAAAATATATCTGCATCATTCACATCACTTACATTTATACCTAGTGGTACTTTTTTATTCCAACTATTTTTTTTTACAGTGATATATAATAGGCTATTTTCGACCTAATTATTTTTATCTAGGAATACAAATCCCTCTGGCGGAATAAATACCGTATCTAATGACCTTTTTGTATAGTAAGTTCTATAATAGACCTATAATAGGTCGTTTTCCTACCAAGGGTGGCTTATTAAGGAATTTTCTAGAACTTTGCTGCTCCATTGGATATGATTTCGTATGAGACGAATAATAAAATTATCGATTCTGATAATGTTGGCCTTTGAATAAACTGCCTTATTAGAATAATAGTGCATATAGTTTGATGTAGGTTTTCTGTTCAAATTTGTACATGCTCTTATGCATTTTCATCCAAATATTCTGATCATAGAAGAATTGATGTCAAACCAGATCGGACAACCATAAGTTAATATTGGTCTTATGTGGCTCTTGTAATAAAGTAGTTTGACTTTGCTACATAGAATTTTCGAATAAAAAAATTTACGTAATGTCAGAACGGCTTTCGTTGCTTTTCTTATTTGATTTTTTATATAGTCTTGGAAGTTATAGTTATAGTAGTATAAAATGCCTAAATATTTGAATTTATTAGAGTTGCTGATTTGTGTATTATCTGCAGCATTGCTATATTATTGCTAGAAAATATGTTTTTATTTTATTTTTAATTTTACTCTTATCACAAGTCTTAATTTCAACTGGTAGCTTATTATAACTGTTGATCGATGCATTAAAAATTTCATCTCAACCATAAAATTTAACTCAGCTATAAAATTTGGTATTTATGTATGTATTTCAATATTTATTGTGTTATAATGGTGTCTGTTATAATCAAATTATTTTTGTGCTTGTGACATTTCGTTATATATTGGTCAAGAGACAGAAACCTCAGTTTACAGCGCACTTTTGATGTATAGATGTGCGTCTTTCCATTCCATATCAATTTTTGATGTCATTATTCTATATTGATATTGTAGCGTGCTCATAATTTTTAGGTAAGTATTTCCCCAAATTGTAATCTAAAAAAGGCAAAATCTGATGAACCTCTATTTTAAGCAAGTTTTAACATCTCTAACACTTTTGTTTTTTTCGCAATCTCATTTTATTGTTGATTCCACTTTAATTCGGAATTAATTACCACTCCGAGATAATTGAATACTTTAACTTGATGGATTTTATTGTCTTTAAAATTAAATATTTGCGTAGCTTATTACTCTATCAGCATGTTTACTTAGTTTTTATTCACTGTTAACTCTTATATTCTGAAATCCAATTAGCTGTTATTTGTATATCTCCGTTCATTTTTTCTTTTCATCTTTTTTATTATTTTTTGTATACCTTCTTGAATATTGCATGTTACAAGATCAAAAGTACTGAATTAGTATTGGAGCCTTTTCTGAAACCATGCTGCCGATCATCTTATTAAAAATAAATGTGATTATTTTAAATAACTGCAAGTGTCCCTTCACTCACAAATATACAAGTATCAAACAGAAAGACACATAAAAAAATAATATCAAATCGTTATTTAGAGAAGCATAGTTAGCAGAATTGCAAAGCTGGAATATAACAATCAAATAATGCTATAATGTGTTAAAATGCATATAAAATGAAAATAATAATGCAAAGCCTCAAACACTCTCGAGACAGTTAGAAAAGTTACGTATAAGATACGTTACGTAATAAGATACTGTGTACGTTAATCTTGGTTAAAATAATTATGAAGAAATAACAAAACTAAACACAATCAAAATTTTTTAACACATTCTTTCATACTAACAAAAATCAATATTTTTGGGTTGCACATTGCGATCATGTTTTTGAGAAGAATTCAAAGGAAACTTAATATTGACAAAAACGAATCTACATCGAGAATAATAAAACTTTACAGTTTTGTTTAGTCTAGTTTAAAATGAGGTTGCAGCTTTAGAAAATTGCTACAATTTTAGGCTAAAAGTGTGGGTGCACAACGGTTTGCTTCACTCTTATCGAAGCGGACCTTCACATATTTTCCGAGCAAACCCTATAGCTGTGACTAGATTTGTGTCATGTTGTTGATCATGTACCCTCCCAACTAAGTCTAATTTTGATAGAGAGCTACCATTATTTTCAAGTTTCAAACACTTAAAGTTCCTGTTAAGTAAACAGTGTCCTATTACTATACCCATTGTCGTCCAAATCATTTTTCCATTAAGTTCAAGCAATTTTCTAGTTTTCCTTTTGTGGACTTGTGTCCATAATTCTCTAGAAGGTTTACGGGATCTAATATTATGCCAGTCAGAGTTCATCTGTTTTCTGGTTACTGTGTTAATTCTATAAAAAATCTCTATTATAAGAATATGGCTGATTGGATCCACAGAATTGAGAACTACAAAACAAACTGGTTGGTGTAAATAGTTGCGAAATTGGTGTTAAAAAGTTTAATAAAAAAAAAAAAAAATTCCATTTCCAATTAGTAGCTAGGTACTTAAAAATAATTCTGAAAAATAATTATATTTGTACTTATGTTAATCCTGTTTTTTTTTTTTCATCCACGACTAATAAACTAAAATAAATGAAAAGGTCTTGGGTATGTTTTGTAAGTCGAAAAAATGAATATATGATTACAAGCCTGAGAATTGAACGTTTTCGGATGACGTTGACGGACTGAGCAGAATTTTACCTATATATTCAGGTAATGCTCAGATCTAGATCAGTGTTCACCACATTTTGGGGCTTGTCCATTCTACCGAAATTCAAGGAATATACGTGGTATTGAGAGGTTAAGTACTCTCAGAAAATACCGAATAGTCAGTAGTATGTTCCAGTGGTGGTCGTAGATTAATAGTCGTAGTCGTAGATTAATGTTCTTAAACTTTTTTAAACTTATCCGCGCTACAGAAATTCTAGGAGTATACATATGGTATTCAGGTATTACTCTCAGCTGAAAATACCGAATAGTCAATGGTATATTCAAGTGGTAGTCAGACGCAAATCAATGTTCTAAAACATTTTTTGGCATATCCGTGGATATTGAGGGGTTAAGTATTATCAGCTGAAGACACCGAATAATCATGGAAATAATATTCAGTTCCCCAAAAACCATCTTCGGAGAAATTTGAATAATGTAATACGAATTTTTTAATAATATGTTTACACTATTTTTGTTAATTAAATTTGTAAGGTACAATAAACGTAGACATGCATATTATCAATAAGTGGATGAGTGACCATAAGCTTACCGTAAATATAAGAAAAACAAAATACATGCTAATGAAAAAGTCTCCAAATACTTCAATCAAAATTTTCTTCAATAATAAAGAAATTGAGGAGGTGCAAACTACCAAATATTTGGGGGTGATTATTTACTCTGACTTAAAGTGGAATCCAAAACCAAACTAGCTAGCCCCCTAAACAATAGAAAATAAAACTAGTGGTGAATGTTGAACATCTAGAACTACTATAAGATAAAACACAAAAATATATAATGAATCTTGCTGGAATATTGTTAATGGAAATTATTAATATTTGCCGCTTGAAAAAAATCACGAATATTAAAAGAACATCACAAAGCGTTTCCAACCTACCTACCTACCTACATATATACATATATTCATATATTCATATATACATATATACATATATACATATATCCATATATCCATATATACATATATACATATATACATATATACATATATACATATATACATATATACATATATACATATATACATATATACATATATACATATATCCATATATCCATATATACATATATACATATATACATATATACATATATACATATATACATATATACATATATCCATATATACATATATACATATATACATATATACATATGTACATATGTACATATATACATATATACATATATACATATGTACATATGTACATATATACATATGTACATATATACATATATACAGACACTGGCAAGTTAATATAAAAGTATATAAAATGGTGCAAGCCTTATATATACACAACATTGAAAATGATCATATAGTTTATAACACAAAATTAATACATAATAACCAAATACACGAACACAACACTAGAAATGCACAGTTAATATATATAAGAAATCTGTGAAACAAATTTTATGGTCAAGATAGCATTCTTAATTCTTCAGTCAACACATACACAATCTTCCAAATGATATAAAAATTTGTGGAGCGAAATCAATAAAATCAGCTATAAAAAATTACTTCCTTGCATTAATAGATTAACCTTGAGAATAACCCGTTTTAATTTAGTATTTTTATTTCTTTGATATAGGTACATCGTTTACATTTTATAATACTTTAATATTAAATATACCTACTTTTCTTTTCTAAAATAAAAATATAATAAACAAAAATAAAAAAAAAAAAACATAAAAAAAAAAATAATGTAAAATCTATAATTATAATTGACAAGCATTTAAGGTCCTGCGCAGTAGACACCTTTTTATTTTATTTCGATTCTCCTACTCCTTAATGAACTTCTAATATATATAATATATAAGATTGTATATAAAACAAAAATGCGCACACAGTTGAAAATTTTGTACTCATATGATCTTATTATTCAGCAAATACATTATGCATAAGTGAGAACTTATTAAAATAATAAACAAAAGTAAACAAATCAGTTATTATAATTTACATTATGTACTTGCAAATGAATCTGTATACATATGCCAAAAAAAAAACAAAAAAACAAATTCATCTAAAATAAAAAATATAAAAACAACAAAAAAACAAATCACTTGAATTCTTCATTTTTATCTTTTTAAGTAACTGTTTCTAAATTTTGGTTATTTGTAGTAATAATATAGTTTTTATTAAAATTATGTATTATGTAGGTATCTATATACGTATCTCTTTAATAACAAAACTTTGTATTTTTAGTAATTTTATCACTAAATGCCACTTACTATAGGGAATATATCGGAAACGAAGCAGTATATGAGGGACGTGTATTTATGTGTCCTAAATAAAACTTACTAACCAGAAAACTTTTTATTAAACACGAGTGGCTTCTGCTATATCGTGCGAAGTCTATGTCAGTACGTAAATTACTGTTTTTTTAAAAACTTTAAATTTGACTTCAACTTGAAATATAATTACTCAACAGGGGCCCCTAGTGTAATTATAATTTAGTCACTTGAATTGCAATAACTTTATAGTTTATAAGCTTATATTTCTAGTTATTACTTAATCTGCTTGAATTGTCAAAAATTAAACTTTAAGTTATACACTCTGTATGAGCTAAGAAGCTCTTTTAGAGATTTGAATAATTAAAATAAAAAAAAAATAAATAAATAATCATCAATTCATTATTTTACTCATCATTTGGTTTTTTCATTGTTATTTTTTACTCTTTCGACTTTTATATATTCCATATTATGTATATATATATATATATAAATCATTTTTGTTAATGTCAAATTTGTAGTATTGTTTACTAATCATAAAATAAAATACCATTTCCTTAGAAGATACATGATAATTGTTTAAAAAAATATAAATTTTATTCAATTCAACGTACCCATGTATGTACCTATGTCCTGTAAGTTAAAATCATATGATTTTTAAATCTTATATAATTATATTTTCTTAAATTTTTATTAACATTCTCTCTTATTTGTATACATACGCTCTTACTCTTGTTAATTAATACATAGAAAATTAATCAAAATTTGTTCCTAATAAAAATTTTTGCATGTCAATCATGTCAATGGTGGGACATTTCAAATGTCAATCATCGTATATTATTTTTAATTCCTAATTGAATTTATTTAACGTTATACAATTAAATTCTTTTTATTTTTCTTTTTTCATCCATACTTGTATTTAATTTCAAATTGTCATCGACATACATATATACTAATTCTAATAACTTAAGAAGCCCTGAGTATTAAAACATCTAATAGCTACTTAAATTTCAGTATCAATATTTATTGTCAAGCCAAGCGACAATAACGATTAGAAATGAGTTGAAAGCAAAGGAAATAAAAAAAAAACAAAGAAAACAACTACAAAAAAAGCTAACAACAAGAAAGTATGGAAAAACAAAAGATTTTTTTAATTAAATTGATTTTTATTTTTTTTTGTTTACAACATCAGAGGATCAGCCTTAAATTCGTTTGTTTTCTGTTTTTACTTTGAAAATCTCTAAGAATATTTTTTTGTCACGTTTTGATTTTCTTTTTTTTTTTGCTGTCTTTTCAAAATCGGAAATTATTTAAAGATTCATTCAGTCAATAATACGCTATGAATATAGTTAGTACTATAAAAATAAAATGAAAATAATGGAAGATAATAAGAGTATGTTTATTGGTCCTGTTTAACAGGAAAATAATAGGTTCAATGGAAATTATTGCAAGTTGAACATAAGCAAAAAAAAAAAAGTAAATCAAAAACGGAAATTGATTTATTTCCTGAATCCTTTTTACTATTCAATATTATTTTAAATCATTTGTTTTTATAGAAGAATGATGAAAACAATTGAATTAACCCGGCCAATTTTAAGAAATTTATATATTAGATATTCTTTTAACTTAGAATTTAGTTAACATGGATTCGTATATGCAACTGTGAGTTTAAAAATGTCCATTTATGTCATATTAATTTTAATTTTAACGAATGGTTTGTTATTGAAAACGTTTATGAGCGGACTGATAAAATTAATTGGAATTTCCAACAAAAAACTAAATAAGTAATTTTTAAGCATGCATCTTTCTTTTATTTTTGTATTCCTGCACTCATTGAGGCTTCACTGATCAAATAAACATAAACCATTATATAAAACTACAATTTTTTTAACCAGTCTCCATGAATTATACTTATCAAGTTCATACAGTCTTGGATTTGATGGAATCACAATGAAAATGGTGAAGGAATTTTCTCATGTAAGCAATCTAAAGGTATTAACGTATATCTTCAATGCTAAATTCAATGCTGCAGATTATAATGATAGCTACACAGTGGAAGTTACCGAACGAGACACTCAAAGCGCTCAGTCTTTTACCTATGATTTCAAAAATACTTGAAAAATTAATATCCATTATACAAAGTCTTTGGCCAATGAAATATTGTGCATGATCATAATATTTTTGGCTTTCGCCACAAACAAGAGATAACCAAGCAAATTCATAGGGTAGTTAGTTAGATAAAGAATTCACTTGGTAAGAAAAAATGTTGCTCTGCAGCTTTTCTGAACGTAAGATAAGGCTTTGACAAAATTTGACACTAGGAACTTCTGCTCAAACTAAAAATAAACTCTCCCTAATCATTATCATCAACACTTTTGTCCTTATATTTTTCAAAAAGAATGTTCTCTGTTAAGTACAATGGTTAACAAACTATAGACAACGCAAATTGAATTTAGTGTCAAATTGTCAGGAAAATGTCCTACGACCATTGTTATACCTCATTTTCACATCAGAACTTCCAATATTGTCGAGCGATTTCACTGTTACTTTTGCTGAGTCGTACTGGTGTCCCGTTTCACATTTTCACGTTTCCACATTTAACTTCAAAATTTTTTTAGAACCTTCTGCTACACATACAAAACTGGTTAAGAACTTTAATAATTAAAGCAAATTTTTTTGTATGCTCTTGGCAGTAACTTAGGTAGAATCATCTTTTCGTGCTTAATTAAGTACGGTACTGCAAGTTTATACAACAATATCTACAATATTTCGCGAATTTATTTGTCAAATTAATGGCTTATTAAATGTGAAAAACTACTGCTATTGTCAGGTACTAAAACTTTTTATATAGAATAGCTCCATTTTATATAATTTGTTACCAGATTATACTCTCAATTATTTTTTGTCAGTTATTTTGTCCGCGTGATACTGTACCAGGTCAAAAAACCAATAAAGCATTTTTTTTGGCTCATCGGGAGTAGAACCTGGTACCTTTTGGTGGTTGAAAGGCAGGCACTCTACAAACTGCGCCACCCACCGTATAATACATCCAACGCATCCAAATTCCGACATATTACTTTTAACATCGTAAAGGAAATCGTGCGCCAGTTCAATTCAACAACAGAGAGTTGGTTCATTGTGGATCGGTAACATTCTTACCGACATCTTAATTGGAGAGCAATTCAATCAACTTTACTGGCTAATAGGACACTATTCCAAACTGTAGTTAGAAAGTAAATTATGGGGAACGTCTAGTAAATGCAACATTGAAATAATTGAATGTGTAAGATCAATCGTCAATGCTCCCTTATAAGTATGAAATGACACAATAAGGCTGGATTTAAATATTTAATTTCCTAACGACATAATAAAAAAAAAAACTGAAAAATATTCATATCGCTTAGAGATTCACCAAAATTCATTTGTACCTCAACTAATCAATAACGAAGCATTAAGCGAGCGTAGATTGAAACATTTCAGTGCGCTGGACTTAAAAACTAGATTTACCTGAATCTCCATAAATATCAAAATTGAATTAAGACTAAATGTCCCGAAAATGTTTCCCTAGATATAATATGTCAACTATTCACATATTGTGCTCAACATATTTTTTAATGGTTCATATAGTTCTACAAAATAATGATACACAAACAAAATATCTATATGTATATATATTTCAAATGGTCATGTCATACTTCATCTAATTCCAGTAAATGTATTTTTTCTTCGGTTTCCATTTTTTAACATCATTAGAAATAGAGTTCTTATTCAAACATGTTTTCTTAAGAATATAGAGCCGAAGATGAAGCGAGTGTCACACAGAATATTTTATTACTTTTAATTATGATAACCGATTACTAAGTTTTATAATCGTGGACTAAATTTACAATATTGAATTTGAGCCAGTTTATTTTATTCCTCAAAAATATTTAAATATTTAGCCGTTATTAGATAATTACAAAATAAATGCCACCATGATTTTAACTTAGGTATAAAACGACGGGACAGTAATATGACAATGTGACAGATAATTGCCTACCTACACAGTGTAGTGGTAACATCATTTCACTACTATTATGAAGGTCCCGATTTTGAAGGTCCCGGAAATGTTTAATTATTACAGATATATCAAAAAATCTATAAAAATATCTAAACAAATAAATACTCGTAAAAGCAATTACACGTTCCACTTTATATAATGAATTGCAGTAGGTACTGTACTTAATGTGCAAATATTTATTGACAATAGAATCAAAATAAATGCATTATTATGTAGTAAATTTAAAATAAACATTGAGTACAAACTCCGAGTCTGAATTATAAGAATATTTTATTATAAACGAAAAAACAATATCTTATGTTATAATATGAGTTGTAATGAATTCAAAAAAACAAAGAAATGAAAATTAAAAATTCTGTAAAATTAAAATCAATGAAAGGCTTTTAGAATGTAAATTTTCACTCTTATTAAAAAGCCCTCTTCCTTTATTGAAGTACGAAATTTATACAGCGAATGATGTACACAGTAAAAAAAAATTAATTTTGAAATAACTTCTTTGTAATGTAAATCCTACGGTTTACATCAAATGATTGTGTAAAATTCTATATTTAAATTTAAATTGGAAATAATGGAATTGTGTTTAAAGTTAACCTATTTTAAAATAGATCTACTCGAAAGATTTTTAAAAAAATTGTGTTTAATTTAACATTTAACATTTGTTTGCTGTTAATAATATTCATAATATTTACGTAAGTGGACAATAGACCTGGGCTTGAGTATTGATAATAGTAAATCTTAATTTTGAATTCATTTGAATAAAAAACTAGTGCGTTGAAAACAGAACCGATATAAAGATTGTCTTGAAACATTGATTATTCCGAAAATATTTTACTTTGACATTTTTGATCAATTCAAAGACTTTTTTCGTTATATGCTGGCGAGGCGAGATACTAAATTCATTAAAACAGGTTTTGTATACTGATTGTAACACAGATTCTAATACTGGATCAACTGATTTATTTATCTGCGGGGGCCACTATTGTAATTACACTATTATTTCAGTTAGCTGTAAATTAATAAATTACACAATGTTTTAGTATTCAACTAATCAACTACGTTCCCTCGCAGATGCATTATCAAGCGACTTCTTGCATCTATAGTAGTGGGACATAATATAGTGCGACGAGCGGGAGTAAATACAGCCGGTTCTATATTTTTCAGATATGTCTAACTACTAGGGTATGCCGACAATATTTAAATCATCTCCAGATAACAATCAGCTGGCTGGCGTCGACCCAGACTGAAGTGAAAACGAAATAAATGGATCTCAAAATACATGAGGAAATATATTTTGGCGACAAATAAAAGGGCCTCTCAACATCATTTTGGTCAAAAAATCACTATCGGGCACATATAATTTCGAAGAATTAATCTATTTTGGAACCAGCGTTACTTCCTACAAACGTCATCAATATGTTGAGGTGCGGCTAAGAATAACAAAATTTACAAGCTGTTACTGCTTCGGTTTGTAAAAACATCTCGGGTGAAAGCTACTGACTACAACTACGTATAATGAAGTAGACGTAAGTACGAAAATTAAAGTCAAGAGCCTACAATGGCTAGGACACCTAGAGTGAATGAACGGAAATGAATCAGCCCCAGAGAATTTTCGAATACAGTTTAGAAGGTATAAAACGTCTGGGCAGACCAAAACTTTGCTGAAGAAACGAAGTATCGGCAGATAATAAACAATCTCGTATCTTCAGCTGTGGAGAGAAGCCGCCCATGACCGATAAAAATGATGGACGTTCCTGAGTCGGACCCACGACCTACATTGTCTGTTGTCCACATAAGTGAGTTTTAGCTCCCTCGCAGATTGATAAGAAGACTATGAAATTAACCTCCATACTTTCACAATAACTGTCATACATAATAGTAGCATAGAATAAAATTTTTATTTTGAATTCCAGCTATTTAAATTAATTCAAATGTGGATTTTTTTTTTTTTACTTCATCGGGAATCGAACCTGGGACCGTTCGGTTGAAAGGCAAGCGCTCTACCTACTGCGCCACCCAGCGTACTTCTCCTCCATACCATACCATAAAATTAAATCTAGTTCACAAGTATTTCAAGTAGGTCACAAATATTACTAACATGCTCAATACTGATCGTTATTCATACACCATTTAATGAAAAATTATAGTTGTTTTGGGACAGGAAGAATTGATCATCTTCACGAAGTACACTTCGTTTAATTTTTATTCTCTTGTCGTCTACCTTCTTCAGGAAATGATGAAATTAAAAAAAATCATGAATGATGTGACTAAATACTATGTCTGTAGATTTGATAATACTAGAAATCTATCCAACGTAATTAGCTGACCTGGTTGCTGATTATACATATTTAATATACATAAAATTTAACATTACTGGTAAAATACCGTTAGGTACATACAATAAAAATCAGTAAAAAAAATAATAATTTTTTTTCAGGTACTAAATACAACAACAAAAAATATAAATACCTTTCATTTATCAACTGTTGATCCAATTTTTGAATAGATTAGGCTACAATTACTATTACTTTATTACAATACTATTACAACTATTACTATTACCGTACAATTTAAATACTATCCTTTATTATGCTTGAAAACCTTTTAAGTTAAACCACTGAAAATTGTTTGTGTACTTTTTTTTGTTTTTTCTCTCCTTCTTTTTTTGTCTTCCAAAATGCTGAAAACTAAAATATACATTAATGTTTATCCAGTCCAGTAAACTTGTTAGAACAACTGTTAAACAGGACATACGGTAATATTTCTTATTTTTTATTTTCTATTTTTTTTTTTTTTTTTCAGATTTTTTATTTTTATTTATTTATTTCTATGTGTTTCTCTATTGCTTCTGCCATTGTTTGTTGGTTAATTTTTATTTTGTTTTTTTTTTTGTGTTTATTCTTTTTTTTATATAATAGTTTTGCGTGTTTAGTTATTACGGAACTTCTTCAATATTTTCGTGCATCATAAAATCTTAAGAGTTACCAGACCATAACATAATTTCGATCTAACGAGTTTATATATTTTTTGTAGGGAAATAATAAGAAAATGGAGATAACATATGTGGGTATGTATGTGAATCTGGGAAATTGTGGTTTTTTTTTTGTTAAGAAACTTGTGGATTGAGTAGACCAAAATTTATTTACATAAATTTATGTGAACAACAATAAGGAAAAACAAAGAACAAAAATAAAATCAAAAAAAAAATTAAATGTTAATTTCTTAAGCATCTGGAAAAGTCATATTTTTTGGTTACTAAGAGATATTTTTGTTGTTATTTTAAAAAATTTCCTTTTCTTAAATGATATTTATAGGGATTTGTTTTTCTACAAATAAGGAGTGAGAGTGTTTTGCTTGATTAAATACAACATTATAAAATAAAGAAAATAATGAATTTTATTCGAGACTGGCAAATTTCGAATCCACAATGAAATTCATTTAATCTATAGATATATTAAGAAAAATATCCTTTGCAAACTTTATCGTCAACATAATAATTATTCTTTAATTCGTTTTTATGGAGCATAAGATGGAAATAAAATCTTATTATCATTTGTAATCAAATAAGGCTAAAATCCGGACAACTACAATGGCTTTTGGGAAATAAATCTAAATTGACAATGAACAACAAGCTGCTACTTTACAAAACAATCATAAAACCGATATGGACATATGGTGCAGAAATCTGGGGTACCTCAAGCAATACCAACATTAATTTAATACAAAGAGCACAATCAAAAATAATTAGAACGATAGCGAGAGCCGAATGGTAGGTGAGAAATGATGATCTACACGGTGATTTAAAAATACTAACCCATTCTAACAATGAAATTCGCACTCTACCAGAACAAGAAAGAATAAGAAATAGACGCCTGAAAAAATACAGACCACATATAATTTATATAAACATATGATTTAATAAATAGATTTTAAGTTAAAAAAAAAAAAAAAAAAAAAAAAGAAGCAAAAATATAATATAAATGAATTTTTAGAAAAAAATTACTACATAAAATGATTGTATAGTTATACTCTACCCAAAATGTAAGCAAAATTACTAGGTGTCTTATATTAAGACAGATGTAAATAAAAATGGGGATAAAAAAAAAAAAAAAAAAAAATCATTTGTCTTGACATCGGAAATATATCGACAACGTCTCCAATACCATATATTAAAAGCACCAGTCAATCGCATCGGTCAAAACTTAAAATTATTCTATAACAATAATATTATTCAGAAAGTTGATAACTTTAAATATCTTGGTTTGATAATTGATAGCGATATCTCATGGAATGTACACATCCATTGAAGTTATGAAAAAATGTAGAACAGCAGCAGGAATATTCAAATAAATATCATATAATATACCACTTATTACCACTATATTACAGTTTATTTCACTAAAATTTAGTGTATGGATTAATAATTACTAGTTACTTTATTAATTGGGTTCATTCTTATCTTTCTGGTCGTAGTTATAGTGTTTCGTTTAGATCGTCAATTTCCACTGAGTTCGAAGCTCCCACAGGTGTGCCTCAAGGTAGTCATCTCGGTCCTTTACTCTTCATTATTTCTATTAATGATGTTTCATCTTTATTAATTAATAGTCATATTAAAATTTACGCCGATGACATGAAAATTTATAAAAAAGTTGTTAATTTAGAGGATGCATTAGCGTTACAAGCTGATCTGAATCGTTTCTATAGTTGGTGTTCGTATAATAATCTGCAGCTTAATATCAATAAATGTGCTTATATTACTTTTACACGACGATTATGCCCAATTTCTTATGTATATTCTTTTAATAGCCAAAGTATTCCAAAGGTTACATCAATTAAAGACCTAGGAATACTCTTCGATACTAAACTTTCATTCCATCTTCATTATTCAGATATTTTAAACAAAGCCAATTCTATGCTCGGTTTTATTAAACGTTGGGCTAGAGAATTTGAAGATCCGTATGTATTAAAATCCCTCTATACCTGCTTGGTTAGACCTAATTTAGAATATGCTAGTCAGGTTTGGTGTCCATTTTATGGTGTTCACATAGACAGAATTGAATCGGTTCAAAGAAAATTCCTTAGATATGCTTTACGTCTTCTTCCTTGGGAAGATCCTTTAAGATTACCTCCTTATGAACATCGACTAAATTTAATTCATCTTAATACCCTTGAAAAACGGCGTAAAGTTGCTGACATTGTATTTCTAATTGAGTTAAGTAAAGGCAACACTTCGTCTCCCCAATTGTTTGCTAAACTTAATTATTGTTCTCATTCTAGACTAAGAACTGCTAATATGTTTAATTTGCAGTACCATCGGACTAATTATGGTAAATATGAACCAATTAATAGGATGATGTCTCTTTGTAATGCATACAAACCCCATATTAATTTTTCCCTAACTAAACAATCATTAAAAAATAATCTGTATTTGTGTAACTAATTTTTTTTGATTAATCTTTGACCTGTCTTCTTAATTGAAGTTTTTTCATTTTTATTTTTTAATTATTGTTAAATATAAGATTATGTTTTCTTTTTTAATTTTGTTATAATATAAAAATTTTGTTATTTTTTTTTTTTTTTTTTATTAATTCTTTTTTGAATGTTTAATTTTTAGTTTATAAATTTAATTTAAGTATGATTTATTGTAACTTGCTTGAATTAAGCTCGAAATAAATAAATAAATAAATAATATGGGGAACAAGTTCGTTGCAAAATTTAAAAAAAATCCAAACCTTGCAAAATAAGGCTAAAAAGACCTATACAATTTAAATATTGGAACGTCTACTAACAGTTTATATGAGAACTTTAAGATCTTAATGCTACAGGATCAACTAAAATTAATACAAGTGAGTCATATATATAAAATAGTACACCAACAAATAATCATCAACACAACATTTCAACAAGGTTCAGAGGTTCATCAATATAATACAAGAAATGCAATATTTATAGTACATCAGTCAATGAATTTAATAAAATATCAACTACAATTAAAAATAAGGCTTATAAAAGTTTTAAAAAATAGATAAAAAAAATTTAATTAATCATCTTTACTACTGAATTAAATGTAAACTAATTAAATTTATATACATGATATAATTTCTAAATAATTGTTACATTTTTCTATTTTGTAAATATTCTATATAGCAATTTTCTTACTATATTTTCGCTTTTTTTGTAATATCATATTGCTATTTATAGTTAGTTAGTTTTAGTTTTTAAAATTCATTTATTTATTATACCATTTTACATATTACATACCTTAGTACATTATCATAAATTAAATTAAAAAATTTCCAAAACAATAATGGTAAAATTAGATAAATGTAAAATCATTCTGATATTCCTGAAAATATGTGATGAATGAAATAACAAGAGTAGAAATAATTAAATTATATAATTAAACAATATTAGGTTGATAATTCAGAGCTAAAAGTAATACAGTTACAGGAATACAAAAATAAAAATAAAAAATTCAGTATTAAAGTAATAAAGTAAAGAAAAACGTAACGCAAAAAATTTAAAAATTATAAAATAAAATACAAACTTAGCTATTAAATATCAATATATACAATAGAAATAATTAAATTTAGTTAAACATAATTAAACAAGGAAAGAAAATAAAGTAGGAAAAAAAGAGAAAAAATTAAAATTCGAGATAAACGATTACAACAAAATATTAGAAGCTTGAGAAACAAAACTTAAAAGATTTAAAAGAATTAGTTTAAGTTAGCAACAACTCAATTTGAGAGTGATCAAGATTCAATAAGTGAGATCTAAGATTTTTGATAAAAGTAATAGAAGTTCTATCCGATCTTAAAGAGAAAGGCAACGTATTGAAAATTTTGGGAGATTAAAAGTTATAAAAGTGGCGAAAATGTGATCGCTCTAGGAACATTTATTAAAAATAGTTTCTACTTGTTGTTTACTATCATGTATATTTAGCATTTAATTTAAAATTTAAATACTAATAATGACTCTGTATGAGCTAACGCTCTTTTTGAGAATAGAACGAATAAATAAAATAAAAATACAATGTGTCATGATCTGAAATGTAAAAAAAAAAACATTCCGCCATTGTCTCATGATCGGAAATTTATTTGACAATGTATTCGTGATATAGTTTTACAACGCAGGTTGTTAAATTGTGTATCCAAAACATTCTCGATACACAATACACATATCTAAGAATAATAGCAGGCATATAAATGTCATTAGAAAATTTTAGTTTGAAGTTTGTTCTTCAGTATGTGCTGTTGTTGTATAAAAATACAATATGTCAATACAATTTTTTGAACTGACAACATTGTGTTGGCAACATAATGTACTTTGCTTACAATTCCGATCACTCTAAACACTGCGATAAACGTCAAATTAAATATCAAAATATTATACTCATTTGTGGATACCTCTTTTGCGGACAAATTTTTAAAACATTTGAATTGAACATATTTTTGTGATAGAAAATTTTAATATGGACAATTTCGTAAAAACGAATTTTTTAAAAAAAATCTGCTCGTGCTTTATCCTTATGTTTAATAAAAGCATCTTTCTTCCATCAGTCCATTTCTCATTAAAATTAAAGTAAATTAAAATAAAAAAAAAAAAAACATTTTTAAATTTATTTTTAAAATATGAATTAAAATTTATATTTATTTTTCTTTAACTTTAAAACTTTTTCCTCCATCTTTTTTATTTATTGTTTGCTTAAAAAAAGCTCAACACTTGATTTGTTGATACATAATTTGGGATATATAATTTGACAAGCCGTGCCGTTAAAATCAGTCGCGGATACACTGTCAAATTAATTACCGATCATGAGAAAATATAAACAAATTTTTTTTGACATTTCAGATCATACGTCAATGTGTTTGCAACGTTGTCGATATATTTACGATGTCACGGTAAGTTTTTATTTTTTTAATATTAACTATTTGATTTTTATTTACATATTATAATTTTATAGCGTTTTTTTAAAATAATTTAAATTTTAAATTTAAAGTGATAAGAAATGGATACAAGCAAGAAAAATAACTGCTTCTAACGGTGAGGTTTCAGCACGAATCAAGCTTCAATTATTAAAGAAAAATTTCTTTCGAAAATTATCGATAATTATTTTGCATTAATAGGAAAGTAAAAAACATATGACCATATTTCAAATCTCAAAAAACATATGAATTGACAATTAAGTATTTCAGATACTTTGTATTGAAAGTGATCAGAATTGTAAGCAAAACATTTTGGGTTTTCGATATAATGTGGTTGTACTCATAAATTTAATATTTTTGTTATTTTTATATTGTATCGGATTGCAATATTTTTTACGACATTTCCTATATCACTGTTTTTATCCGTGATAGCCATTCAGCATCTAGGGATTACGTTATAATGTCGAGTGAAAAAATTTAAAGTAATGCTTGGGCTCCCAAATATACCATTTTGGGATTTCATTTGGTGTAACAACTGTTATTGAGCGCTGCGTTTAGTAGATATTTTTAGAGTACGCTTGAATAAGAATTATTTATTATTTTATAAAAAATATATATAGCTATTAGGAAATTGGTACGGTAAAAATATCGTCGAAACATAACGTCGCAAACAGGACTATTGTCGGATACGATAATAATAATGAAAATACCAATATTGTTTCAAAACTTAAATAAATTGTGATTGATTAAATTGAAATTGGATATTAAGAGAGAACTACATCAAACATCAGTTTAAGCCTCTCTTAATTTCACCTAAGAAATCTTTTATTTCTTAAATCATCTCTCTTTATAGTAACGTGGTTTTCACTGACTGTTCATGAAATAAAAAAAGGAGAGTTTTCAAAAATTGAAAAGGAAATATTAACCAACCACGTTTAGGCTAATATTTAATTCAAAAAAGACTTTAAATAGTTTGAGGGATTATGGAAAGATTTAAGCCTTACACAGTTCAAATGGTTTTGCCTATTTGGGCGTCTAACAAAATGTTGATTATTTGCTTCACTAACGTCACGATTCAATATATTGACGTGTTGCTCTTTAATATTGACGTTATTGCGCTTCAATATCGCGCTTCAGTACTGAAATACGTTAAGCTTCAATATTGACATGTTGTGATATATACGAGGATTATTTGATTGATATTAAATTATTTTTACCACCTCGGAAAAAAGTACTGTTATTATGAAAGTGCCTCAAACTTAGTTATGCAAATATATTAAACTTAAAACTTAATAAGCCACAATCCAATATCAATAAATGGATGGATATAATTCAAGTAATAATTTTTTTTACAATTATTAGATCAAACATTTCTTAATTTTCAATTTATTAACTTATTAAATCTAAATCTAAATTTGGTTTCAACCGTTAGCTAGGATTGTACAATTTTTACTTTAAAACAAGAAGTATTGTAAAACAAAAAAAGAAATATTCATCAAAACGCTCTTCAGTTGCCGTACATTTTTTGAGGGAAGGTGGGAATTGAGGAATTTATTAACTTAAGTTTTCCATAAACTTATATATTTCTGGTAAAATTTAAAAGACTTTAAAATAAACCAGTAATGTGTACATTTGCCTCTATAACTTCAGGTTGTTGAACGATTTCTCATTATAAAATATTGGAAGTTAAAATATTTTAAAACCCTATCTTAACACCTCTCAAACTGTTTGGTCCGTGTAAATGGTCATACCAAAGTTTGGATTGCCATTTAAGCGTATAACTTATACATTGTAATGTTTGTAAACATGAATTTTGTAGGGTACAATGGAGTAACCCAATTAACACAAATAGGTTGTAACAACGTCGTACTATCGTTGGTTAAATAACTACTGGTCGGCTATATGACGTTGAAATAACTTTCAGACAACGTCATTATTACGTTATTGGGGAATGATTGTTGAGTCGTACCGTAGTGAAAATAACTTTTAATTTGGGGCTATTTAATTTATTTAACTTAGGGTACTCCACCACAAAGAAAATTAATCCTGGTTTTCTATTATTTCAAAAAATTTAATATATAAGCTGAGGTATTTTGTACTAATAATAAAAGTTCAACGCCGAAGTTTTTGGCGTCTGCATATGTCTCCGGCTACCCTTGCTAAGAAATATTCATGAAAAATGAGAAGAACTTTCTGATGAACAGCTGACATCATTTATTAGTTCTGTAGTGGCGGGATGGCATAGCTTTTGGTGGATGTCAAATTTTTAATGTCAATTGTTTTTAACACCATAATAAATAAACAAAAAGTTATGAACAGAAAACGTCATTATATAAAAAGAATCTCAAATACTACATCTCTGTATTGGTTCTGTAAATCGAATGAAAATTTTTTTGACAGTTTTCGAAATGAAAACTAAATTATTATTTTTTTTTATATAATTCCAAGTTCCAAGTCTGTGCACAGAAATATGGTAAAAATAATTGACATTAAAAATTTGTTATCCACCGAAAGCTATGCCATCCCGCCACCATACAACTAATAATTGATGTCAGCTTGTTTACGAGAAAGTTCTTGTTATTCTCCATGAATATATGTAGCAAGAGTACGCCGGAAACATGTCAAAGGGGCCAAAAACTTCCAACATTGAAATTTTCTTGAACAAAATAATATCCTATAAATCAATTTTTTAAAATAATAGAAAATCAGAACGAAATTTTCTTTGTGGTGGAGCACACCAAGTGAAACAAATTGAAATTAAAAGAGATGTTACATTTCTCGTTTATATCATACTAGCTTGGTAACCCGCCATAAATGACGGAAGCAAAATAAATTCTAGCATTTCTTTCCTTCATTAGAGTTTTCATTTCAAGTTTAAGAAAAATACGTATTTGCTTACTAATTTATCATACCTTTATTTTTGTATTATAACGCTCTTAATTACCATATAAACAGAATATATTTGTAGTAAGGTGCAAAATTTTCTATTCCCTAAGGGTCATTTACTCGATCATTTTAGCGACATCCTTTTTGCCAACATTGAAAATTTATCGTATAATTCAGAATTAAGTTAATCCTGTTAACATTCAATAACATTCGCTGCGTAAGTTTAGCGTCAAAGTTTATGGCGAACAAATAATATTTTATAATAAGCCACAACTTTGAACGAAAACAATTTTAAAAACAAAAATAAATAAAATTGTAAATATAAAAAAACAATAATATTGTAGATACACATAATATTTATTTTGATGAATAAAATAAAAACTCGTGTTGGAGAAAAAAATTTACTGCAAATAAATATGTATTTACAAAACTGTTCATAACTTGTGAACCATTGATCGGCTATTTAAAATTTCATTTCATTTCAAAAAATTCATTATGGAACTGTTCATGTTAAAATTCATACATAATTATTATTTATAACATACATTATAAAGAAGAACAACAATCAATATGGTTTAACCGATACCTATATATATACCTACTTACTATATTAAAAAAAATCACCACTCTCTAAGTCTCTAAAACATACATTTCTACACACTTGAAGAAAACAAATATACCTAAAAATTATAATTTACAAAGATAAGAAATAAAAAATAATAGTACAAAACTTCATTTAATTTCTTTAAAAATGTGTAGGTTGTTGTTGAAAATGTGTAAATCAGCAGAACTAAAACCTAACCCCATAATATATACTAAATATTATATACGATCATAAATTTATATTTCATATAGATATATATATATATATATACTAGCTTTGTAACCCGTCATAAATGACGGAAACAAAATAAATCTTAGTTTCTTTTCTTCTTTCATTAGATTCTTTATTCCGAAATTACAGTACTTATGTTTATATCACTTTTTATTTATTTTTATTTATGTTTATATTGGCCTAACACTAATCTTTTTTTTTATATATATAACAGAAAAAGAAGTACCATACCAACAAATTTGTATAAAATGTTTGTATTTTTGTATGGTATACTCGTACTCACTTCCATTTAGTTATAATTCGTTAGTTGGGTTCCATTTAGTATAAATTATATCGTATTAGCGTTATTGTGGCCTCTGGGAGAGGAAATTTAAAAATGGGATCTTATTTTCATATAAATTTTGTCTTTTGTATAATGTATAGGGATCTTATTTTGCTATATGAATAAACTGTTATTATGGTATTGTGTTATTTTTAAAAAAATATTCAAAATTTTGTATCTAAATTGGTAAAATTTACAAAAAATACAAAAACATTTTCATCAATAATTTTCAATTTAAAAAAAACAATGTTTTATTATCCGGCGTAGAAGTAGAGTTAATTATCCTACTCTACTTCTGTCAAGTTCTATTGATTGAACAGTGAACCTGAACAGTGAAGTGAAAAGTGAACACTTAACACTGAAAATAAAATAATATTTTTGGAATGGACCATGCAGAACATACAGATTACAGATACAGCAAATAATAAAAAAAAACAAAGAAAACAAAAAAAAAACATAAAATAATTTTTTTTAAGTGAAGTGAGTTACCCACACAATAATGACAAAAATAAAAGGTAGAAGCAATAAAGTAGTATAATGTTTAATATTATACAATACAAATATGCTGATACACATGTATATTATTGTGTATAATTTTAAGTAATAAGAATAACCTTTGAGTGAATTATGTTTTTTTTTGTGTTAAATGCCTTTTGGTTATTATACCATATTAAACTATTGATTAAATTTCTATTAGTCCTTCTTATTATAAATCAAAAAAAAATTTTGTTTTATTTATATTATTATTATTATTTTTTATTTTTCCTTATTATTTGCGAAGAAGACTAACATTAAATTAAAAAAATATAGTTCATGCAATCAATTTTTCCTGCAAAGGTTCAGCATGGTAGACAGTGGTTAAAAAAAAGCACCAAAGCAATTTGTATATATATGCATTTGTATACATATGCAATTTGTATATGTGTTGGAGCGTTCCGTCGAACTTACAAACATCCAGATAAATGCAGAATAATATATATATAATATTTCTGAACACAGACTTGGAATTATATAAAAAAAAATAATTTAGTTTTCATTTTCATTTCTAAAACTGTTAAGAAATTTTTAATTTGATTTAAGTAACCAGTTTTCATCTCTGTATTTGACATACGTTTTTATATAATGTAGTTTTCTGTTCATAATTTTTTGGTTATTTCTTGGTCATTTTTAGGATATTTATAACTTCACCATTTTATATATGGCGATAATTATTATTGCAAAATATATTTTGTATGAGAAAATAAAAAAAAAAAATTTATCTTTTAATTCCAAATTTAATACTAATGCGAGTAAATTGCTTTTATTAGTTTAATAAGGGGATTGTTTTAAACAAAATTTTAAATGGATCTGAGCAAATAATAAATAATAATAAGAAAAAATATATTTGTTATAATCTTAAAAATTTTTAAGGCCCCAATTATCCAAAATAATTTTTAACTCTAACTCAAGTCGTTTATTTATAGTTGAGAAAATAATTGAATCGTTATACATAGAAATTTCAAAAAATATCATTTTCTGCAATTGACTCTAATAACAATTTCCGATAGAAAAAGTATCTTGCAACTGTTAAGTATACATGACTATTACAAATATTTTAATCTAAAGAACACATCTTAAAATACATATTAAAAATCATTGTCCAATACACTCTAAATGAATTTATGGATACAAAAACAAATAGCTCAATACTCTATGCACAAGAAAAAAGGAAAGAAATTAACAACTATTTAGATGACAATTTAATAACAGTTATATTATGACAAAACTAAAATCGTATTTTTCCAAAAAGAAAAAAAAGCAAAACAAAAAAAAAAAAACTTTTACGCAAGTCATAAAATAACAGGAAAAACTTTTTCGATTTACAATTTTGTAAAACCTGTAAACTCATATAATCATATTTAACGCAATACACAACAACACAAATACAAATAATACGCATCATATTTTATATTATACAATACTAACATAATTCATTTACAGTTATTAAACCACTAAAATAGGGTAAGTTTTTTTTTATATTCTTTTAATATGTTTTAATATTTTTGGGGTCATCTTGAAATTAGTTTTGTAATTTACTTTTTTTTTTTATCCATATCATCTCTCCTCACCGCTTACTGATGATTGTCTATTTACAAAGGAATTTTGTTACCTCAGAAGCATAATTGTATAAGAAATATTGAGACGAAATCTTTTATAAAAAAAAAAAAACTTGTTGCATAATCTTATTTACACAATTTATTATTATAGTTTTTATTTCGGTCTACACTAAGTATAAAAATTATAGTGTGTTCGTTTATAAAATAGACAATAACAAGAATGAGGAAACCGAATTCAATCATGTTGAGCCATAACTTTGTATCAGAAATCAATAAAAATGAAATAAGTAAACAAAGACAGGTGTTAAATTAAATTTTTCTTATCCAAGAAATATCTCCCAATAATAAGAAACTACAACGGCAACTTCATCAATTTAAAAATCGCAAAAACATCATTAATTTTTCATAATTCCACAGATATTAAGTCTTATAGACCGATTAGGTTGTTGCACATTATGTCGCAAATTTTTGAGAAATTGTTTGTCAGAATACTGAATGAAACAATAATTTTGATGATTCGGCTTTCGGCAAAAACATTCGGCCATAGAACAAATCCATAATGTAGTGCAGCATATAAATGAAAAATTTGAGTGTAAAAAATATTGTTGTAGAGCAGTTCTCGACTACACTCAGGTTTTCGATAAAGTCTGGCACAAGGTGCTATTATTTAAATTGAAAAAGCTGCTACCTTATCATTATCATCAATTTGTTAAATCATACCTAAGTAATCAAAAATTTGTATTAAAGTACAATAGAGATATTACAGATATTAGACATATACAATCAGTTGTACCATATGGAATTGTTTTAGGATCAGTTCTTCCTGTCATTTATACTGCCGATCTATCAATATCACAAAAAAATTTATATTGCAGCTACTTTTGCTGATGATACTGCTATTTTGGCATTCCATACAAATCCGATGACGCCGTCTTAAATATTGCAAGAAAATCTTTTTAAAATTGAAAGTTGGCTTATGAGATGAAGAAAAAAGGAAAAAATATCAAAGCCCTTTCACATTACGTTTACATATCGTAAAGGTATCTGTCCTGTAGTAAAAAGTAAAGTACTTGGACATGCATTTAGGCCGCCGATTAACTTGGAGAACTCACAATTGTCCAAAAGAACATGCTACTCAGAACCAATTCTACTGGGTTATAGGTTATAGGTCATACATTAAAACCATAATATGGACATATGGTCTCGAGAGCTATAGGGTACTAGTACAAGTAACTCAAACATAGAAATAATTGAAAGTTTTCAGTCAAAAGAACTGCGATTCATTGTAAACGCCCCTTGGTTTGTAAGAAACGACAGAATACGAGAAGATCTATAAATACCATTTGTAAAAGAAACAGTAGGTTCCAAGTCAACATCATATAGCTAAAGGCTTCAAAAAGGGCTGATTCCAGAACTTTTCATTGCTTGACAGACACGTAGAGTAAAAAAACTCAGGCCGTTGGAATTAAATTGCAGATTTCCAAACAACGAGCCAAATAAATTAAGTATCTAGAAGAAGAAGAATTCATTGGTTTTTTTTTCTTCACAAGCCCTCATTCAAATTCAAATTTATACTTGATATCTTGTATTTTCCTTATAAAAAAATTATTATGATAATTGTAATGGAATAAATAAAAAAAAACAAAAAAGTCAAATAATATCCACAAATAAAAAGTGGTACTTTCGACCAAATCGTTATAGAGTTTCTTTGCCATCCTTATACAAATACATAAACAGAATCAGCAAAAAATTTAAAAAAAATAACTAGATACGATATTACTAAACAAATTTCTAATCAGCGCAATCAAAAATACATGTTTGGATTTATAGTACTCTACCGTGAAAAAGTTAACCCACATCCTGTTTGTATTTTAACTATTTCCACAATGATTTACCACTATTTCCATCTTTCCCTTTATTTATTTTATCTTTCTTTTAGATCGAAACTAACAATTTGTTTTCAAAATTTTATAAACTAATTTCAATTTATGACCTCTGCCATTGCTAGATCGTTTGAAAATACAGTTTTATGACTTTACTTTTGTTTAACACATTTTTTCTCTTTAATCGATGGTGACCTACATGAACAAGTACATTTGCTATTGAATTGGAATGATTTCTTAGCTTTGATGTGAATGTTCTTCGAACTCTATCTATTTCTTCTTCGATCGTGGGGATATTTAAATGTTTTCGCGTGTTAGCATTTTTTACATACCATGATGCAAACGTTATGGCTCTTTATTCTTTAAATATGAGAGGACATTGTTATATAGTTAGAATCCCATAATTATAATCCAGCCAGTTCAAATCAACTTGATTATGCTTTTATATAGAAGTATTGTGTATTCCCCTTTTTTTTATATATAACAGAGATTTGGAATACACAACTACATACAATAGCTTTTCTGTAGAAATTTTATGGTATATCTACCAATTTAAATGTGGAAAACTATATCTACTGTAGAGTACTTCGCTTCATCCATTCTTTCACCTTAGTTCCATTTTTTGTATTTTTAGTGATAACCAAAACTCTCAGCTATTTTATCATTTATTTTATCCCAATGATAAAGGGTAGTGAACCAGGTCGAGAAATCAAAAAAGCATTTTTTACCTTCGTCGCGAATCAAACCTGAAACCTTTTGGTTGTATGGCAGGCGCTAATGCACCACCTAACGTTTTAGTTTTAGTTAAGACTTTCTATTCAAGAGCCAGCTCATTTTGTTAGTTTTTAGTTTCATTTGAGTTTTTTGCTTTCAATTTGTTTTGCGATGTAAGTCTTCGATCCAAATGCATCCCGAGGTATTGAAATGAGAGATAAAATCAAAAATTTTATAGATAATAATTGACTATAAACATTTTTTCATCATTAGTCCAACTATTTTACAAATAAATTAAACAAATTTCATTACCCGTCGCTTTTAAAAACCTATATAAAAAAATTAGAAAATTTTCGTGTATCCCACCTTTAACTTATTTGAACTTGTATTGTGTTTACCTGTTTTACCTACCTTTACTTCATCTTCACATATTATTTGGTTAAAACGAGCAAAATTATTACCAGTTTACAAAAAAAAGAACATATGCCTAGGTTGTATTAATGGTAGTAGTATGGCGATATTGAATTAATACGTTTCTTTTCAGATAAACAGAAATATTTCGGTGCGATAGAGAGAAACAGAATATCTGATAGTCTAAACTGTTATTTTAGTTATAAATTTCTGCGAAAGTTAATTAAAGATGAAAACTTACCCTAATTGCAGAAAGTAAATTTCGAAAAATATTTTTTTCTTTAACTTAACAACATTAGATTCGATACCCACTTGATATATAACATGTGATACCATTAACGTAACACTTTTAATTTCTTTTTTGTTTAAATTTTCTACATGTGGATAATTCTGCTGAATTTTTAATTATAATAGTCAAATTTAATATTTCTGTGTCCATTATGATTTCAATAAATTTTAATACGATTATAAAGAGCAGAACAAAATGTTTCGTTTTCGCTGTTATCTTTTACAATAAAAGTCAACTACGATTACCATCTTATACTTTACAAATACAACTATACTTTACAAATATACTTTACTCAAAAAGATTGATCAAATGTCACATTGATGATATCTCTGTATTGATAATGTCTGACCCAAAAAAATTATATAAAATTTTATGCAAATTAAAGAAATACCAACGACAACAATGTTTGCGAAAAACTCGAAAGGAGGCGACAGCGACAACGACACATTCTATTCTGCTCTTTAATTGTATTATACCGACAGTATTAGAGACTAGTGTATTTGCATTTAGATCTTATGAGATTGAAATAAAGTCATTTTGATATGTTGATATTGTCGTAAAAGAGCGAATGTCTTGTAGAATTTCGAAATCGCCTATTTTTTTTCAACAGTATAACAGTTTTGTTTATTAACAATATAATTAATTGAATTAGTTTTCTATCATTATTTATTCCGTCCTATGCCCAACGCATAGGGTTGCACAGTATATAATGATTAAGATTTATCTTCAAAATGTAAATAAAAAACTTAAGCTCGAAAAATTGTATATCATTACTAGGCATCAGAGTAAAATATACTCCAAACGTCTGCAAAAACCTTGATATGAATAGCTTTTGAAATATACCGTACTAAAATTCAATATGTCTGACTTTTGTTTATATTAATCACCTTTTTTCATAAATTTGTACAAAACAAATAGATTTAATCGCCTCTCATTCGATCATTTTTCAACCACACTGTATTTCACTGTAACCAAAAGCCAACCAAACATTCTTTATTAAAAAAAAAAAAAAACAAAGAAAAACAACAACAACAAAAAAACTTTTCTAATATTTTCGTGGATCATAAAATTTTGAAGCAACTGAAGCTTATCACTTACAACAGAATAGTAACCAATGTACATAGAATGTATTTAAGTATAAATCATAAAATTGTATTAGTTTTGAAAGGATATTTCTGTAAAGGACCTTTCTTTTTCGTGAAATGTAATTCAATGATAAATTGAATGTCTTGGAAAAGTTTTTTCAAATAACAAGAATCTCTGAACATTTATTATATAATTGCGTGTACATAATATATGTATATGTATGTACGTATTTACTTATATGTAATATGGTCTAAAACTGATACGATTTAGTAAAGTTTGATAAATTTATCTTTAAGATTTCTTTGAATGTTTCAACTTATAGATACATGTACATGTACTTATGTAATAAAATATTTTTTTATAAATTTATCAAAACATATTAAGTTAATGCTCATCTCTTATGATATGGAATTAAAATGAAATCAATGATTAGGTTCTACATCATAAATGAATCAAAGTGTGGATATTTTAGAAATTTTTCGTATTATATTTTCATAATTTAGAGATGGAGTACAAAAATAATTAATTTGAAGTATTGAAAAAATGTAATGTAATAGAATTTAACTTCTAAGTGTTATGTATTTTACATTTTAAGTAATTATGTTCTTTCTACAACGTTATCGATATTTTAACTCATCTATTTAATAAAAGTATATGTAATAGTGTATTTCCGGAAAAACTTAAATATGCTTGCATTATCCCATTATTTGAAGAGAATAATCCTCAGGAGAAGAATATTTATTAATTTTTTTTATTATTATTTTATTCATTTACATATTTTCCTAATTTCATTTACAAGTACATATATTTACATTATCTTATAACTAATTTAGCTTATAGGACAATAATTACGAGCCTATTTCGCTTTTCTCTTCTACAGGGAAAGTTTTTGAAAAAATTATTAAGAATAGAATGATAAAATTCCTATATAGCACAAATTATTTTAGCAGGTTTCAGTATGGTTTTCTGAAAAATAAATCTACTGAAAATGCACTATTTGACTTCTGTACAAAAATTTTAAAGAAGTTAGATGATAAGAAAAACACGGCTAGTCTTTTTTTTTTTTATATATAAGCAAAGCTTTTGACATGGTTAACCATAAAATTTTCTTGGTAAATTAGAAAATGCTGGTTTCAGGGGGTTTATACTGAAATGGTTTTCATCCCACGTAACAATTTTATTGCTATAAGACTCTTGCGCACTCTTATAACACTCTCATTATAAACACTATTATAGAAGTATTAGTGTTAATTTGAGTGCTCCACAATTGCTGCGAAAGGTTATAAATACGTTATAGCCCTAAATTGGGGAATCCTATAAGGCACTGGAGCAAGTGCTGTAATATTGCTATAAGATTAGTATACATGTATTAGTGTATATATTTTTTATTTTGAAATGATATTCATTTGAAATAATTTATGTTATGCGAGAGTGAGAAAGGTATTATTTTTTATTTTCAAATAATCATTTTATGGAGTTTATATTTATTTCTTGAGAAAGGGAGTCTGGGGTCTTACTAATAAATAATATGTTTCGGTCATTATTGTGACCAAAATGCAAAATTTGGCTGGGAATGAAATTTCATTGACATTTATTATAAAAATAATTCGAAAAAATACCCTCCCTCCAAAAATAACCAATTTTTAATTAAATAAAAGAAAATATATTTTTAAATTGCATCTTTAAAATGTTAAATAATGTATGTTAATTAATGCATAATATCAAATTTGATATTTAAATAACTATTCTTTTAAGTAAAAATTATATTTTTGTGAAAAGAATGAAAAATAAAACTTTTCAGTTTTTGTTTATTTAAAAAAAATTTATCTTGTTTGTAGAAAATAATGGCCGTCGCAAAATATTTATCTAAAAGCTACAGTAAGTTTATTAGTAACATTACAGTAAAATAATAACACCACTACTGCTATTCTAGCAATTCTATTCTTATAACAATACTTTAACTCTTAATATAGGATTACGAACTTTTAGATTTATAAAAACATTTCTGTATCACTTGCGGAAAATCACATTATAACAACTCCCGCAATTGCTATAAGAACATTCTTACAGCAATATTAATCACATTATTTCTATAAAAACATCATTATAACACCTTTAGTGCTTATCAGGAGTCACATAGAAGTCTTATAGCACTAATTTTGTTTTTATAACAAGAAAATGTTACGTGGGATAGTACTTATATGAAAGTTAATAAAATGTTCAAAATTGAAAGTACAATAAGTAATTCAGATTTAATTAACACAGATATGCCGTAAAGATCTGTGTTGGGACCTATCTTTTTTCTTATTTATATAACTTCTCTTTTCAGCTTCCTTTTAAAAGTCACTTCACAGCGTTTGCTGACGACTTGGGTTGCATTTATGGTAATAATAGTTATTTAGATTTGATTTGATCAAAATTATGATTTAGATTTATTTAGAAAATGGTTTGCTCATTATAAACTTATCGTCGTGTAAATTTAGTTTATCATTCTGCGGATTGAAAAGTAATTAGGTTTTATAATGTGTATAATTGATGGATCACAGTAAAATATTAATACAGCTTACAGGGTATAAAAATAAATAAAAAAAATTGGCAAATAAATGATGTCTGAAACATTTAATTTATTTTTTTTTTAAAACTTTATTGTAAGTTGGCAGCTTTAAAAAATAATTGTTTTGAAAAACCACAATAAAGATAAGCAGAAAAAAATATATCAATAATTCGATAAATAATAATAACTAGTTAAATACCCGTTACTACGTTACTAACTTTTTGCTACCGTTATAGGTATATAGTGAAAAATCAAAATTAGAGCATTCTAGGTTGCACTACATTATAAATTATCAAAATCAAAAATTCTCCTATCAACAATATTTTAGTAATATGTAATACTTTAGTTAAATTAGTAGATTAGCAGACAGACAATATAATTGAATTGATATAGATTGAAATATTTAATCAACTAATATTTCATTAAAAACTATATATTTCTAACAGTTCTATTCTCTTCGGTGACAATTTTCAAATGATTTATATTCCCAGTAGTGCGCGAAATCCCGACATATAGTTGTCCATGTGAAAAACCTGGTGTATCAAGTAAACCTTATTGAGAGTTTGACCTTGCGCTTTGTTGAGGGTCATTGCAAAGGCAGCTCGGACGGGAAACTGGCGTCTTACTGTTTATTTTTTTTTAGAAATTAGGAAAATCAAAAAAATTAAAAACTACCGTTTTTTTTATTTTAAAATACAACAGACTACAATATCAAATATCAATAGATAGATATAGGATATATTCATATATTACATAGGTACATTTATTATTTATCGTTACCTACTGTTTATTTTTTTTTTAAAAAAAAAACACTATAATATTAAAAGTAAAGTAAACTTAATATAGCTATATTGTTTTTTATTTACAAATAAAAAACCGCTAAAATTAGGTACTCACGATTAGATACCGTTTGGACATCAAGATCTAGTTTGTACTATTCAAAGTTTGACTGTCCTGTAAACGTTGTTCCACAAATTTTGACATCCGACTTTGTTTAATGAAAAAATAGAATATTATCCTGTTATCATCAAACATTTTTGAAACAAAAAATGCTGGAAACTAATTTTTTCCTTTAAATCGAAATCGACTCTTGTCATTTGTTGAAATTTTTGTTTAATGTTTGTTGTGTTTGATTATTTTTGTTGTTATATTGATTGTTATAAATAATAGTATTGATAATAACAATTAGTAGATAATAAAATACCTACATTTATAAGATTTTTTCAACTTTTTCTTAATTGTATTTTTACATTTTTTTTTTTTTGAATTTGTTGTATTTTTTATTTATTATTTTATTTGTTTATAATTTTAAATTTCTATATTTAAAATCAATGTTTTTTATACCCTACACTTCATAGTGTATCACTGGTGATACATAAATTTCTTCTTATAATAACAACTAAACTCGTGATATTTTCTTAATATATTTCTCTCACGTTATGTTCTATTAATCATTCTCTCATAATAAAACCAAAGTCCAGTTATTTAGTTTTTGTTATATTTGTATTATGAGTCAATTCTATGAAAGTGTTCTTAGTACTTGTGCAAGTGTCGAGAGTGTTAGAAGAAAATCAGTTCCAGGTTTTATATTTTTTATAAAAAAAAGGTAAGTAAGATTTAATTTTAATAATAATATGTTTTATTTATTAGAAAATTACATTTTATGCCATTAGTCTTATATATTTACTTTGTGAATCGATTTTAATTTTATGTATCACAGTTGATACACCATGCAGTTTTGCATTTTTGTTAGTACCATTTGGCGTTAAAAAATATATTGGAAATGCACGTGGAAACAAGTCATATTTACTCAATAAGTATTTTATAAATAATCAAATACATGTTATATAATTTTACAGTGGAAATGAATGATCTAAACGAAAAAGATATTTTGGCTATTCTGAATACATGGGACGAAAGTGAAGATGAATTTGATTGTGAATCAGAATATGAGTTCGATCGGAATCCTATAATTTTACCACCAACTGAAAACAATGGCGATTTGTTTGATATTGAAAATTTATCCATGATAATAATTGATGAAACTGAAACTATAAATAACATTCCTAGTACAAGCAGTAGCTTTGTTGACCCAAAAACAGCTGCGAAAGATTTAAAAAATAAATACGTTGAAAAAAGTTGTATGGAAACAAAAAGAATTCCCAAATAAATCAGATGAACTCAGCTTCAAAGGAACCATAACTCTACCAACTAGTATATTAAATCTGAAAACTCCGTATGAATTTTTTAAATATCTTTGGACTGATGAACTTTTAGAACATATTGTCGAACAAACTATATTGTATTCGTCGCAACTACATCCTGAACATCCATTCAAAATAAATAAAACTGAAGTCAGTCAGTATATTGGAATTTGTGTATTGATGTCTGTTATTTGTATCTCTGACACACGAAAATATTGGTCACCAGTCATAGGAAATAATTTAATACAAGAGACAATGACTGTAAATCGTTTTGAGAAAATTAGAAAATTTATTCATTTCAATGACAACACCGAAATGCTTCCTAGGAATAGCTCACAGCATGACCGTTTGTTTAAAATACGTCCTCTTATAACGTATCTTTTAGTAAAATTTCAAAGCATACCTTATGAAGAGTGTATGTCAATTGACGAACAATTATATTCGACCAAAGCCAGGAGTTATCTGAAGCAATATCTATCAGACAAACCTCATAAATGGGGTTACAAGCTATTTGTTTTAAGCAGAGTTTCCGGGTTTTCCTATAATTTCGAAATTTATACCGGGCAAGAAAACGATTCGACCAAGCGGCTATCATATGAACCAGATCTGGGCTGTTCAGCTAACATTATTATCAGATTATTACGCAATGTTCCAAAGCATGAAAATTATCGAATATATTTTGATAACTATTATACAACGTTACCATTACTTGTAGAATTGGCAAAACATGGTATATATGCGGTTGGAACAGTTCGAAGAAATCGTCTTCCAAATTGCAAGCTACCTAATGAAAACGAATTGAAGAAGGAAAAACGGGGTACCACTACAGAATACGTTGCATCTATTGATGGCATTGATATTGCCACGACAGTTTGGAAAGACGTTCACGGGAAAAGAACCCATGCAAACAGCTCAACGATTTGATAAGAAGCTGAAACAAATGGTTACTGTAGATTGCCCGAATATAGTTAAAGAATACAATAGGTTTATGGGTGGAGTAGATAAGATTGATAGTCTTATTGGCAGGTATAAAATCAAAATCAGATCGAAAAAGTGGTATATACGAATTTTTTACCACTTATTGGATCTTACTTTAGTAAACTCGTGGATTTTATATAAAAGAGCTTATGCGGAAAAACAAAATACTTTGTCGCTATTGGACTTTCGCCTTGAAGTAGCTGAAACCTTGTGTAAAATTGGCACTTCAAGAACTTCTGCACGAAAAGGAAGACCTTCTTGTTCCAAAATAGAACCCGTGCTTGAAGCAAAAAGACAGAAAGCTTCTGCAGTTCATTATCCATCTACAGATATTCGTTTGGATAACTTTGCACATTGGCCAATGTGAACCGACGAGAGACAACGATGTAAGAATCCAAAGTGCAGTTTCTTATCCCCCGTAATTTGTGAGAAATGTATACTGCATTTGTGCTTTCAAAAGAATAGAAATTGCTATACAGAGTTTCACTTGAACAAGTAAATTATTCTCATACAATGAACATTTTTATCTAACTTCTCTTAAAAATGAATTTATTATTATTTTTTAATTAATTTTGTTTTTATATTTCGAATTAATTGTTACTTTAGATAATGAATTGTTATTTTTTTTAATACCAAAAACTGAAATATATTGTGATATTATTTTATTTTGAACATAGATGCATTTTACTTTCACTGCATAGTGTATCACTGGTGATACACATTAAAATCTCTTGATATTTACCAAATTTGTAATTTTTTTTTATTATTATTGTTATTTTTGATGTTAGAAGCTACTTTCCCTTCGGAAAACATTTTTTTCGATAAAAAATAAAAAATCATGCAGTGTAGGGTTAAGCTAAATTAACCTTAAATAAATAAGTAACTTTTATCAAATAAAATCTGATATGTAAAAGTTGTCCTAAATGCTATTGCGTCAACATTTATGTGGTTGATTATATAAATTGATTAAAGTTTTTTTGATTATTTGTCATAAAAAAATATATAATAACTTACGCTAATCAATGTATTCTACAAATTGTTTTAAAATATATTTCTCAAGTATATAAGAATGTATTCAATAGCTTTGAAATTATTATTCTAAATATTTTTAATCCATTTTGTTTTAAAAGGAGAGGAAACAGAAAGAATTACGTGCTCATTCGACATTTATTTGTTTTTTTTGTTGTTATTTTTTCTTTTTTCTTTCGTTTGTGTTAAAGTAATGTATGAATGGATCCATAAAACAAAAACAATTCTCAGTCGATTGAGGGGAAAGATTATATACATAAATTATTACATAATGTAAAGCCGCACACGCATCTACTATCAAAGGATATCCATTAATAAGAAAGTGCACTGGAATGAAATTTTATAATTTGTCAATTTTTAGTTACCATTTTTCTAGTCGATTTCCAAAATTGTAAGAAATAGATAGTAGTAAGAATTTAATTTGTGAGAGAGAGATAAAAATTCAAAATACAAAGTGGGAAAAATTATCGACCTTTTTTGTCTCAAAGAAATATTGTTGTATTTATTCTTAGTTATCAATAATTAAGGATGTGTTACACTTAAAAATGCATAGCAATAAAAAACATTATTAATATTCAAATTTTTTTCCTATTTATAAATTCTAATATTATTAATAATTAATAAATTATCTTTGATTATTAAATGGCAAAATTTAATTTTGAAGGAAATAAAAATTCATCGAGTCATTCATAAAAAAAAATTATTGGTTCTTGGTATTCTTTTTAACTACCTGGCTCAATACCTGAAAAAATTTATATATTGAAAATACCAGAATTCTAATCTGTTTGAATTAAAAAAAAATGTTACTTCCTTTATAAGACAATAAAAGAAAATAGCATTATGTTTAAGAAATAACATGTTCTTGGAACCAATATTATGTTATGTAGGTACCGGTAAAAAAATCAATCATTCAAAATTTCTTTACTCTCATACCCTAATAAATTTAATACGTTCATTTTTAAAAAATCGAACACAAAATTTCAGACGTTCCATACACATAAAAATCTGTTATCCCGTGGCCTATTTAAAATTACATTGCAAAAATTAAGTGGTTTGACAACTGATTACATAACAAAAATAATAGTTCTTTGCTTCTTTAACTAATGAGGTTTTTTTGTAAAAGGCGTAGTAAAAATAACTTGACTTCCCCACCCCAGTGCATATATTCTTATTAATGAATATTCTTTCCTACTATGATGTATTAAGAAGAAAAACAACAAAAGAAAATAACAAAAAATGTGTACCGATTTCATTTAAATCAATTTGAGTAAAGTTTGATTTTTTTCTCCTATATTAAAGGCACACCTCCTTGATGAGGTGTAAGAAAGAAAGATTCTTCCAATTTGTTTGCAAATTCGCTTCTTCATTTATTGTAAAAACAAACATGTATGCATGAAACAGAAACAATATTTCTCTTTAAAACAAAAAATTATAACGGTACATGCTGACACCGTCGAAGAATTATATATAAGAAGATTATTGTTTTTTTTTCTTGTTGTTGTTTTAATAAATTGAATAGAAAATAATATTTGAATACGAGTAGGTAGTTAATAATATCGAAGAATTTAATATGATGTACATTGTCGAATGACATTGAATACATTTAAAATTTTTATTTTTTACCAGGTACCATTTGTATCATTTGTAATCATTTGCAAGTACCATTTGTAGTTTTTTATCATTTTAAATTTCAGTTCCTCAAATAATTGTTATTCAATATATGGTAGCACAAAATCTCTCTTACTAGTTTTATTTAGAATTTATTATTAAAAAACGTTCATATAGCCAAAATTTTGTTTTAAAGAAATTTTATACTTTCGTGCCATTGGTTACGAAAATTAGAAGGCATAGTTAGAATAAAAATAGAAAGAAGAATATAAATTTGGCGGAAAATTGTAAACAATTTTGCAAATCAAATATGCATATAAAAACTACTCTCTTAGAATCCTTTTTGGCAAGTTGTAAATATAATTTTTGTCCTTTCGAAAAATGTAGTCCCAATTTTTTCGTTATTGAAGAAGTAAATAATTACAAGTATTTAGGTCTCATACATTGATTCACAATTTAATTGGTTCGATTATTCTATTAAGGTACAAAACTATTGTAGGTCTACTCTAAGAGTATTATATCAATTTTGGGCTTTTTCAATTAAAAATAATTTTATTCCCAACAAATTTTTAAAACTTTTAATTTTGCGGTTTTTCAATCCTAAATAAAATATGGTTTAAGTACCTAGCTAGTTGGGGTACGTTTAATAAAATTCATCTAATACTTATAATTCAAAAACATGTAGTTCGTATACGTGTTATGTGCGACAAAAGTAGGCTGGCTAATAGTCTACCACTATTTTTTAATTTAAATATTCTTCTTTTAAGGCATTTGTTTTGTTTTAAAGTCCTCAAAACGTTTTTTATAAGATGAGATTATTTCAACTATAGAAATTTGGGGAAATGTTATATATTTTACATTTTACATTACTAAATATGCTAATGGAATTAAAGTGGTACGGAAATATTTTTTATTTATTATTAAATTATCCTATAAGTAGTTCTTGTGTTTTAGCCAGTGATGGGCGTCGACGCGTCATCTTTTATTGTGGACATGACACCGTCAACTTTAAGTCATCAACGTAATCAATGACGACAATGTCAATAATTTGTCAAGAATGTAAACAATAAAGTGTCATTCTAAATTCAGTTCAGTGTTGAATTTGAATTTGCTACAAAGTTAAATTATAAAAAAATTAAAATTAATTAGATTTAATTAGAGAATAATATTAATTATTACTATTATTTGTTATTATTATACTAAGTAATAGGTAATAATGGCTGGTAGAAAAAAAATCGAAATTTTGAAAATCTTGGATTTATTTTGAAAAAACAAAGCAAAAAATATTTTGCAACATGCAATTTTTTTGTAAATGAGCTCGATAGTTCTGGCATAAGTGATTGGGCAGAATTTGCGGAAGGATCTGCATTTTTTAAAACATTAAATGAAAAAAATATCGAAAACCCATTTGTTTATTGGAAAGCAGCACGAATAAAACACCCTATGCTAGCAACTTTAGCTTTACGATTATTGAAAATTCCAGCTTCTTCAGCGCAGCTTGAAAGAGTATTTTCAAATTGGTCATATGTACACTCAAATTCAAGAAATAGGCTAATTTTTGAAAAAATCAAAAAAACTTATTCATGTTTATTATTCTTTATAGTTTTGTAATCGAAATGTAACTGACGAATATTAGGTTTTTTTTTTATTTTATAGAATTATTTGCTTTTCATTAGTCGCTGTTATTGAATTATTTAATTTATTTAATAAAGATTTATTTTGCCCTTAAAAACGTGTATTTTATTTTGTTTTTATTATTTTATTCTTTATATTTTCGACATTATTGACACGTCAAGTTAATTATCGAATTGTTGACTTGAGATTGTTGACGAGTAAAAAATTAATATTGTTGACATCAAATTGTAGACGTGCCCATCGCTGGTTTTAGCATTAGTGTGTCAAAATATAATTGAAAATATAACCAGTCTTATACTGGATATTAAAATGAAAACGAACCACGAAGTCTCATTCATGCTTCGATCGTTGATTATGAACAGAGTTTTTTTTTAAATAGATTTAATAATCCCGAAGATTTTATAATGTTTGTTTTAACTTTTACCTACTTAAAGTAGTGTATAAGGGTAATTTAACTTCTTCATTTACGTCCACCGTTCCATTAATAAATTAATGTTCAAATTATTTTTTGATTTATACAATTTCCAATCAAAATATTGTTTAAAATAAATAGCGACAGTATGTATTATAGACAAAATAGAGTATATATATGTATACATACATGTATATACAATTTATTTGTAAAATTGTTCATTTTAGCTTTCACATAGTATTAAATTCCATTTTATATCCTATGGTTTTGGTCTAATTATAAACATTTTAGTTAAAGTTGATACAAAATTTGGCATTGCTTTCATTTCATCTAGTTTTTCATCGCTTGGTACATTCGATTGAAATTCATAGGCAACTTTTCTATTAACAGATGTTAAAAAGTGAAATAAATCAAATTCTTCACCATCTTTAAAATATTCTTCAAGTACTTGTGATACACTTTGTAAAAACCAAGAGCCTTGTAAAGGATTACGCCATGAGTAATAACCTAAAAAAAAATTTAAATTAATTTTAGAAATTAGAGGTTTAGTTTATGTAACACTGTTTTTGGGTCGGGTTCGAAATTTCCCTATTCAACATGTCGTATTTCAAGTTCTCACTTTTGTTTTTAAAATCTTTTTTTAAATTATATAAAAACTATGGAAAAGAAGATACGTGTTAAATATTGAGAAAAAAGTAGATATCATCTTTTTTCAATCCAACAGCGAATATGCATAAAAAAAATTAAAGTAAATATTCTGGAATTAAGACGATATTTTGGAAAAGGGAAATTTTGAAAATATGAGATTTTTTAATAGCGAGATTTTGAAAAGTGAGATTTGAAGAGACACACTGTTATTATATAATTAAAAAAAATATGTTACCTTCAAACGTTGAATAAAATACTAATAAATCAGCTGTATTTGGTATTGTATATGCAATCGGACTATCAACAACATCTTCACCATCCTCAAATCTTGACATAACAGAAAAGTCTCTTTCTACATAAGTGGTACCAGGATCAACTTTATCACCACGACATGCCTGAAATATTAATAAAAATTTTATAGTTTACCATAGAATAAAACTGAACTCAGATGAATGTGCTGTTAGACTAAATGCTGAAATTAACTTCTAATACGGCATTACCCTACTAAATATTTTTATTCCTGTTTTGAAAAGATTTGCGTATTGTGATTTATTTTTGGACTTCTTGTATTTTTTTGATATTTTTTTTATATTAAATTTCTCCACAATTCAGTATAGCAATAGAACGTAGATGGCTAGGTTTAAAGACAAATTCATTTTCGAAGATTCTTTTTTAAGATTTCACTTTACTCTAAATGCGAAACTGGATATATATATATATATATATATATATATATATATACGTAATGTTGATTGTGCGGAGTCAAAAACTAAACTAATATCTGTTAGGTAGAATACAATATGAAGAATATTATCTACTCGTATGGCAAATTGCTTTGACAGTTGACAATTAATTGGAAGTGTATATAATAATAAATAAGTATAATATTTGAAATCTATGTTCTGCCCCTGTAATATGTTTAGTGTATAATACCCAATTACTTATATAGAAATAGTAAAGTCTCGAACTGCTGTAATAAAATTTTATTTATTGCTTATTGATTATTGGCAAGTTATTTTCTCTTGTAAAGAAGAAATATTAATGTTTCGAACTACAATATTCAAGATTATAAATTTGTTTTTGGGAAAATGAATTAAGACGTTTAATGGGCTGTAAATAAAATATTTAGATAGATGATATTTTTAATATAGTTTAATACTAAAAATGTGTTTTTATAAAACTGTTGATATTTTATTCTTTTTTTCTGCTTCCTTTGGCAGGTTAAAGCATTTATCATTTACGATTATCGACCTGGAGTGTTAGGATAAAACTTATCTATTTTGTGAGTATCATTAATAGGTTAGAACTGTTTTTCAATAATATAGCATTAAAAATAAACCTACATAATCCAAATGAAACTATTCGTATAGATTAGGAAACATTTTTTTTATCTGTAATAAAAACTAGAATCTTTCGATTGAGCTCATCTGCCCAACGTATAGATTTAATTGAAATATCGAAAATAAACACGTAAAAACTGTCCCTTCTTGAGAATAACTGTAGCGCAATGCAATTCAATATTCTAGATGTTCTGACTATAAACAAATTTCCATAAATAGTCTTGAACCATCTTAGTATCTCCACGATGTAGGATTGGGAATTTTTAACCTCTTGAGTTCTTCAACGGAATTTCTTCAGAGATTCAATTAGTGATTTCAGCTCTTCCGGGAAATTGCCTACTCCTACCAGATATATTATATAGAATTGAGTTAACCAACCAATATAATAACGATGGCAAAAACGTGATAAGCAATTATTAATGAGAGTATTACATCACCTATAAAACGACTTTTTGTACTTTATTTCTTATCAAGAAAACACAAACCAGTTTCTGAAGAGCCTGTTCAGAGATGTAAGTTATTATAAATTTTGCAACGTACACTTTATAGATGTTAACCAGCTAGTTGAAAAATATGCTTAAAACCTGTTTAAAAAAATCCAAATACTTAGCGGCGTTTTTCGTAATATCGAATATCGAATTGTCATTTCAGAACATTCCGAGAATATTAGTAGATTCTAGTGGTTGTAAGTTCTCATCTTGAAATCTGAGAATAGGCTTAAATGACATAAGTTCTTGTGTAACTACTTTAAGATGGTCTAACAAAGTCATTAGAATCTTTAGTGACAGTCAGGCTGCCTTAAAAGCTCTTAAAAGTAACCTCATCAAATCTAGATTGGTGGGAGAATGTTCGGAAGCCCTAAACCTCATAGGGCTCCGAAACAAGGTACAACTGATCTGGATACCAGGTCATAGTGGCTTGACTGGAAATGAGAAGGCTGACGAACTAGCCAGATCATCGGCGGGAAACATTTATGGCCCGGAACCAGCAGTTGGTATATCTATTGGTAATATTAAACTATCAATAGAAAACACCCTGAAAAGGGAAGCAAGTATGGAAGGCCACAGGGTCTCCAAAATATATGCACCAAGAATAAACACCAAAATAACCAACTTCCTGTTAATTCTCAATAGAGGAGACTGTAGGAAGATGGTGGGCATACTTACTGGTCATAACCACATGAATAAACACATGTATAGACTAGCACTAAGTGACGACCCAACCTGTAGACACTGTCTGGAAGAGGAAGAAACTTCCACACACGTTGTAGGAGAGTGCTTAGCTCTTTCAGGCTGCTGGAAACGCACTACATAACCTCAGAAAATTTCTGCAGGATAAATCCCCCAAACCTATTGACCTTTATCAAAAGGGTCGACTAAGTTGAGGGGTGGAGGACGGCATAAAGGGCTAAAAAGCCTACATGCCGGCTCTGACATATTAGGGCTACCTCCGTAGAAAAAAAAAAAAAAAAAAAACTACTTTAAGTTTTACAGCTTTAAATTTTACATATGTTAAATTTGATTCTATTTGCTTTATAGATTTCTTTTGGCTCTAACTAGCTGCAGTAATTTTGGCATTAACTACCTTCAGTAATATATATTTTAATGAAATGGTAGAATGCTACCAGAGGGCTGTCGTTCGCAAATAAAATGGATTGGTTTGAAGTTTCAATAAAAAAAGATCATTCATAAAAATTAAAAAAAAAAATTGAAAAAAGACCTGTAATGCAACAGCATGAATTTAAAGTTGATCTGATGTTATTTCGTCAACTGAAATGATCCAGTTCAAAAGAAATTCATTGACAATTGAAGTTTTATTTACCATCGAAAGTCAATAATATTGTTATATTTGCATCGCATACGAGAATAAATAAATAGCTTTTAATCACTAGACCTATGCAATTGAAACTCATGCTTTTTATCTTTTGTACATGCCTAATATTTTAAGCCTTTATTAATGTTCATTACAGAAAATTTCGTCCTAGATGGCTATGCAGATATTTATAGTATGTAGTTGTAATCATAAGAATTTCAATAAGATACTGGTAATCTTTATTTTGTAATTTAGATTTATATGTCCTGCAATTCACAATTTGATGCAACGAAAATAATCACAAACGTATAGGTTTTATTAGTATTGCCCATTTTTTATAAAGTTTCTAATCAAAGTTGAAACCACAAAATAACATCGAACGGTAAAATGTAACTTCTACATCGATATACGTGTACGTACGTAAGTACTTAACGTGTAATATACAAAAATAATATACTCTTTCTTTTAATTAATTTCGATATCACGACTATGACACACTTAAATAAATATCATATCAGCGGTAATAATCTCATAAGCTTTTAATTATAAAAATTGAATAATTGATCTTTTATTATTCTAATAATATATCATATATTTTTTTTCAATTAAATATTTTGCAATAAGATTATTATAATTAAACTACAACAATACTCCATAAATAAACACAATACTAAACATAAGTTATTGAACTCTAATTGAATTTTGTTACATATTTTCTTGAAAATAAAAACAAATTCATTAAAATCAAAGGAGCGGAGCATTCCTAAAACGAATGAACATTAAAAAAAAAAAAATAATTCGATTAAAGTTTGGGTAAAATTTTTTTCTAAAGCTAAAGTTCGAATTCAGGAATGTGTTAAAAATATGAATAGAACAGAATTGTTTTGGGTACTTACTAGAGGTTCTGGATTTTTACACATCATAGTCTTAAAAAGTGTCAATGTATAATTACTATAAAATAAAATCTACTAATCCGAAAGATATGAATGATAGTGGTATGTAAATTGAATTTGATCAATATTTTTTTATTTACTGCATAAAACAATCTAGTGATTTATTTTACAACAAACCTACAGAGCATACTTTAGTCCGTAATCACCTATAGCTCAATTACAGAGGTAATGTGTTTCATCTAATTTTAAATTACAAAAATCAAAGTATGTGGAATTACTGTTATACCGTAGAACACGAGATATATCATTATTCGAATTAGATCGTTATAGTTACCAGTACGCTCTTAGCTATTACAAATATATAGACATGTGAAATAGGTAGGTATTTGAGAGATACCATCTAACTCAATCAATCAATAGTATGGAAAAGAATATTTTTTTTAATTGTAGAAATTTCTGATCATATTATTAAGCATTTTGTCTATCTGATTTAAATTAACTGGTACTGATTTTATAATTCTATTTTCATTAAAAGCTAGTTTAATAGTTTAGTTATATTTATATTATGCTCAAAATCCTAACGTCAACGAATTTTAATTAATTAATAACTATTTTTAATTAATTTATAACTTTCACATAGCCATATCATAGTACCGTCATTATCTCATTTTCGTTCGTGTACTGAACTGAATCTACAAGTATTTTCACAAAACACATAATAATATCTATTAGTTTACTGTTGCTGTTACTATTTAGTACAATTTCGTTTATGAGATCTATTGTCTAGCAAAAGACAAATCGTTATACTTTAATATCTCCACTTCTTTTAACTGGGCATTTCGTTTTTTTTGGTAGTGAAATCCATTCGGGTGGTCATGATGTTAAAATATTGTTATAGTTTTAACCATATTGTGGTATATCTTGTTCGATATAAGTTTAGTAATATATATATACATATCTCATCACAACTAATTATTTTTATATTAATTACTAATTTTACTGATTTTATATTACATCTCTTAAATACATTTAATTATGTAATATTTAATATCACAATAATACACAATTGATTTTAATAACATTCAAATGATATTAAATCAACTTTTTAATTATTATAAATTATTAAAATTTTTTTTTTATGTTCTTGACAGTAACTTAAGTAGAATTACCTTATCGTAGTTAATTAAGTACGATACTGCAAATTTATACTATAATACCTACAATGTTTTTCGAGCATTTGTTTATCAAATTACTGGGTTATTAACTGATCATTATATGTGGAAAACTACTGTTATTGTCAGGAACTAAGCAATCTTAAATAGACTACCTCCATTTTAACTAAGTTGTTACCAGATTATACTCTCAAATATGTTTTTGTTATTTTATCCCCATGAGAACAAAGGATACTGTACTAGGTCAAAAAACACATAAAGCATTTTTTTTTGCTTCATCAGGAGTCAAATTGGGGACCTTTTGACAGGCGCTATACCTTTTATATTATTTGTCTTGAACTATTTCTGTTTAACAAAATAAATAACAATAATTTGTTAGAATATGAAAACTTTTGTTTCGTACTGTCTTTGACCAGTATTAATTATATTTTTTATATAACTAGTGTTATCACAAATCGATAAGATTTGTAATGATTATAAAAGAAAGAAAAACACCCATAAATAATTTCTAAATCAAAAATATCAAAAATAAACTTACTTGAATAAAAAATAATTTTGGTTTATTTAGTAAAGTTTTGCAATTTTCACCTAAAAATGGTGTCCAAAGTTTATCAACTGGATATGTCATATCTTCAGCATATATCTGTCCTGCTATTCCATGTGACATAACAATAATAAGAAGACAATCATTCTTTGAATGATCTTCGCTAGCAACTTTAAAAACAAAAATAAAAAAAACATTTAGAAAAAATTTAATTTGAATACTCGGGATGGTAACCAACTTTCATTTAAAGCTTTAACAATTTTCTCATATGATAAATCCTCATAACGTCTAACATCAAATCCATATGATCTAAGTGTACTGGCAAGACGTTGTTTATCTTTATTTGTCCCAGTACGTTTAGATTGTCCTTGAATATATTTATGATTAAAAATTATTGCAATACCAATATTTGGATGATCATTTTTATAGTGTTCATGACGTGTAGGTCGAGATATTTTTGGTTCTATCGATGTCTTAATATCACCATTATTATTTTGAATGCCTGCAATTGTGGCAACATTTGTAGCACCAGAACTACTATGAGCATCTCTTTTATCTTTATCTTTTTTATCACTTTTAAATATATTCCATGAATCTGTCTTATCTTCTGCCATTTTTGTTTATGTATCTTTTTTATATTTACTATATTATTTAAAAAAAAAATTTTTCACAGTCCGTTTTGATATTTGGTTACTCTGAAAGCTTTCTTAGAACTAGATAAGCTTATAAAAAACAAAATATATAATCGGAGGATGGCTTTAAATAAAATGTTTGATAAGAAATTACTTTATCTAAAAGTTTTATCGTTTTACGATAACAATATTTACCAAACAATGGTTTGAATATTCTTAGAACAGCTGTTATCAAACATTTTCTATAGTTATCAGTAAAAATTTATTAAATTTTCAGTTCGAGTGAGGAAGTAAACTGTACGATATCAACTTTTTTAATTTTGAATTTCTACTGGTTAAATAATAATACATTAAAGTTGACTGCACAACCAAAAGATAAATAAATAAGTAAATTGTAAGTATTTCTGAATAATTATGTAAAGTACTTACAATGTTAGAGTTCCACATTAATCATGTATGATTATGAAAATTAAATAATTTTATAATCGATCCATAATTCAAATGAATAAATCTGAACCTAATAAGATTTGAAGAAATGTTTAAATTATCAGGACTTCCATGTGTCAATAACCAACTAGTCCCAATAATTCCCATAGCGATTAAGGTGGGGCTATAATTTTTTTTAAAGCTAAAGATTCGAATTCACTAAAAACATAAAATAGAAACATAATTAGTTAGAAGAAAAATTTTTGGGTACCAGGGGTACTTAATTTTTTAACATCTCATATATCAATACCAATATGAACACATTATAATATAAAGAATATTCAAGTTGACGAAACTAAATTAAAATTTTGACTTGACTTTAGAAAATAAGAGAAAAGAAAAACGCAAAATCAAATGAAAAAAAAACAACCCTCTGGTTTACTTTCTTGCTCAATGTTCGCTTTCAATGTGTTTCAGAAGTTTATGAATTATTCATTGTATATCTATGTATATTGCATACAAACTTAACAATGGTACAAAACAATTGAGTATTATTTTATTTTTACTTCTTATGAAAAAGTTGTTATTGTAAATAATGTACTTGTGTGATATATTTTATTCTTTTAAAGTTTTCAGTTAAAAACTCAAAATATAGCCAATGATGTTTAATATGAATTGTAAACTATATGAGCACATGTATATCAATAAGTATAGGTATAGTTATATTTTGTCATGTCAAAATTTCAATTTAGTTTCTTCTACTTCAATATTCTTTATATTATACGCTAAAATGGCTGTAAAAATTTCCAAGCCGGTGAAATAAGGTAAAAAGCAGTGACAGAAACAATTACATACATAAATAAAGCAAACCCAAAAATTTGTATTATGTGAAACATTTTCAAAATATTACCGTAAAAAAATACCAATTGAAGCATAGAAAAATGTATAATTTTCCTATATGGGCTTAGAACTTGGATATGCTTTTCAATCTATAAATGATTTCTTTAAATCGTTTACTTTAAGCATTACTTCGACAGTTTAGTCCATTATTTTTTTAGGTAAGTACGGCTTTGAGAAATAAATAAAATTAAAAAGTACTAATTTTTGTGCTAGTAGTTTGTTTAGTACTATCGGTCAAATAAATTATTTATATAAAAACATATCCAAGTTCTAAACCAATATAGGAAAATTAAAAAAATTTTTTTTTACAAGAACCAAATAAAGTAATTTTAATAATTGGAAAACATCATAAAATCAATAAAATATGAAGCTTTTTCAAATTAGAAGTATTTTTTAACATCATCAAAATAATTTAAATTACCAAAAAAATAAAGTACATATTAAAAATTTTTAAACTAAAACAAAGCGTGGTTTGTGCTTTGAATTAAGCCAGCACGAAATGTTTCTAATTGACTAAGGCAGGCACCTCTTCAAATTGAAATGAATGTTTATTTTATAATGCAAAAATAAAATATTGTTGTCATTGTTGCAATTGGTGGTAAAATTACAAAAATATCACCTTCTTCATCTCCACATGATGTCTCTGTTGTATGGAAAAGTTGTACATCGATAAATCTACGGAGATAACAGTTAGCAGATTAGATAAAGAAAAAAATAATCTATGCAAGTAACAAAAGTGTTGTGCTTTAATTGGACGATATGTCAAAGAAAAAATAAAATTGTTTTGCGGAAACAGAAAACTTTGAAGAGGAATAGTCAGTGTTCTTAGAAAATGTTATTATTTGAGTTTAAAATTTAAATGAAGAGGAAATAATAATATTATTTTTTCAATTCACCGAGAAATGTTATGCAGGGAACAGTCAGTGTTATTAGAAAATGTCAATATTCTAGCAAGTGTCATAATAAAATTCAACATTCTGGTAGGTATATAATTTAAGGTATAATCGGTTAGGTATATAATTTTCAAAAATTCGAGAAAAATAGAAAGAGCTTTGTCCAAAATACCCTTAATTAATATTAAGATAATATTTTCATTACTTGCTTCCTCTGATAGTCCAAACTGTATATTTTATGTATATAAATTTTACGACTTAATTTTTGGTACTTAGATACAAAAAAAAATTCATTCGAAAAGCAAAAAAAAATATTTATATTTATAAAATGTATTTAATTTGCTAACTCAAATGTCCTTTTACATAGAATAACAAGATTTTCAATAAAATATGAAAAATGATAAGACTTAACGAAAGTCCAAATTACTTTATAAGCTTTAAACATTTTTAATTGGAAAAAATATAATTTATTTTAAGTATATCTAATCTAAAATCAAAAAAATTATAGTTAAATTAAAAAACTTCAATATTTAGTTGTATCGCTTATTTTATTTAAATAGTATAAATTTGTATAAAAATTTAAAAACTATTAATAGAAAGATTCATTCATCACATTTTTTTTGTTAATATCATTTTGTTTGTTTGTTTGTTTTTTTTTTTTTATTTTTTTTCGTTTTTTTTTTTGTTTTTTTTTGTTTTTTATCAATAATTATTATTTAATTATACATAAATTAAGATAAATATTACTTCGGTTTCATTATAAATATTTTTGTTAAAGTTGACATAATATTTGGCATTGCTTTCATTTCATTATATCTACCGGGCATATCCGATTGATATTCGTATGCAACTTTTCGATTAACAGTTGTAATAAAATGATAGATGTCAAATTCCATTAAATTTTTACGATATTCTTCTAGCGTCAATGATACACTTTGTATAAACCATGATCCATAATCTCTATTTCGAAATGATACATAGCCTAAAAACAATAATGATAAATACAAGAAAAAAATAAATAATTAAAATTAAAATATTAAGAATTTATAAAATTTTTACCATCAAATGTTGCATAATATAACATAATATCTGCTGTGCTTGGGATTGTATGCGACTTTGCACCATCAATTTCATCAAAATTTCCAGATTTAGGTATTAAGTTAATGCCTTCTGATACATAGTTAGCACCAGCGTCTCCTTTATCCCCACGACATGCCTATAAGTAAATTTTAAATGAATTTTAAAAAATATTCAAGTAAACTTGAAAATGAAAAAATCTAATGAAAGAATATTCCGAAACAAACACAAATAATATTATTAAATTTGATGTTATGATTTAAAATAAAAAACTATGCTATGAAGTAAATAGAAAATATTTAACACTAACACTATCATAAATATTTAAACGCGTTGTTAAAGTTTTATTATACAATATCAATGTATTTGATTTGTAAAGCCTATACAATGTATTAGTTGACATTAATAAACACTTCTTGCAATTTTACAAACATTTATTTTTTCAATAACTTAAGACAAAAAAATTAATAGTAATATATCAAACATATTAATTAATATTATATTATTTGATGATTCTTTTGCATATAACAAAGAAAATTAAAACATGAATTTATTTAAGATTATTTTAAAGGGAGGGAAAAAGCAGTATTGAATCTATCAAATGAAAGGAAAAATTATTTCTTTCGTCTGTCCATTTGTTTTCTCTATAGATATTAAAACTTTTCAGTTAGTTACGAAAAAAAAATTTATTTTTTAAAACAAATAAAAAAAGTCTATTTTTTGAGAAGAAAAACATTTTTTTTTTGCCATATTTAAATTTTTAAAACTACTATGAACGTCAAACAAATGCCTTTCAGAAAATTTTCGATACCTTCTTTACACATTCGAGATGCCTCGGATACATAATTTAAGCGTTTATAAATTCAACACATTGTTTTATAATTTTGATTTGACGATTATAAGCACAATACATTGTGTTTCAACTTTTTTAGACGTTTCGAAAGTCGATGATTATATCCAAAGAAACAAAAGCGTTCATGGCTTTGAAAAGACTCTTCTACAACAATAAAATCAGCAATAGAATCAAAATAATCGCATATCAAGCATTTATTAGGCCAATTATTCCATACGCTGGACCAAAATGGTTTAACATATAAGCGACATCTTAATAAAATATATCAGAAGAGTTGAAAGAAAATGCATAAGGGCTTGTACAAACCTAGACAGAAAATCTGAAACTGATCACAAACATTTCTATTCAAATAAATATTTGTACCATACGGCTACTTTGGTTTTCATTTCAGTTATCTCTTTGTTACATTTGTGTTGACGTTTTTTTTAAATGTGTTAATCTGTCAAATTGTATAAATTCCTATAAATTTCGTGTATCTGGAAAGGAAATACTTATCTTTAATAAATTTTCCTTTAAAACCTATATTAATGTTATCCTACTAATTCATTATTTTTCTTACAAAAAGTCCAAAAAACCAAATGCAACAATCCAAAAATAATAAAAAAAAAATTTGACTCAAAAGAGAATCGAATCGGACTAATACCAAATTTCTTATATGTTATATTAATATCAAACATTGTAAAAAGCGTGACGCAGCGCTGAAATTTCAACAATATACTAATAGCATTTCCTAACCAAAATACTAGGCACAGTACATATTATAATTTACAAATACTAGCAAAGTTAACCGACGTTGTCCAGGTTGACCACAAAATGTATAGAATTTACTTCAATGAAGTTTGATTTATGAATCGAATTGAAAAAATTTGTTTTATCAATAATATTCTATAATTTCAATACGACAACAAAATCAACAATACTAAAACTTAAACTATACTTATATTAAAATTATTCCTTTGTAAACATAATTTCGTGGTTTTTTCTGGAGGAGTATAAATAAACACGTTCCCTGCTGTTGCGGTATTCTTGAAATAAAGATATGTTGCCTTTTCCACAATTAATTTGAATTTTACTTACGTATGCAAGATTCTTATTATTAATCAAGTAACATAGTTTTTGCTGCTTGAAATTTCGTGGAAACGATATTGGTACTGCAACTTTCAATTGCAATTGGTGAGGAGGAAACCGTGTCAAATCAAACGAATTAAGAAACTCTGTTCGGTAGTTAACAGCTTCATTTTCATTGTTAACTGTATCTATTGATTTGTATACGTGGACCCCTTGGCATACTCTGCAGTAGTTTCTGATTAACAAGACGAACTTTTACAGTTTTTGAAGCTAATTCACATAGCCATTTCACATAGCCATGTAAACTTTTTATACTCATTCCTAAAATTCGGCAGTATTTTTTCAGTCAATTCTTCAATACTTTGTATGGTTGTACTAATCGTTGCCATTTAAATTTTGATATTTAATCTTTATTAGTTCATTGACTTATTGCAAATGTTATTTGTACGAAATCAGTAACAATCGTATTTGTTTATCTGTGAAAGAGTATCTAAGTGTAAATGTTCATGCTTGTTTATAACACTTTTGACTTTTGAAATATTCCGTGAAATATTTTGAAAGTCGTGCTAGGAGTTGTATAGCAGCAACCCGAACCAGTCCAAATTTTTGAAACAGTAGTAGTCATATATTTTTATTTTTAAATCTGTGGGCCTGTATAGCGAACAACCATACAAACTTTCTTTTTTATAAGTATAAATTTTAGCCGTTTCAGTATATAATATTGGTAAGGTAAATGGTAATTGGAATATATATATATTATATATATATTTTTTTTTTTTTTCATCTTCTTGACAGTAACTTAGGTAGAATCACCTTTTCGTGCTTAATTAAGTACAGTACTGCAAGTTTACACTACAATATCTTATATAATAAAAGGCAATGTCCTGCTGCTGCTGCCGCGTTAGCGTGGCATTTTATTAGCATTATAATAATAACAACCAGAAATTATTTAGCAGAATTCATAACACAAAAATAATCACTCCCATCACATGCATTTGGAAAAAATTGTATACATAAAATTAATCACTCTCTTTTGAAATTTCATGTTTTTTTTTATTTTAAAATTGTTTTCCAGAGAACGGCGAATAATGTCGAAAGGAAATAACAAAAAATTTTTTTTTGTTCTGTTTAATTTAAGAAATAGGTATTCAATTCATGAATAAGTGTATATGATGAAAATATGTAGAAAAGAAAAAAAAGAAAAACACGAGCGTAATAACTATACCAGAAATTTTTGGAAATAGTTTGAATGTAGATAGTTTTGCTGCCTATTCAAAAAAGTAGATACCTTGCTTTAAAAATTCTGATATCGAAAGTATTAAACATTTTAGAAAAACTATAATAAGATTCAACAATTAACCCGTGGGATTTTTAAATGGCTGCTGTCCAAGTGGAATGCTTCCACATAAACTTAATTTGAAAGTGGAAGTTATAATAATATTACTTAGTAACCTAAATACCAAACGTGGTCTCTGCAATAGAAGCCGGTTAGCAGTCAAAAATTTAAAATCAAACTTAATAATCGCAGAAGTCCTAATCGGTACAGCTATAAGGGAAACAATTTATTCCCAGAATATATTTATCTTCAACTACCACAGAATTGTCATTTATTCTCAGACTTTGACTATTCCTCGTTAAATTAGCCTTTTTCATTATCATAAATAGGACACAAGGTTAGACATTGGAAAAAGTAGAAGTTTAGAAAGAAAACAACTGTATAGTTTTTGTAACTATACCTTAAAAAATTTAGGTTTTTTAGTCAAATAAATTTGTTGAATGTGTTGAAAAAATATGTGTACACCAACCAAATTTATAAGTATAAGATTTAGAAGCATTGGATATAAAGAAATGGCAATATCCAATTACTAATCTATATGGATAAAACATTATAGTTTAACATATATTGTTCTTTTTGGAATTATGTTGCGCACTAATAATAATTAATAAATAAACAATAAAAATATTCAAAGAATTTTTTATTTTTTTATTTATCTTGACTTACAAAATTTTCGCGATAAATAATCAAATATCAATTTTTTGTTACAATTTTCAGTACGCGGTTTTTGGGAAATGTATGATTTTTTTTTAATTTGTTGTAAAGTTTTGCACTACACAAAAACACTTATATAATATTTGAGTACATTTATTAATACCAATTTTTTTTTGCAGTATCTTAAAACATTTTTTTTTATTTACCACCGTCATATGACGGGCCTTTTTGCTAGTCTACAAATAATTCGAGTATTTATTTTAACAAATTACTGGCTTATCAACTCATTAAATGTGGAAAACTACAACTATTATCCGGAACTAAGCCTTCTTAAATAGAATAGCTCCAATATACAATATATCTACATACATTTACATGATATAGTGTCAACTGCTCTGTCAACAACTGTCAATACATTGTAGAAGTACTACTAATAAGTATACATAATTATTGTAGATATATTCTAAACAAAATGTTTTCGTTTTTTGTTGAAATAATTTGGCATAGAATAATAATTGAAAATTACTTTTGTTCTATTAAAAAAATATTTCATTTTGTTATTATATTATATTACTAGAAGAAACCTCCGGCCGAGCGAAAAGAAAGTAATTTTTCTGTGAAACGGCACAATAAAATGATTTTTAATACAATTGTACATTTGACACGTTGAAAGTACCAGACAACAATATATAGATTAGTAATATTAATAGCAAACCACAAAAAAATAAAAAATGTTCAAAATTTTAAATTAATATTAATTTTAAAATAAAATATCAAAACTATCAGATAGAGTTAAACTTTCTTTGTAAGATTTAATTTGTTTTTATTATTTGTTTATTTCTCGAGGGAAGGAGAAAGCCTCGAAAAATACTAAGCAGACCGCGCACGAAGGTATTTAGGTATGTGGAATTCTAACCCACTAAAACCACCGAAACCCTTTACCATTATTGATATTATTAACCGATTAATTTATTGTCGCATTAATTGGGCAAACGTGTGTCGGAATGTTATTTAAAAATAGTTTCCGATGATTTTATTAAACCATTAATCATACCTATGGGTTAGTACCGTTTCCTAATTATTGTGAGTAAGTTTTAAATTTGATCACATAGGAAACAATTGGATAAAATGAAATATTCTATACCTGGTATGCAACATTGTCATATTGTCAACCTCCTGGTATGCAAAATTGTCAATTACAGTATCGTTGTCAGTAGTTTTCCCCTCTCTTGGTCCTGCTAGAATTTTAATTTTTAGAGCAGTGAATTGTGTAGAGCTGACCATGGGTCAAGAAGGTAGGTTGAGGGAGATAAATTCCGACTCTATATGACAATACTATTAATATTATTATCCTATACATTGTTTTCAGATACTTTAAACATGTCAAATGTTCAAAATTTTCTTGACTTGACTATTCAGGTGTTGAAATTAAAAAAGATATACCTATAAAATTTTTGCACAAGAAAATTTGGAACAAAACGAATCAATTTAGAACTATTTTACACAATCTACTCAAACGATCAGAGCACTTTTGGGCAAAAAAGTTAAATTAACGGAAACTACTGAACAAAACAAATTTTTTTACTCTAGATCGTTCTTGAACAGTTTATTGAATAAACCTAATATTTTACTGAAATATTAACAATTTAGCGAATGAATATATTATATTTTTTTATTGAGGTACTTTAAATTTTAGTTTCCTATTTGCCGACAGATGAATTTTTATGTAGATTTTAATAAATATTATATTTTTGTTTTTATAAAAAAATAATTGTTTTCAAAAAATTCAATTATTCCATTTTCGAAATACTTCAAATTACTTCGTCATAATTTTAAATTGAAAAAGGCATACAACTAATGAAATCATATAGATACATACACCTCAGATTTGCTATACGGTTTAATGGAAAATCAGCTTCATTATGAATTGTATCCATCATTTCAATTTATTCTTGTTAGTTAAATACTATATTTTGTTTTTGTATTTATTTTACTTAGAAATCAACCGTATACGTAAATAATAATTTATTTAAAAAAAAAAAAAATTTTGTAGGTATGTTAAAATGTTTTACATGGGGTGAAATTTTAAATGGAAATTTCTAATTAATAATTAAAAAAATTTAAAAAAATATATGATTTTGCGTAGTCTCCTTTTAAATATCTATCATTTTAAAAAATAATAAAGAACATCGGTTGTTAGATGGTTCAGATTTGAACCATACTTTTTCAATCTATAAATAAAAACATACTTAAATTATGTATTTTCAAATCACTATAATCAATGACATTAAAGAAATTATCAAACGTATAACTATTCATATTCATATAGAACTATCTGGAACAGGTTACTGAATAAACCTAATATTTTACTATTTTTCTTGTATGAACTTTAAATTTTAGTTTGATTATTGGCCGTCAGATGGTTTTTATGTATATTTTAATAAATATATAATTTTGTTCCTAGTTTTTTTTTTTAAATAAATTGTCAGTTTTATCATAAGTTATAATAATATACGTATACAATGTATGCATGTAAGATATTTTCATAACTTTTTCAAAATTTTTTAAATTTAAAAAATAAAAATTTTAGTCATAAATTAAGATATGTTTTTTTTTTTATTAAAAGTAAATAAATAAATGTAAAATAAATTTGAACAATAAAATTTTAACATAGGTTCGATATACATAACATTTCACAAATACACTAATAAGATTTCCTTACCAAAATACAGTACAAATTATATTATATTTATTATATAATATAAATTGTATTATATTATATTTTATTTTTTATTATATTATAACCTACATTTTAGCTAATTGGTATGATATATTATATTATATGCAAACATCTACATGATATATCATAGTGACAAAATTGTCGACTGTGAATACATTCCATGTATGGATAAGTAATAAGTATATATAATTTATGTTAAACTAAACGATTTCGTATTTTGTTGAAATAATTGAGAAAAGAGTAATAATTAAAAATTACTTTTTTTTTATTAAAAAAATATTGTTATATATAAAATAATATATTAAAAATTATTATAATAATACATAATAATAAAAAAAAAAATTTGAATTAATAGAGAATCGAACTCACAAAAATTTGGGATATTAAAACCAATATTAATAATATTACCTTACTAATTAATTTTTTTTTCCTACTAAAAGTGCAAAAAACCAAATGAGATAAATAAAATAAAATAAAAAGAATTTGACTCAAAAGAGAATCGACAAAAAAAATTGGTTGAATGAAAAAAAAACGAAGCACACTAAAAACCACGAAAAGTGTGCCTTCAAAATCGTGATCTTGTGTATTATAATATAGATAAAATTTAATATTATAAATTTTATTATATAATAACAAATAAAAAAATACTAATTTTTTAAAACAATACTAATTTGACTCAAAAGAGTTCATCGAACTCACAAACGTTGTGATATTAACATGACGCCTTAACCAACTAAGCTAATAACCGATTAAAATTTTTTCACCAAAATACAAATATAGACTAAAAGTTTACTAAAATATTTATTCCCAGAATATATTTATCTTCAACTACCACAGAATCGTCATTTATTTTTAGATATTGACAATTCCCCGTTAAATTCATTTCAAATGACTACAACTGAATTTCATATGGAAAAGATAATTTTTCAAAAATGCAAAACTCTGCCTTGAACCTTTTTCTTTACCTCATCGGCAAAGATTTATTTTCATTTTTATAGTATTTTTTATCTTTATTTGAATTCATTTTTGATTTTTTTTTTTTAGTTTAAACTTTGTAAGTACCCAAAACTAAGATAAACAAATATTATAATATGAAAACCAAATGTATTTATAAAAATGGTTATTATTAGTTTTAGTTTACCAAAGGAAAATATAGAAGATTTTTGTTTTATTTTTATTAATTTTAAAGAAAAATACTGAGAAAATAGAAAAAGAGTATTTGACATAAGTTTCTTATTTTTTAACGTAGAATTCGAATTTGAAAAAAAGGTACCTCTTCCCATTTTCAAATCTTGATTTCGATCTTGATTTTTAAAATCTTGTGATTTACCTATTTATATTTGAAAACCAAACTAACCACTCAAAAATTTCACGTGGATACAATTTTTTTGATTGAAATGAAAAGGGGAAATACCGAATATTTTGCAAAATTTTTGTTAAATTATCTTAACAATAATCTAAATTCATATAATTGTATAAACAAATAATAAAAATATTTAAAAAATTTTTTATTTATCTTGACTTATAAAATTTATAATTTACACGATAAATAATCAAAAATCAATTTTTGGTTATAATTTTCAGTACGCGGTTTTTGGGGTACAAATGTATCGTTTTTGTTTTTAATTTTTTGTAAAGTAAAATATATCTATCTAATATTTGATTACGTTTATTGATACTAATTTGTTTTTTGTAGTATCACAAAAAATATTTTTTTTTTTATTTACTACCGTCATATGCCGGGCCTTTTTGCTAGTAATAAAATAATAACACAATACGAATGAGCTCTTCGAGAAAAAATGAATAAATAAGTAAAATAAAAGTAAAAAATAGAAAATAATTAATTTGATAAAATAAAAAGCTATGAAATTTTAAAATGAGCTAAACAAGTAACCTGATGAGTTAGAAAATAAAATAACAGATCTATGCTAAAAAAATTTAAATAAAAAAAAATAAATAAACTAATTAATTTGTGTTACTAATAAACTTATAAATAAAATAAACTATCAAATTATAAGTATTTTGATGACTATTATCAATAATTGATCTACAAGCGAAATTTAACTTTGTAACAAATATCACTTTTTTTTTATCAAAAAAATAAATAAAAACGTAATTAATATTATATTTTACTATAATTTGAAAATTAATTTCACAATTTCTTTGTTTTAGTTAGGATAAATCAAATCTTATCTATGTATATTAACGATAACATTCATTACAAATCAAGACAAAGAAATGAAGTACTTTGATTATGAATTTATAATCTAATCATCACAATCAAAAATAATAATGTAAAAATAAAAATTTTTATAATATACATCGAAACCAAACTAGCCCCCTAAAAAGTAGAAAATAAAACTAGTGGTGGATGTTGGAGCATCTAGAACTACTATAAGATAAAACACAAAAGTATATAATGAATTTAGCTGGAATATTGTTAATGGACACTTTTAATATTTGCCGCTTGAAAAAAATCACGACTATTAAAAGAACATCACAAAGCGTTTCCGAATTCCCATTAACAATATTCCAGCAAGATTCATTATATATTTTTGTGTTTTATCTTATAATAGTTCTAGATGCTCAACATCCATTCACCAGTGTTATTTTCTTCTTTTTAGGGGGCTAGTTTGGTTTCGATAAAAGTATATTTTAAAAATTTTTATTTTTACATTATTGTTTTATTTTATACTTTTTAGTTTTAAGTGAAACCTATAGGTATTATAATTTCAGAAAGAGTATATAAGTGTAAACTCTTCTGTCTATAACACAATTGGTTTTTGAAATATGCTTGAGACGTGCTAGGAGTTGTTCGGCAGCAACCCGACCCAGTCCACGTTTTCGAAATAGTTAACAGTCGTATTTCTTTATTTATAAAAAAATATCTAAATGTAAATTTTTATGCCTGTATTACAATTGGTTTTCAAATATGCCTGAGACGTGCTAGGAGTTGTTCGGCAGCAACCCAAACCTGTCAGTTGATAGCTTTGTAAAGTACCGTATCCGGTTGGTTTTTTCATCATGAGGAACTGTGCAAAATTTCAGAACTCTATCTTTAAATTTTTTAAACAAAATTATTCTTTTTCTTTTTGCCTTTGGTTTGAATATTAACAAAAAAATTCCAACCTACCTACCAAACATATATACATATATACATATATATAAACAGACACTGGCAAGTTAATATAAAAGTATATAATAAATTGAATTAATTTTTGACAAACTATTACACAATATAGATTTTATAATACAAAATAATAATAATGACATAGGCAAACACACCCAAACACAATATTATTATAATTTATAAATAAACGTAATTAATTACCTGAATAAAAAATAATTTCGGTTTATCAATTAAAGTTGGACAATTTTCACCTGAAAATGGTACCCAAAGATTTTCTACCAAATATTCTTCATCTGCTGACCAAATATATCCCTTGGAACCATGTGTCAATACAATAACTAAAAGACAATCATTATTTGAATGATCGTCATTTGAAACTGTAATCACAAAACAAAAAATAAAAATAAAAAAAATAGCTATATTAATTAAAGTGAAATTTCTATACACTAATAATTTCATTTGATTGCGAAATATGGTCACAAAAAATAAATTCAAACAATAACAAACAAAATAACGAAAAAATTAATATACTTATTATGTAGTTGCAATTATTAATAAAAACAACAACAAAATAGTAGATTACAAACCTTCCGTTATAATTTCAGCAATTCTAGTATAGGTTAAATCATCATAAGATCTAACGTCAAAACCATACGCTCGGAGAATTAATTCAACACGCTCCTTATCTTTTTCTGTACCCGTACGAGGTGAATGACGAGGAACATTAATTTGATTAAATATCAGTGCTACACCAGCACACTCATGATCATTTCTATAATGAGTTTCGCTTGTTGCTTGTGATATTTTTCTACCTTTAGGTTTTTTTATGATTGGTTCAACAAAACCAAAATGTCTCGTCAAACCAACGATACTATTATTAGCTAATCCAGCATCCATATCGTCTTTAGAATAATAACGTTGTTTTAATATTGATTTTAAAACTTTAAACATTTTTGAAAATTTTCATTTATTATATGTTATGTCTATGTTATGTTTTTTTTTTTTTTTGTATTAAAAGAATTTTTAATTATTTGTTATTTTTCTGTATTAAAAAAAATTAAATTAACTTTTTTTGAATTTAGTTTTTAAGTAAAATATTTTTTTTGATATTCTCACTCTTAAACCTTTGAATATACTATAATCAAATATTGATTCAATACAATCATTTTATAATAAAATATTCTATCATATAATATACAATATAAAATATCATGCGATAATAATTTTTATCAATGTATTGATACTAAATCGATAATTTAAATAATTTTGATAAGAAAATATAAAAAAGAATTTCCCTTGGACAGCTCATCACAAAAAATTGTTAATATTTTTTTTCAATCGAGACTTTTTGTTTTTGGGTATTCTGCTTAAAATAAAAATAACGTTACAATTTTGTATCTTTAATTTAAAATATCAAACTTATTAGATTTGAAAAAGTGAATATTTTTTTTCTGATAAATATTACGTAAATAAATAAAGTACCTAAAGTAAGTAAAGGGAAAAATCCTAAATAAAAATAAATATATATATATTTATAAATAAATTTAGATTAGATTTAAATTGAAATTGTTTATATTTAATTTCTATTAGTTATAAATAAGTAGATATGAGATTTGTAATAGAAAGATGGTCCACATAATAAAATTAAATTAAATAAAACTAAAATTGCGTAATAAACTGTTCTGTGTGGTACTGTAAAAATCACTGTAGTACATCGTATAACGTACATCATTTCTGGTTCGTTCCATACGCCAAACAAAATATTTTTTTTTTTTTAAATACACGGTTTTGTAATTTGCTGCTGGTACCGATTTGAATGCTTCATTTTCTTTGTCGGATTTCCATCGTATGTAATTTTCTTCAAGAATTGATACAAATTTATCAACGAATTTATACTAACATAAAAAAACACAAAAAGCTTATTTAATTATTTCGAATCGGAAATATTAAAAAATATAAACACATAAGAAAAAAAATTTAAATTTTCCAAAATGCTGAATGTTTTAAAATTAATATTTTTCTAGTTTGTTATTTTATTTTAGGAAATTATTGTAAAAATAAACTTAAAATAAACTTATGTACTTCCTGTACTTATATTATTGTCGATAAATATGATGCACAGTACAATATATGTATACACAGTATTTTAAGCTAAAAATCCTATTGACTATTAAGCTTCTAAACAAGCATTAAAACAATCGAATTGGAAAAATAACATTAAATAACAGCGGTGAAGACCTGCGACCTAGAGTACTGTACTCTTTACCACTTTCAAGTAGTTATTTTTTTTTTGTGTTTAGAATAGTTAATGTCCATGAAAATTATTACCTTAATAAACTAGCATTCATGTCGACGAAATTAACCACCTTTATGCCAACGAATAGAAAAATTGCATTAATTGATATAATTTAGATTAATTTTGAGAGAATAATGATTGTTTGACTTAAATGGCCTTTCCTTTCTTTAGGACTTAACAAATTAATCTGGTAAAAAAAAAACCAAAATAAAAATATTCCTACTTTTTTCTCCACTATTATGTCTAGTAGTACAAGTGTTTTCGAAAAGTTGAAAAAACTTATGCAAGCTTTTGCAAGTAATCCGTTCGACTTTCTTTGTAAAACTGAAATGAGGGGAAATATGGGAGTTTAGAAAAAGTTCTCTGGCATAAGATTTTGCCAGTGAGATGTCAACTTACACAACCTTCCTTACCCATAAAATTATGTTTTTTAAGGATATGTTTTTATTTACTTCTTAGCTCAAATTACTGGATAGCAATTAATTTTTACAAAAAATTGGTTCTGGTACTTTATGGTATTAATTAGGTATTGTAAATTAAAATAATTTGAGAAGTATAGATTAAATGATAATTGTAAAAATTTGTTTTTCGAAAATCATAATTTGAATTTTTTTTAATTAATTTCACAAAGTAATTGTTATTAATTAATGCAATTATTTCTTCACCAAATTTCATTGTAGAAAAATATAGAAAAACAATAAATGAGAGAAATGTATAAAATATGTGAAAAAACGAAATTATAATAAATAAATTTAAATATTAAAAACAATAAAAATTAATTAAAAATTTGATTAAAGTCAATATATTATTAAAAACAAAAAAAAAACATTTTAAGAGTAAATAAAAAACTATAAGAAAAAACAAAATTTAAGAAAAACAAGGATGAATAAAGTGGGAAATGAATTGTGCAGAATTCTCATGCATCGCTGCGTGCCAGACACATGTGCATATTTTATTTGCCAAAAATTGTTTTGTTTTGAAATAATGTAGATAATTGCCACCATTGATACACATACAATTTGTTTGTATAGTAATAAAATACAAAATAAAATAATTTTTGAAAAATTTTAAAGTTAAATGTTATATGTTAAAAGTGTTTAATAAAAGTTTTAATTTAATAATTTTTGAAAAAATTGTAATCACATATTTTATTATCTATCACTATCATGAATGTAACAAAATATAATTATATGAATAAATTAATGCTATTTTGTTGTGCATATATTTTGTTATATATAAATATTTTAAAAATTTATGATGAATATTGCAACAAAAAAGAAAAAATATCTAGACTATGGATTACGGAAATTTTCGTTCATTTAAAATTAATTAGTTTTTCTTCAATTACTTAATTTAAAATAAATTTTTACAAAATTGATTATAACCTATTTACCACAAAAAACAATAATAAATATGTAAATATTAAACAAATTTTATGACGTTTGTCATTATTTTTTTATTAGTATGAGTAAAATGATAATTTTTACAATCTTTCGTGTTGGTAGCTCTGCTGCTGCGCAGCAAAAATTAGAAATAGAGATATCATGCATCAAATTTTCTGCGTGCAGAATTACATGTAATTGGTTCCATATAAAACCATGTATTCTAATTTATTTTTGTTGCGATGCATGCATAGTTCTGCACATGTATTTCAGGCATAAGAATGAAATAGTCCACTTCTCCGTCTTTTTTTTTTTTTAATTTTTTTCTTTTCTTTTTTATTCATTCTTCTGCTTTTCTTTGTTTCTTTAAATCATCTAATAATTTCATTCAAATGACTGTCTTTAGTATTAAGTGAGACTTTAGCTTTTATTTAAAAGCATTTATATCGTTAATATTTTTAAGCTCTGCTGGAAAATCTTTGTATAATCCAAAGATTGAAACTCTCTCCCAAATTAGTAAATAAATAAATATTATTTATAATAAAATACAAACGTGGTGACTTAAAATTAATAATTTGAGCTTTTGAGTTATTCATAACTAACTTGTTAATACGAAAATAGTCTGATATTTTCTGCAAATTATGAATTATCTCCCCTTTAACATATTCAATATATTGTCTGTATATTGAATAAGCCACAAACATTTGCAAATAAAACTAATTTACCAATTTTTGGTTACCTTTGAATATTATTAATAAATATTTTACTATTGTTTAACCATTAGTCATACCTTTTTGTAGAAAAATATTTTTTTTTTGTTTTAATTTGTAAGAATTTTTAAAAACTTGCAAAATATTAGATTTTATAGGATTTTTCCTTTTTCGTAGTTGAACCGATTCTTGACAAAAATATTGTAAGTTGTGACATTGAACCTGATAAAATAAATGTCACATAAAATTTATAAGTAATAATGTTATTAGTAAGGTGCCTATTACACATCATTCTTTTAATCAATCTATTCGTTCATATATTGACAATATATTGATGAAAAGAATGATGACCGATGACACATCAATCATGCACTCGTCAATCATTTTATCCATTTTGTAAGGACATACTGTGGAAGTATTCTGAATATATTGATAATTTCGAAACATATATGAATATTGAAAATATAATTTCTGGAGGAATGTTTTTGAATTCGGTTTAAATTGAATTTCGAAAGTAAATGTTGTGTATAAAAAACAACAAAGTAATTTTTTGCACATTTGAATAATATATCAATTGTTTTTTTACAATAATTGCTATAGTTATTAAAATTAATATAAAAAATATTCTTTTTAGAATTACATTACAAATTAATAGTATAACCTTATTTGAACATTCCCCAAAAAGCCATTTTTTTAATTTGACTGATTCACAGCATGATTGATGGGGATTTTACCTGCATATGATTGATGAGAATAGAACCACCATCAATCATTTCTCATCAACCAACGGTCAATGATTGACAATATATGAATGATTGATGTGTAATAGGGCCCTAATAATGACACATAAAATTTTAAATGAAAATTTCAAAAATCAAACAATTGAGTTGATATTTTAATAAAAATGTCGTTTTTAAATTATGAAATTAAAGCTTAAAAGTAATTATTATAAATAATTATTTTTAAGCCTTTGTCGTAAAAAATTGACGAATATTCGACCAGTTTTCACTAACGCAAATCAACACAAAATAGTTTGGGATATTTTTGTATGCTCTTTTGTCACATAGGGCGAAAAAAATCATTTTGTTTATATCCTGATGTAAAATAAAAAAAATTAAACTAGCCCAAAAAAGTCATGAGAATCGCAAAGTCCCATAGAAGAATGTATTTGTTCGCCGCGAATTCATTTTTTATTCTTCTGCGATCCATTGGTATTAGCTTCCCCGCGAAGAAAAAAATATAAGTGTTTTGAAGAATAAATAACGAATTTTAAGAAGAAGATAGTATCTGTTCCAGGGACTTAAAATAATTTCCAATAAAATTCATCAAAATTTAATTATTAATATTTATTTAATATAAATATTTGAGATAAAATAAAACATATCAAGGGTTTCGTAAATAACAAATCGACAAGCATGTTTACAGAAGAACAACTAGACCTTTTAAATAAGGGACTCAACTATACAATTAAACCTAAAAACTCTCCTACAGAGGATATAATCATCAATAAAATATCTTCCGGACCAGCAGAAAAAAGAAATAAGAAGGATGACATTACAAGAAGTAAAAACCAGAAGCCCCAATACGACCCAATCTAATGAGTCTTCAATCCTAAAATAATTAAAAGAGAAACCGGTGTACTACATGAAAGCAGACAAAGGAAATTCGTTGGTTATAATGGACAAAACAGACTACGACACACAGGTTTTAAAGAAAATAACCAGCGACAAATATCAGCAGCTTAGCAAGGATCCTCTGCAAGAATCAATTCGAAGAGTTGAAAAAACATATAAGGAGTGTACTTCGTTGTTAAGAAAAATAATTAGAGAGCTGCGCATGCCTAATCCGTCTATCCCAAGGATTAAATGTTTACTTAAAATACACAAAACGGGTAACGAGATCCGCGAAATAGTCGCTGCAAACACCTCCCCTACGTAGAAATTGGCGAAATGGCTTCTTAATGAATTCTAGACAATGAGTGAAAACGAGAATACTAGATCAGTCAAAAATTCCATAAAATTCATTAAAAGAGTAAAAAGTTTCAAAAACTTCAAAGAAACAGATGTATTAGTCTCATTCGATGTCAAAGCCTTATTCCCCAGTATTCCAGTTCATGAGGCACTTATCGACTTAGAAATTTGGCTATCTAAACAAGAATCAAGTCAACAATGCAGTCAAAAAGTAAAACAATATATGAAACTAACAAGATTGTGCATGACAGAGGATTACTTCACTTTCAGAGGAAAGTTTTATAAAGGCAAAACCGGAGTGGTAATGGGGAATCCACTGTCTCCATTTATAAGTGAAATATTCATGCAAAAAATAGAAGATAAACTACACAAAGAAGGGAACTAAAATATTGGATAAGGTATGTAGACGACGTGTTCTCTATCATCAACCGGAATGAATTAGACAAGATCCTGAACAACCTTAACAATATTCACGAGAACATAAAATTCACAGCAGAAATTGAAGAGAATCATCAACTACTTTTCTTAGATATTTTAGTATCTAAGAGAGATACTGAAATAAAATTCGCAATCTACAGGAAGCCGACGAACACCCAAAGAGTAACCCCAAGTACATCAAATCATAGCTTCCAACAAAAAGATGGCTCCATTTCATTCAATGATACATAGACTAGTGACAATTCTAATGGAAAAGAATAAATATAATGAAGAAAAAAATTATATTATCGACACAGCTACAAAAAATGGATACTCGAGCACAACAATTACAAGAATTATCAACAAGAAAACGAGGTATATGAAAAGGGATGATATGACCACATTGTTCCAACAGGAACGAATAAAAGAAGACACCCAAAGAATTTCCATGACATATGATGATGAAATAACGAAGTCATTAGGGGAAAAAATTAAAAAAACACAACATAGACGTCAGAAGTACTAGTAGGCGGCATCAATTGAAAACATTACTAGGCTCTGCGAAAGATAAAAAAATAAAAACAGAGAAAAGCGAAATCTACAAAATATCATGCAACAAATGTGAGAAAATATATATTGGACAGACAAAGATATTAGCAACAGTAAGATTTCAAGAACATCTAAACGAAGCAAAAATTGGTAAGAAGGCAGGTAAAATATCCAATTTCAAATCAACTGTAGCAGAACACATCGCAATCGAGGAACATGACATCAACATAGATGACCTAGAGGTAATCAAAGAAATCAACGACACCAGAAAACTAGATGTTTGCGAAAGTCTGGAAATCATAAAACAACCGCCATGTACTCTTCTAAATAGTGATCACGGTAATGGGTACACGTGGCTATTTAAATTAATAAGAAAATAAAAATATAAATCCTTTCTTTATCAGGTAGAATCAAGTAAATTTAAAATTTAATTTAATTTTGTAATTTTTATTGCCCATAAAAAAAAAAGTATATATAACTAATATAGCTCTAAATCAAATTTAAATACGCCAATACACTGAAGAAGGCAACATATTATTGCCGAAATATCGACATTTGGAAAATAGACAAATAAAGAATTTAGTAAAATAAAAGGAACTATGCGTTTTTCTTTCTTTTTAATTTATTTAAAGTTATTTTATTTTTTGCTTTTTTATGTAGGAGATACAAAAAAATTTTGTAAGTTTATACTTAACTTTAAAAGTTTATACTAAGCTTTAAAAAAATTACTGAAAATATTTTCATATACATATATATATGAAAAATAGATACAAAATGGAGAAAACAAAAATAAACATTCTTTTAATGAAATGTAATTAATTCGCTTTTAATTCTTCCAGGCGAGCATTCGCATAAAGTTTAACCGTGGGACTTGTATATATTTCTTCTTAAGATCTTAAGGACTTATATATATTTCTTCTTTTTATACTAGTATTTATTTTTTAATCAAAAATTTTTACAACAAGAAATAAAAGTAAAATGTAAAAATAATATTACAAAACATAAACAAAACTTAAAAATATAATATCTAAAAATTATTCAACCATAAGAGAAATAAAGCAAACTTAAATACTTAAATTAGTCATTGAAAAAAAAATGAATATAACTAAATAACAAAAATCAATATAAATTAAATATATAAAGAAAAAAGCTTAACATAACTATCTACAAAAATTAGGGTTCCGTTTTCTTGACTTCAGAATCTAAATTCAGTCTTAAATTAAGTAAAAAATTTGTAAAAAAGTAATCTCATATTAAGTTCAATAAAGTTTCATAATTATTTTCATCTTGTATATCTAGGAGAGGTATTTTTTTTATTTATCGTTTTTCGTCCGAAAATTTTTGTCTACCGATTTGATAAGGGTCTAAAAAGCAAAATACTCGCGGCTTTTCCAAGCGATTTCTAGAAGTTTTGACTGAAATATCAGACGACTTGCTCATTTGAAACTTTATGTATTTTATTTTTGAATACTAAACATTTTCACAATTTAATATAGATGCGGCAACTTTACATAATCAAAAATCGTCATTTTTCACTTAAATTATTCTTAAATTTCGTTCTTTTATTTTAATTTGTGTTTATATCTTAATTAAGAAAGTAAACTGAAAATTTCAATAATTTTTGTGTACACATAAATTTTTTTTTTTTTAACTTTTATTTTGATAATATGTACAATCCTTATTTTACCCTATCCTTAACCTACAAAAAGCTAACAAAACAAGTTCTTCTGATTTTAAAATTTTCAACATTTAAAAGGAGTTTTTTTTTATGTTAAATTAATAGTCTTATTATAATATAGGTGTAATTATATATATATTATTCTGAATTTATCTGGATGTTTGTAAGTTCGACGGAACGCTTCAACACATATACAAATTGCATATGTATACAAATGCATATATATACAAATTGCTTTGGTGCTTTTTTTTAACCCCTGTCTACCATGCTGAAACTTTGCAGGAAAAATTGATTGCATGAACTATATTTTTTTAATTTAATGTTAGTCTTCTTCGCAAATAATAAGGAAAAATAAAAAATAATAATAATAATATAAATAAAACAAAATTTTTTTTTGATTTATAATAAGAAGGACTAATAGAAATTTAATCAATAGTTTAATATGGTATAATAACCAAAAGGCAAACAGCATTTAACACAAAAAAAAAACATAATTCACTCAAAGGTTATTCTTATTACTTAAAATTATACACAATAATATGCATGTGTATCAGCATATTTGTATTGTATAATATTATACATTATACTACTTTATTGCTTATACCTTTTATTTTTGTCATTATTGTGTGCGTAATTCACTTCACTCAAACAAATTAGTTTTGTTTTTTTTTTTATTATTTGCTGTATCTGTATTCTGTATGTTCTGCATGCTCCATTCCAAAAATATTATTTTATTTTCAGTGTTAAGTGTTCGCTGTTCACTTCACTGTTCAGGTTCACTGTTCAATCAATAGAACATGATAGAACTAGAGTAGGATAATAAAACATTGTTTTTTTCAAATTGAAAATTATATATAAAAATGTTTTTGTATTTTTTGTAAATTTTACCAATTGAAATACAAAATTTGAATATATAAATTATGAATATTTTTTAAAAATAACACAATACCATAATAACAATTTATTCATATAGCAAAATAAAATCCCTATACATTATACAAAAGACAAAATTTATATTAAAATAAGATCCCATTTTTAAATTTGTTCTCCCAGAGGCCACAATAACGCTAATACGGTATAATTTATACTAAATGGAACCTAACTAACGAATTATAACTAAATGGAAGTGAGTACGAGTATACCATACAAAAATACAAACATTTTATACAAATTTGTTGGTATGGTACTTCTTTTTCTGTTATATAAAAAAAAAAAAGATTAGTGTTAGGCCAATATAAACATAAATAAAAATAAATAAAAAGTGATATAAACATAAGTACTGTAATTTCGGAATAAAGAATCTAATGAAAGAAAAAAAGAAACTAGGATTTATTTTGCTTCCGTCATTTATGACGGGTTACAAAGCTAGTTTTTAAATGTAACCGTACTTAAATTGCTATGTATCTAATCTTATATGTAATTCATTGTAAAAATATGACAAAAAACAATGTTAATCTGTTTATTATAATAAAAACATCCTAACCTAACTTATACCTATTCTTAAAACTACTTAAATTAACCTTACAAGCTAAGGAATTTACAAATTTATTCAAGTACCTTAACTCGCTTATATTTATTTGTCATATTCTACAAAGATATTGACCTCCAATGATTATTTCTTATAGTTTTGTCTTTATCGGGTATAGACATGTCGTATTTCATATTATCGCTATCGATATTGCCTTGATTATATTCAATTTTTTTTACATGTGGGCCCGTCTACTATAATGAAATAGTATAGGGACATGATTTTGGTTTTGAATGCAACAATTTTTGTAAAGATAAAATGTTCAGGAGCTACGAAACCCGTGAGCGTAGTCTTTTTGATGTACTCCTCATTGTGTTAAGATATATGTGATATTAAACCATTTTCAGGAGTTTTTAATACTCTATCATAATGGTTTCGAATTAACTATTTAATAAAATTATCGATTCTTATGATTTTTGCTTCGTTATACAAATATTTATATAATAATAATAAAAATGTTTTATTCAAACTCAGGCTTTCTTTATTTATTAATGCAAACCCTAATGCAATTTCTTGCCGAACTTCCGTATTTTTCCATTAAGTTCGCGCTAGTTTTATACCAGATAGGTACAGCATAAAGAAGCGTTGGCCTTATTAATGTTTGGTAGCATATTATTTTAACTCTTTTACTAATAATTTTATTGTAGAAGAGGATTTTTGCTGCCATAAAAGATTTATTACCATTATCTATTGCACGTTTTACGTTATCAATGAAGTTTAACTTTCGATGTAAATGAATCCCAAGATATTTTACTACTTTTTTGTTCTCGAGTGTTGAAATAGGTGATTTAATACTAAATTTTTTCCAATTTTTGCTAATGTGTGAACTAGTTTTATCCACAGTATTGCGAAACAGAATGGTTTCGCATTTGTTGAAGTTCAGTTTTAATATCCATACTTTACATTAATCTGTCCACAGTGTCGTTCGCAGTCCACAGTGTCGTTCGCAGAGTAAATTATAATATCATCTGCGAATGCCAGTACGTAATCATTTCATTTAACACCATCTAATAATTGTAAAAATTCTGCTATATAAATAGAGAAAAGAATAGGTGTGTTTACAATACCTTGTTGGAAACCACTTTCTATAACAAATGTTTTTTTAAACGTATTTTCTCTGCCATATATACTACAAATTTGTTATTGTATAACATATTTTTAATAAGTATAATAAGATGCGTGGGGAATTGTTATTTTATTATTAGCTTATAAATTAAACCGTCCAACCAAACAGAGTTCTAGATCAATTAAACAGGCTCCAACACCATATTTTTTATTAATAGACCGTCATATATCGGACGTCAGTTTGGTTATGGCGTTTACCGTTACATGTCTATGTCTAAACCCAAATTGGTTTTCAGGGATGATTTGTCTTAAATTTGAAAAATATTAGATTTTATCATTAATGAGGTTTTCAAATATTTTGCTTATGTTTGGCAGCCTACTTATCGGTCGAAAGTTGCTAAGATTAGTAGGATCTTTGCCAGATTTTTTTAGCAATATAGTTTTCGATGTTGTGTATCTATCAATAATAACAATAATACTGTTGCAACAATCATAATTTACTGAATATCAAAATGACCAGGGTAAGAAAATGTTTGCATATTTCTATTAAATTGGGATATCTAGTAATAAATTTTTTAGAGCGGTGCTAATTATATACATTTTATTTTGTGGGTTACATGAATAACTCCAAAAAGTGATTCTTGTAATTTTCGTAATTTTCTGCAAATAGCTTATTTGAATCTACTATAAATGAACTTTATGAATGAACCTACGTTGATATACTTAGGCAAAATAAATAACTATATAATAAAATCTTACAATACTTATACAAAAGTAAATATAGTGACATTAAGTCATAACCGACAAAATAAATTATTCCAACATTTCACCACAGTTTTGAAATTTGAAAATTTTAATACATCTTTAACCTTCACTTGGGCAGGATTAACGTATGTTAATATTTACTTTTTTAATTTTGCATAAAAACTTCATTATTTGGCCGATCTCAATGAAATCAGAGAACAGTGCCTAATTTTTTTAGTAGATATTGAATATATAAAGAAAAGTTCGGAAAAACGTGTCTATGCCCAATTTTTCGGCAATTTAATTTTTTTTCTTCGTTGTTGGGCAAGATTAACATATGTTAATATTTTTTTTATTTACATATACAAAATGTATGGTATTCTATAAAATTTTTGTGATTATTTCGATAGAAGTTGAAAAATAAGATAAAAGGTTCTGAAATATTTTAAATTGAAATAGAAATATACTAAAATTAATATATTTTAAAACATAAAGTAAATAAAGCACCAAAGGTTTAAAAATTTTGTTTTGAATTTTATTTTTGGTATGTTATAAGAACGAAAAATTCTGTTACGAAGTTAAATTTGAAATTTATGTCAACCATTGATGTATTGAAAATTGCGGCGAATGTTTCAAAATCAGTTAAACTCATGGATAGACCTATCGATATTTGTCGGAAAATATTTTGTTGTCTGGCCCTTTGATATGTTGATGGAGTTTTATTCCACTTTGTGCCATCCTTTCCAATAAACTATTGATTTGAATCAACAATGTGATTATTTTCGTCTTGTACTTTTGATTTATCATCTAGTGATTCATCCTCAGAATCATGACCATCACTTACGTCTGAGATATATTTTTTTAGTATCTGATTCTTCATTTTCATCATTGTCATCATTATCATCACTTTCGACTCTTGAGGGACCAGCAACTGGTTCAAATACTATTTCTTCCGGTGGTCCTACATCAGCATGTTCATCATCTAGAGAAATATGCTGGTTCTTCCTAAAACGTTAACCTGTAAAAATAAATTTTTTGCATTTTTTGTGTTTTTTGATTTTTTGGGTTTTTCATAGTAAAACTGAATAAAAAAAATTGTCATATACCTGTAACACATTTTTTTATAAATTTCATATATTTTGAATAGTTTTGCTTGATTTCGAAGAAATTTATTAATATTTACACCAAAATATAGGACATTTAAAAAATGGGTTTTTTGAAAAAAAACACTCATTTTTTGTTTTTTTTGCACTTATACTAAAAATTACAAAATTTACTTACCTGCCTACCTGAACAGCATATAAAATTTTAAACTCTTCCATATTATTGCAAATATTGAAAATTCAATAAATAATCTTTTCAAAATATTTATTTAATTTTTTTTTTATTTCACTGAAATAGACACACTGTTGTTGTCGAAACTACTAACTCTGATGTTGTAAGTACCTTGTAACAAACGGAAGTCCCCAGTAACACTTCTTTTTTCTAAAATACCGGTATTTCCAAAAAAATATCTTAGAGGATAGATATTCGCTGGTAATAAAAGCAAACATAAAAGTAATAGTAATGCACATACAAAAATAATCATAAAAACATAAAAATCACTTATTTTTGTCAAAAAAATTCTTCATACAAAATACAGGGAAAAACCAAAAATATTAACATATGTTAATCTTTCCCGCTTACGTATATTTCATTTGCCGCCCAAGCGAAGGTTAATATAATAATTTTGATAAAAGTATTTTTGGCTTATTTAGTTAAAATTACAAGTTTCGAATTAACAATTGAAAGTGTTTTAAGTATTTATAAAGAAAAAATATACCTATCCCTATCATATTATATTATACTTAAATTAAAGCTTAAATTTTATAGGACAGCTTATACCATTTGAATTATATTTATTTTATTTTACGAATATTTTTTTTCCTTTTGCATTTCATACATGGTACATACTTTCAAATAAAATATTTGAGTGAAAAATTGAATATTAAAAAATAAACAAAAGAATAAAAATTCAATTCAACAAGTAATCTAGAAGTAGCAATAAAAATTTTTCAGACAACATAATTTATTAACAAATCTAAAAAATAAATATTTTATTTTTCGAATACAATATTGAATCAATAAACCAATTTGAATAACAAAACAATATTGATGTGCGTCAATAAACAAATTTCTTAAGTCCATATTATTATGTTATTTTAATAAATATCTAGTGTCCTTTACAATAATTTTAAATAAATTCGTTTATAGCTATATTATTAATATTTATTCAACTATAGTTTGAATAATAAATGGAAAATTATATTTTTGCGCCTAATATTTTATTAAGAATAATAACAGAAATTAAAAATAACTAGATACTCGTTATATTTAGTTTATTGAAATTCCATTGCCAATATTATTTAGTCAATTTAATTAAATTGATTTTTTTATATTATATATTTTATTAATGGATAGCAGTCGTTTACAACCTTTTCAATGTCGAAATTTGTGTTTTTTTTTTCAAATTATGAAAATTAATTAACATAACATGTAAACAACAATTTTATATATATAATTCCAACTAGGGATTGCAATACCAGGATCCCGAATATCGAAAAACCGGTATTTCAGACATTTTTCTGCGATTACCGGTATTTCGGTATATTATAAAATATAAATTATTTTTTATATTCAAACAATTTCAACATATCAATGTTGATTTTATAAATTTTTGATCGGTTTTTAAAATTTGACTTTTCTTTTCTATCATCCCATCACTAAAATTGCCTGCCATTACTATTTATCTAACTTACATAATATGACACATGTCAAATCAAATTCAAAATTTACATATAAATATTTTTAAAAATGTGTTAAACTGTACTTTATAGACTCAGAAACAATTGTAGAAAATTCCAAACGACGTAAATGCAAATAACAACAATGAGAATTTTACTATCAACGATATGTCCTTAAAGGAAAAATTACAGATAGCGATCGATAAAAAATTTAAAAAACAGTTTCATCGGTAAACAAAAATTATTTAGGACTCGAACAAACAACTGAAAACAAAATAGCTTTTTTTTGAAGTAGAAAGAATATTAGGACTGCATCTACAGAGGCTACATGATTATTTATTAACCATCCACCAACTAGTGTAGAAGCAGAGAGAGCCTTTCCAACGGCAAATTCACTTTGTATTAAAATTAGATGCAGAATGACTGATAAAACTTTAGATAAACTTTGTTTTCTGCGAGCTTATTTTTTAAATAAATATTATTGTTCCAATGTGGCCATTGAAAAGTTTTGCGATCTTTACAAAATATATATTACATAATAGATTAAATTATGTATACTTAAGATTGATGAAATATAGTGATAGTCTGTTGACTTTAAATAATTATAAGTACATGTTTTTTTTTTAATATGAACTTTATAGTTTTTATAAAAACTTGTTTTCTAGCGTTAATTTTACTGATATGCTTATCATACAGATACGCGTATTTCGTCTACTACTTGCAGACTTCTTCAGTATCTTGTACCTTACTTATCAGTAAAATTAAAAGGAAAATATTCGACTATTTTTCGTTAATTATTGTTTTTACAGTTTTTTTTTATGTAAATGAATTAAAAAAATTCTAATGTCTTATATAATTTTCTTAATACCGGTTTTCGTAAAGCAAAATACCAAAATACCGGTATTAATGTTTTCGTCCGGTTCTGCAATCACTAATTCCAACCTCAGCTTAATGTATGGCATTAAGAACAGTTAAAAAATTTAAATTAAGTTTAATAGCATTAATTTAATAGTAATTAAATAATATAAAAATATTTTTTTTATGTAACAAAAATTATATTATGTTTAAGGTTTCATTCTATACAAATAAAGTTTAATTTTGAATAAAAAATTTCATTTAATTTGAAAATAGTTACTTTGAAAAATAGTAGATACCTTTAAAAATGTTACCCTCAGGATTCCATTTCCAGGTTTTGTCAGAGTGTCCGATACAAAGCCATTCCCTCTTCAACTTTTTTTCTATTAGTTTTTTTTCATAGCTTTCTGTATTTTACCAACGAATGTTTAGGATGCCCCGGAGGCGATGTAAGCTTTCTTACTGATGTGGACTGAAATTTCATCCTTACCCTTAAATACCAAATTTTAAGACCAAGCCATAATGGCATTAAACTGGCTTCAGCTAATGTCAAAACTAAACAAAAAGCCAAATCAAATTTTGTAATTTGCTTAAGTTACACAATAATAGACTTTGCATAATTAAGTAAATTTGACATTTATGAATTGTAAATGGAAATAAATATATACTTTTTTTTTGCAGTCAAATTCAACTTTTCGCAAATAAATTGAACAATTTCTTTTTAATTTAATAATTTTTTTTTATCCAAATTGAACATTTTTTCTTAAATAGTTTTTTTGGATTATAAAATTTAATTCTTTTAAGAAAAATCTTTTTAAAATTATAATGTTTTCAGACTTTTATTACATACTGATATTAGTATTAGTGAATTATGTATAATACTTATTAATTTCAAATTATTAGAAAAAATGTTAAATTTGGATAAAAAAAATTGTTTAATTTGAAAAAAAAAAAATTGTTTAATTTGTTTGACAAAATGTTGAATTTGACTGCAAAAAAGTATACGTAGTTAAACAAAAGTTTTGTTAAATATAAACTATATATTGTTTGTTATTTTAATTTTATTTTTAATTTTAATTTTGTTATTTATAAGTATATTTAAATTATTGTTATTAATCGAATTTTGTTTTTAGTGTTATGTTAGTTATATTTTAATAAATGTTTTTTTTATTATCTCTCCTTTTATTATTATTAGGTATAATTGATAAGGTATGAAGTATGTAAAATAATTAAATAATTAGATTATTTTATTATAGCTATATCACAAGTTTTTTATAAGTAATAACAGTTCCTACATCAAAATGACAAATTTCCGTACAGAATGTACGAATGAAATCGCACGTTGTTAAGCCAATTATTCCTATTTAGGGTTTGTAATACAATTTACATCTAGTCGTACATTTCATTAAGCTGACTTAACCCTTTGTTGCATACCATTGCATATATGCAATTATAACTTTATTAGTGTTTAATTCAGCTATGTTTTACAAATTTCTCTACAAAAGAGTTAGCAAATATTATTTTCTGTATTTCAAACAAAATTCAGCTCTTTTTTCTAATTTCATTACTCAAATAGAGAAAATATGTCAGTTTTAATTGAATAATGACCACGTGCGTAACATTTGTACGTTATACCAATTAATTTTTTTTTAATAAAAACTTGTTAAATTATTTGAATAACAAAAATGTAAGTGAATTTTGAATTAAAAAACTTCAATTTGAACATGTGGGAACAGATTTTGTTAAATTTATGTCATATTTGCAAGAGTTGCATATATGCAAGATTGTGTTATAATATTGTGTTATAATAAAACTTATTTTTATGTCAGTTATTCAAATACCAAACTTGCGCCGGTACTGGTCTCCAATTGTTGGAAACGATTTAATACGAGAAACAATGTCAATCAACACTTTTGAAAGAATACATCAACAGATACATTTTAATATTAACGAATTGCATGTATCAAAAGAAAATCCAAATTATGACTATGATTATTGAAAATTCGTCCATTAATAAATGCTCTTAAAGAAAGATTTGAAACTATTCCTTTGGAGCAATGCTTATCAGTTGATGAAGAGTTATGCTCAACAAAAGCTAAAAGTTACTTAAAGCAATATCTCTCAATGAAACCACATAAATGGGGATTTAAATTATATCTTCTTTGTGGTATTTCAGAATTTACTTATACTTTCGAAATATATACTGGGGATGAAAATAAAATTCGCAATAGATTACCATATGAGAAAAATTTAGGAACTAATGCAAACGTAGTAATAAGATTACTTTGAATTATTCCAGATTTCCAAAATTATCGAGTTTTTTTCGATAACTATTACACAACTCTGCCATTAGTTGTTGAGTTAAATAAAAAGGAAATTCTTTGTCTGGGCACTGTAAGACGTAACAGAATTTCAAACTGCAAATTGCCGAACGAAAAAGAAATTATGAAGTGTGAACGTGGAGCTTCGTTTGAAACAACCGCTAATATGGATAATGTGGATGTAACAGCTGTTGCTTGGTGCGACAACAAAATTGTTCATTTACTTTCTAATTTCATTGGGAAGAATCCTTGTCACACCTCGCAACGTTTCGGCAAAAAACTTAAAAAAAAGATTAATATTGATTTTCCAAATATTATCAAGGAGTACAACAAGTTTATGGGAGGTGTAGACTTGGTTGATAGCTTCATAGGAAGATATAAAATAAAAATACGTTAAAAAAAATGGTATATGCGTATATTTTATCACTTACTAGATTTAACTGTCGTAAATTCATGGTCACTGTACAAACGTGTAGAAGAACAACGCGGAACGGAAAAATCGGTTATAATAAACTTATATGATTTCCGTTTAGACATTGCTAAAATTCTGTTTAAACTAGCAAAAACAGAAAGAACTGCTGGGCGACCATCAAGTGAACTCAATAAAAATATAGAACTGAAACGCAAGCATCACTTTAGTGTTCCTCTACCACCAAAAGATGTTCGTGTTGACAAAACGGATCATTGGCCAATTTGGGCTGAAAAAAGACTACAGTTCAAGGTACCTAAATTCGACGGATATACATTTGTTAAATGTGATAAATGTGGTATCTCACTTTGTTTCAACAAAACTAGGAACTGTTTTAAGTCATTTCATAATAATTAATTTACTTTTTATTACTTGAATACCTATTTAATATTTTTTGCTTGTTTTTTTTTTTATTGTTTTTTTTTTTTTGTTTTTTACCTGAATTGTTAATTTATTTTTATTTGTCAATTTTAAATATTTATTTTTGTTAAAAAAAAAGAATTAAAATTATTAATTTTATTTTTAAGAAAAACACTTTCTTTTTAATAAATTTCTTTTCATACACTTGATTTTTTACTTTTATTGCATAATGTTGCACATATGCAAGAATAAGAAAATAACCAAATACTCGGACCAGAACTATTTTTTTTGGAAGAAAATTATTTTTTCCCTTTATTTTAACTATTTCACACCAGAAAAAAAAATTTTCATCTAAAAAAAAAATTCATGCAATAAAGGGTTAAGTCAATTTAATGTCATTATGGTTAGTCTTTTATTTTCAAATAATTCTGAGAAATAATTTTTATAAAATTTTTTATACAGGATTCAATTTGAATCCAACCTAACGTAACCTATTGTATTACGGTACACTAATTTTATTGGTTGTACAGAACTGATTTACTTGATTGAATGCAAATACAAAAAAAAAAACATTCAATTAAATTACAAAAAATATGCTCTGTACATAAAATGACACCATAGAAGGAAGAGATTGTTTTATTCAAAATGTTAAATTTTATTATAAAAATTTCTAAAATATTGAATTATATTCTATTTGAATGTGCTGAATTTTTCGGTGTACTATATTTTAATATTGGTGATAATTTTAAATTTAATTCAATTCAAAAAATTCGTTTAAAAAATATTCTTAAAATTATAATCGGTATTATAATAATTATAACAATGAAACAACAATTAAAACAATTACAAATTGATATTGATTTAATGAGTATAACAGTTGCAAGTTCATTGGATTTATCATTATCTATAAATTTAATATTAACTAGTTATCAATATTTAAAATATTATAAAATTTTAAATTTGAAAAAAATATTAAAAATTTCCAAAAGAATTTATTTTCAAATATACATTTTGTATAGAAAAGAATTTAAAAATAATGAAAATATTTCATATTTAATTTATATTATAATCATATGTAGTGGATTTTTAATTAGAACATTATTAGATGAATTATTGACTGTTATATCGCTTATCAATGACGAAAAAACCACTTTTATTACTGTTTTAACATATTTAACACATTTATATTTATTTACATTTTATATGCTTTATAATATTATGTATTCTTTAATTAATATTGGTACGATAATTTCATATGATAAAATTTATAAATTAATTAAATCACAATTGAAAATAATAAAAAAATCAAAATTTAAAATAAAACAAAATTATTGTAAATTAGAAATAATAAAATTATGTAATTTATTAATAGCAATTCATAAAATAACAAAATATATAAATAAAAAATTTCAAAATATAATTATATTATCATTATATACAACATTTATTGTTATATTAGTAACATGTTATTTTAGTTTACATTCATTTTATATAAATAATGAAAATCAATTTAGCGAGTTATTACATACAACAGTTTTCAGTATTTCAAATACAATTTCATATATATTAACGTATGAACTAATGGCAAAAGTAAAATTAAAAGTTTTTGAAATTATTTTTGGTATATGTGAAATAAATTATTTATATTTAAATATGTCAACGGACCTAACCATGTCGGTAAGTTTACATTAATTTTATAAATTTTTAATTTGTTATCACTGACTAACAATTTCTACTGTACCCAATGGTTAGGCTAATTTTAGGCAAATAATTGCAAATTCAAAATTTTTTTTTTTCGAATTAGATTTACGTGATTTAAAATTATGACTCATATATTATACTGGAGTTGGAATATAGCTGTTTACTGTAGTGTGAGTGTGTGATTCAAAACTGAAAGAATGAAAATAAAATTGTATTTATTGCAATTGTATTTAAGTTACGTATTTTTTTTTATTGTTTAAACTTTTATTAAAAAATATAATAATAGTAATATGTGGTGGTGTTTAGTTCTTGGAAAGATTCCGTTCGGAAAAATGCACTTACAGAAAATTTTCCATACGGTAAATTGATCGCAGGGAAAATTGAGGACACAGGAAAATTACCCACACATATACGAAATCATAAAGGTCGAAGGTTCTCAAAATAATATAAAATGATAAAGAAGTCAATTGCAAGTCATCACACGCAGAAAAACAGCTATTTTACCCTTATAATGGGTGAAATGAAAATTGTCAAACATAAACTGCTTCAATCAATTAGCAAATTAAAAATCGAAGACGAAAGTAAAGTCGGTATTAATTAAGTGTCCTGGCTAAGGAATATCAGATATTACAGCGAGATAAAAGTGATTGGAGAGTAAGTGGACACATTCAGATATCGTAAACAATTTCCCAAAACAATAGCAAAAATCAGACGACGTAAAAAAAACTAAAACAAAGTGGGTACAACGGCACCTATTCAATTCAATTCATTTATTTTCATTAATATACTTTTTTTTTTTTAAATACACATTATTTTTTGCAGAGCTTAAAGATATTCTCTTTTTACAGCTAAAGCATTTTAAATTTTAAATAAATGGTACATTCTGATTTTAATATTAAATTTTTAAGGGAAAACAGGATAGTAAAAACATTAACCAATATATATTTTCTTTTTTTTTATATAAAATCTATAGAAGAAAATAAATTTACTTAATAAATTTGCATTTTTATATTTTTTGATTGTCATTATTATTTTTTACTAATGATATTGAAATTGATATAAATCTAAATGCACGCTAAGTCTACGCTAATAGTTTTATATATTTAAAACTGGCACTAATAATTAGAACTGCCACTACTTGCTATTAGTCCTACAAAGTTAATTTAATTGCTTTTCTAGTATAAACATTTTACTTAGTAGTATTTTTTGCTGCTTAAGGTCAGATGTTATAATCCTAAAGAATTTATAAGACAGCTTGAACTTTGCAGATTTATTGCTACGAAAATATTGTGATAGTGGTCGAATTAAATTTTTTTTATTTTTTTACTTTTTCGTAATATACGAAGTAACGTTTAATTTTATATTTTGATATTAACTATTGTGTAATCTATAGAATCAATTTGAATCATTTCTAAAAATACATTTTTTATTTCTACTTTGAATTCAATTTCATATTATCTGGCCAAATCTGGCTATATAAAACACAATATAATTTATCTTATCATTAAAAGTAAAAAAATCACTAACAATTTGTTTAATTGTCACACATCCTTTCAGTTCTGTCTTTGTTCACAATAAATTATTAGTTTTTAATACGAGCAATAAACATAATTTTGTAAAAATATTTAAATCAATAAGAAGATAAGAAAGAAAGAAAGAAAGATAAGAATTTATTGCGCTCTTCTGAATGTTGTCTTATAGTACATAATTACAGTCAAAAATAACTAGAATTTTACCCCCACTATTCACAAAATCAATTGAAATGTTATTCGTCAAAATGAAAGTAATGAAAATAAAAGTATGGTAATAAAAAAAAAAGATAATATATGATAATGAAATATAGAAAAAAACAAAATATAGAAAAAACTTTAAATTTTGATAAAAAAATTTGTTGTATATTATTATTATTGCATATATTTGGGCAAATTTTTTTAATTTCATCAATTTATTAAAATGAGAAAAATAAAATTATAAGCAGAAAGCTTCTGATGCTAGTGCTTATAATTGGCTATAATATAAATTGTGCTCAATTTATAATAATAGTAATAATAATAATAAAATTCTAAATAAATTAATACTAATACAAAATAAAAGCACCAAGTAAAAAGTATACCAACAAAAAACATTCACTTGGAATACTGTATGTTATTAAAAATAACATACAATACTTTAATTAAAACTTAAATTCTAATTTTAAATATTTATTCTAAGTCATGATATGAAATTAAATTTTTTAACTATTTGATATTGTTCAATTGTATTTTGTGTACCTACGTGTTCTAACTAAGAAAATGAAAAAAAAAAATTTCCAAAATTTAAAAATTGTTGAAAACTTAAATAAAAAAAAAATTTAATTAAAAATTTTCATTTCAGGTTGAACAACTAATGTTTATATTCAAATTGAGTCCAATTCATATACGTCTATTTGGAATGTTTGATTTAAATAATAAAATAATTTTTGCATACATTGGAATGCTCGTATCAACAACAATTGTTTTAATACAATTTAGTTTAGCTGAAAGCATTAATAATAAATATAAAGTACATCACAATGGAAGCTAGTAAAAATTTTAAAACGGTAAAGTTGTATGAATTTGTAAGTTTAAAAAACTAAAACATTATTTTAAATTGTATAAAAATTAAAAATAAATATTGTTAATAAAAAATTTATTTTACATCATTATATATTTTTTTTTCTAATTACATGTCTGCCATATTTCGAATTGATTTATTTTATTTTGAAGAGTTATTTGTAATATTCAGATTTGAATGACGGATCAGAAAAGTACACACCAAAAAAAAGACTTTAAATACCATAAATGAAGTCTTATGTTGATAATATGATGATTACACATAAATTCTCTATATATGAACAACTTTGGTCTATGTTTTTCTATTCTAAATTTTATTCCTTAATAAATTGAGTCCCACGCTCGCCAGTGAACATAACAAAAACTTGCATTGAATCTAAATGTATCACCGGTGAACATCACTCAACCGTACTAAAAATCCCGTGTTCACCAGTGAATATAAGAATAAACTTACGTTAAGTCCCAATGTAAAACCAGCATAGCTAAGGTACGCTAAAAGATAATTAATTTCTGTGAAAAAAGCTAAAAATAAAATTTTTTTACATTATTTATAAAAATTTTTGTAAAATAAAAATAAAACAAACATAAAATATAAAAGTTTTTAACATAACGGAATTTAATAGAAAACAATTCAGCAATGTTTACTGGTCACAATTCAGCAATGTTCAATTTTCATGTGATACACCGGAAACCAACGTGTTAGTCTCAATTTTAGTTTTTCCTAGTTAGGATTGAAAATGCTTAAATATTGGTATAGGTTTTATTTATTTATCACAAATTTTGTGATGACAGTTATATTTTTTTAATATGGGTTTTAAATACTCAAAACCATCCAATTTTGTTTTAATTTTGTTAATGTTGAAATGTTGAGTCATTGCTTTATATGATATTATTAATATGAGTACCGATTAATGTACTCAATAGTATTTGCCCACTCCCCAGCTAAGAAGGCTACTTTTGATACATATTTTTTTCTAAAAAAAAATACAATTAATTTTAAATATGTGTCATAATTTCTGATTCATTTCGAACGTGATCCGGAATTCGGATCGGATTTCGGCAATGCGCTGTCATGTAATTTCTTTAATTTAGTGTTGGAGCATATATTGCGATGTTTCGGTGTGAACACACAGGGCAGTATATTTTACAAATCGGTGCAACTCCTGGTTTTGGCTGATGACGTCGATATTATCGGAACATCATAACGAACAGTCATCGAAGCCTTTACAGAGATTGAAGAGGAAGCAGGTGAAGCGGGTCTTCTCATAAAAGAGAATAAAACGAAATATATGCTGTCGACAAATAAAATGGGACATAAAATTTTGAGGTAGTTCAGGAGTTTATCAACTCTATCAATAACATCAATGTTGAAATAAGACGAAGAATTACCCTTGCAAGCCGTTGCAACGATTTGTCTAAACAACCGGGTTCAAGGTCCTATCCTAAAATACCAAGGTACAATTATACAAACCGCTCATCTTTCCGGTGCTGCTATATGGTTCTGAATCGTGGACATTACCAAAAGCAAGCGAGCATGAACTTGGTATCCTTGAGAGGAAAATCCTTCTTGGCATTTATGATTCTGTATCTGACGAAAAGGTTTGGAGAAGAAGCTATAATATCGAACTATACCAGCTGTTCAACGAAATGAATCTAGCCAAAAAAGCCAGAATATGACGTCTTCATTGGCTAGGCCATGTGAAGCATTTGAATGAAAATGCTACAGCTACAGTTTGTGGCCACACCTTCGTTGGACAGATGAAGTATCGGCAACTGGAGAGATTCCGCTCGTGATTGAAGTCAGTGGAAAACCATTTTACATCAGCCTCAGGATCTTCAAGGTCTGGGCGTCCAACAAGTAAGTAAGTAATATTTCACTACAATTTAATTATGACATTTGTTTAATTTCGCGCCAAAATAGAAATAGACTTTTTTTGTTACTTTTTTTATTATTTTTTATTTTCTAAAATCGAATTTCTAAGGAATAGGAATATTTTGACAAAAAGTATGGAATAAACACATTTTGCTACACTCATAAGCATGGAATAGAAACATTTTGCGCCTAAGTATGAATTTTGATCTCAATTATATATGGGAATTAACATGATTTGTTGAAATATTAGGAAGTAAATCAATTTTAATTTAGAATATAAACAAAACCTAATTTGGAAAAGTCCACGGTTTGCTTCTAAGCTACACAATTTTTCCTGGTTAGTATATTTTATTTTTGTATTGATTTATCTTAGATAACAATAATTTAGTGTAATAATTTATTTAAAAAAAAAAAATATGTAATTCAAATTTAGTTCCGACGACGCAATTTGATAAATTAAAATGGCTTATACATGGGTAAAAATTGTAAATTGAAATTTCTAATCGAAAAATAAAAAAAAACTTTTAAAAAAATATTTAATTTCGCTACGTATCATTTTAAATATATATCGTTTAAAATAATAATAATGAAAATCGGTTTTGAAATTGTTAAAATATTTGTATCGACAATTTACAGATTAAATTAAATCATTTTATTTCATACTTTATCAATTCACTCCTGATAAATGTAAAAAAATATTGAATAATAGTGATGAGACCATACATCTTTGATGAACACCTTTTTTGGTATAAAAATTAGAAAACTTAATTGTTACAAATTGATTTATGCTAATTTTCATTTGGTACCCACCTTAAATGCACCATAGATAGTTAATTTTATTAATTATAAATTGTAGGACATCATTAAGCTAATCTATGTAGTGTGTATGCCCTCAATTATTTATCTTCCATGAGCATGCAATATTATTTTTTATTATAATTACCGTATTAGTTGAGTATTTTATATTTATATTAATTCTATAATATTTTACTCGATAAAAGGTTTTTCCATAATTTCGATATAATGGCATAAGTACACTTTGTACAACTCTTGGAACATCTCTGCAATTTGATACAACTAGGTACTTGATTACCAAAAAGTGCTTCACTGGTTTTAGTTGAAAAAATTTCAATAAAAAAATAATATCAATTAATATTCTTGTTATATACAAAAGTGAAAATCACAATTTCTCTAAGTAAATATACCTAACAAAAAAAAAAAATATATTATTATCGAATCTCATAAAACTTAAAAGTAAAATAAAGTTGAAAAGTTAATACACAAAAGATATTAAAAGTTAAATGAAACGATGTAATATTAATCCTATCTATTTCTTTTAATATACATCTTGTTGCCATCTATATAAAATCGTTTTAATTGAGTTCCTAAAGAACTTTTAACTAAATAATTACCTGTGTAGTAAAATACTTACCTGTGGTTTTTAATTTTTATATATTTTTTTAAAGATACTTTCTTGTACTTTCTACACTCATTTATAAAACAAAAAGAAAAATAAAAAAACCAAATGCTTGAACTTAAAATCAGAAATTCGTTTTTTATTACTATGAAGTTGATGTAACTTGGTATGAATAGGAAGGAAGAACTGGAAAAACATACGAAAAACTTTTATGCAATTGAGCTAGATACTCTGCAAACTGCAAACAAAAGAAAATAATTTTTAGTTTTCAATTCAATTTTGAAAAAGAGTAGGTAACAAAAAGAAAAAAAAAAACAAAAGATCAAAACAAAATTATTGACCATTGAACTCAGTGTGAACAATTTTAGTAAGAATCGTAATTTTAAGAAATATCCTTAAAATAAATTATTATTATCTATTAAGTAAATAATCAGGAACTTCTTCTTTCTTCAGATTTCTGATATTGCATTTAAAAATTATCGACCTCTTAAAATTTAAATTGAAAGTATATACATATACCTATATGACAGTTAGTAAAAATATTAGTAAAAAAAATTGCTTAATGGTTTTACAATTTAATAACCTTTTTATTTATTTTACAAGTCCGATTTATTTATTAAAAATATAGACATATATAATAACACATATAGTGGATAAAAATTGTATCTAATAAATTATTACTTACTCCTCGTTCGTTTTTTATTTATTATTGTGGTTTCGTTCATAACTCACAAATGCACTTATAACATCTTAATAAGTTGTTAAATGAATCAACGTAAAAAGTAGGAATTGTATAGGCAGTTTAAGGTCCCCCCTACACATCAATGTTGTCATCAATATACTTGTCCACATATTGACATATTGTGGAAGTGTTCTAAATATGTTGATAATTTCGAAACATATATGAATATATTTCTTATGAAATATAATTTTCTAGAAATGTTTTTGACATCAATTTAAAGTTAATTTTTACAGTAAATGTTGTCTATAAAAACAACAAATTATTTTTTTGCACATTTTAATAATATACTAACCGAATACTAGTTATTAGCGCCTCGAAATTCGAGGAAGTTTCATAAAAAATGATACCCAATCTCATTATGAATTAATAATATTATAATTTCATTAATAATTTCAATATACTATATTTTTTTTCATTGATTTATCCTAGACAACAACCATATTTGTGATATTTTATTTTAAATAAAAAATTTTAATTTAATTCTGGCAAGAAAAAAAAGAAACTATGTACTACATGGAGACGAGTTGTGACTATTTGATAAATTAAAATTTTTGTATGTGAAGATTTATATACTAGCCTTGTAACCCGTCATAAATGACGGAAGCAAAATCCTAGTTTCTTTTTTTCTTTCATTAGATTCTTTATTCCGAAATTACAGTACTTATGTTTATATCACTTTTTATTTATTTTTATTTATGTTTATATTGGCCTAACACTAATCTTTTTGTTTTTTTATATAACAGAAAAAGAAGTACCATACCAACAAATTTGTATAAAATGTTTGTATTTTTTTATGAATTCTCGTACTCACTTCCATTTAGTTATAATTCATTAGTTGGGTTCCATTTAGTATAAATTATACCATATTAGCGTTATTGTGGCCTCTGGGAGAACAAATTTAAAAATGGGATTTTATTTTCATATAAATTTTGTCTTTTGTATACTGTATAGGGATCTTATTTTGCTATATGAATAAACTGTTTATTATGGTATTGTGTTATTTTTAAAAAATATTCATAATTTATATATTCAAAATTTTGTATCTAAATTGGTAAAATTTACAAAAAATACAAAAACATTTTCATCAATAATTTTCAATTTAAAAAAAAACAATGTTTTATTATCCGACGTAGAAGTAGAGTTTATTATCCTACTCTACTTCTATCCAGTTCTATTGATTGAACAGTGAACCTGAACAGTGAAAATAAAATAATATTTTTGGAATGGAGCATGCAGAACATACAGAATACAGATACAGCAAATAATAAAAAAAAAAACAAAACTAATTTGTTTGAGTGAAGTGAATTACGCACACAATAATGATAAAAATAAAAGGTAGAAGCAATAAAGTAGTATAATGTATAATATTATACAACACAAATATGCTGATACACATGTATATTATTGTGTATAATTCTAAGTAATAAGAATAACCTTTGAGTGAATTATGTTTTTTTTTGTGTCAAATGCTGTTTGCCTTTTGGTTATTATACCATATTAAACTATTGATTAAATTTCTATTAGTCCTTATTATTATAAATCAAAAAAATTGTTTGTTTTATTTTTATTATTATTATAATTTTTTATTTTTCCTTATTATTTGCGAAGAAGACTAACATTAAATTAAAAAAATATAGTTCATGCAATAAATTTTTCCTGCAAAGGTTCAGCATGGTAGACAGGGGTTAAAAAAAAGCACCAAAGCAATTTGTATATATATGCATTTGTATACATATGCAATTTGTATATGTGTTGGAGCGTTCCGTCGAACTTACAAACATCCAGATAAATGCAGAATAATATATATATAATTACTAGTTAAATACCCGTTACTACGTAAATTTTTGCTACCGTTATATATAGTGAAAAATCAAAATTAGTAGATTATAGCAGACAAACTATTGGATTGATACAGATTGAAATATTTAATCAACTAATATTTCATTAAAAACTATATTTCTAACAGTTCTATTCTCTTCCGTTACAATTTTCAAATGATTTCTATTCCCAGTGCGCGAAATCCCGACATATAGTTGTCCATCTGAAAAACCTGGTGTATCAAGTAAAATACCAACCTTATTGAGAGTTTGACCTTGCGCTTTGTTGATGGTCATCCGACTTTGTTTAATGAAAAAAATAGAATATTATGCTATTATCATCAAACATTTTTGAAACAAAAAATGCTGGAAACTAATTTTTTCCTTTAAATCGAAATCGACTCTTGTTATTTGTTGAACTTTTTGTTTAATGTTTGTTGTGTTTGATTATTTTTGTTGTTATTAATTGTTATAAATAATAGTATTGACAATAACTATTAGTAGATAATAAACTACCTATATTTATTAGATTTTTTTAGCTTTTTTTTTAATTGTATTTTTGCATTTTTTTTTTTTTCATTTTGTTGTATTTTTTATTTTTTATTTTATTTGTTTATAATTTTAAATTTCTATATTTAAAATCAATGTTTTTTATTTGAGCTAAATAAACCTTAAATAAATAAGTAACTTTTATCAAATAAAATCTGATATGTAAACGCTGCCTTAAATGCTATTGCGTCCACATTTATGTAGTTCATTATATAAATTGACTAAAGTTTTTTGATTATTTTTCATAAAAAAATACGTAATAACTTCCGCTAATCAATGTACATATTATAAAAATGATTTTAAAATATATTTCTCAAATATATAAGAATGTATTCAATAGATTTGAAATTATTATTCTAAATATTTTTAATCCATTTTGTTTTAGAAGGGGAGGAAACAGAAAGAATTACGTGCTCATTCGACATTTATTTGTTTTTTTTTTTTGTTGTTATTTTTTCTTTTCTCTTTCGTTTCTGTGAAAGAAATGTATCCATAAAACAAAAACAATTTCTCTTTAAGAAAAACAATTCTCAGTAGATTGAAATAAAAAGGGGAAAGATTATGTACATAATTTATTATATAATGTAAAGCCGCACACGCATCTACTATCAAAGGATATCCATTAATAAGAAAGTGCACTGGAATGAAATTTTATAATTTGTCAATTTTTGGTTACCATTTTTCTAGTCGATTTCCAAAATTGTAAGAAATAGATAGTAATAAGAATTTCATTTGTGAGAGAGAGATAAAACTTCAAAAGACAAAGTGGTAAAAAATTATCGAACGACTTTTTTTGTCTCAAAGAAATATTGTTGTATTTATTCTTAATTATCAATAATTAAGGATGTGTTACACTTAAAAATGCATAGCAATAAAAAACATTATTAATATTCAAATTTTTTTCCTATTTATAAATTCTAATATTATTAATAATTAATAAATTATCATTGATTATTAAATGGGAAATTTTAATTTTGAAGGAAATAAAAATGCATCGAGTCATTCATAAAAAAAAATTATTGGTTCTTGGTATTCTTTTTAACTACCTGGCTCAATACCTGAAAAAATGTTTATATTGAAAATACATCAATTATAATCTGTTTGAAATAAAAAAAAATTTTACTTCCCTTATAAGACAATAAAAGAAAATAATATGATGTTTAAGAAATAAGATATGTTTTTGAAACCAAATTTATGTTATGTAGGTACCTGTAAAAAATCAATCATTCCAAATTTCCTTACTCTCATTCCCTAATAAATTTAATACGTTCATTTTTAAAAAATTTCGAACACACAATTTCAGACGACCATACACATGAAAAATCTCTTGTCCCCGTGGACGTGGACTATTTAAAATTAAATTGCAAAAATTAATAGTTCTTTGCTTCTTTAACTAATAAGGTTTTTTTGTAAAAGGAGTAGTAAAAATATCTTGACTTCCCCACCCTAGAGCATATCTTCTTTTTAATGAATATTCTTTCCTACTATGATGTATTAAGAAGAAAAACAACAAAAGAAAATAACAAAAAATGTATACCGATTTCATTTAAATCAATTGAGTAAAGTTTGTTTTTTTTCTCCTAAATTAAAGGCATTCTTGATGAGGTGTAAGAAAGAAAGAAAAAAATTTCTTCCAATTTGTTTGCAAATTCTCCTCTTCATTTATGTTAAAAACAAAATGTATACATGAAATAGAAACAATATTTCTCTTTAAAACAAAAAATTATAATGGTACATGCTGACACCGTCGAAGAATTATATATAGATGAGATGAAATTTAAATTGAAATTTCTAATTTAGAATTAATAAAATTTAAAAAAATATTTAAATTCGCTACGTCTCTTTTTAAATATCTATCATTTAAAAGAATAGTAATAAAAAATCAATTGTTAAATGGTTTATATATTTGTACTGTAATTTTTGAAGTTCTTTACAGATTAAATATAGCCACGACTGCCGGATTGGGCTACATTTTTATCGATTTAGTTACAAAAATTCTTAAAATGGCTACTTCTTAATTTTTTTTAAGCTCGATTGAGCTTAATTTGTTTTACTGAACATTTGTTCAGAACAATATTGAACAATATTTATATCTAAAAACTTTTTTTAGAATTTATATGTATAAAAACAACTACTATTATATTCTATAAATTGCGATTAAGCTTTTGTTAAAAATGAATTAGAATAAATACAACAGTAAATCAAAATGTTTACTGTAATAATTTTTCACCCTAACAAAAAATATTAAGATGTGCAATATTAGAAAATAATGAAGAAAAAAATGTATGAAGAAACCGAGGCTGCTGATACAGAAGATTTAACAAATTTAATTATAGAATATAATGATAATAATGTAGATAATATAAGAATTTCTTTTTAAGCTTAGCTATTTTTATTTATCTTTTGTCAAATGAATTTTTATATGTCTTATAAAATGATTTCTTCTTTTTAATTTATTTTATTAACAAAATTCTACTCTTATATATTTTCAATATTTTTAAATAAATAAAGGCTACTTTCGGCTATTTTTTCCCAAAATTTAAGCTACTTGTCTTAGTAAAAATCTGGCAACCCTGCCTATAAAAATAAATATATTAATTTCCTTTTTTACTTTTCATTGTTGTATGGTATGCTGAGTTGACGCGTTAGTAGCTGATTTATGAGCTTAACAAAAATCGAAATAAACCTGTCATATCGCACCTTATTATCTCAAAGTTTAGTGTTTTACCACTCTAAATATCGCACTAAAACACATAAAAAATAAGAAAGATAAAGATTTAAATTTGTAAAAATAATTAAAATGAATAGTCAAAGACATGTTAGACTATGAATTATAATTTAAATTGTAAAATAAATATAATTTAAAAACATTATAGCTAGTATTTATATTTAATTTTTTCTCCAGACATCGTAGGTTCATTTTTTTTTTTTTTCAAATAATAAATTTTAAAACCGCAATAATATGATTTTGTAATAATACAATTAATGACATATGCATATAACTTAAAATTTATTTAATTATGCCATCTCGTCATATTTATCAAAGCGATTATTTCAAATTAAACAAGGAGAAGATTACTCTGCTCTACAAAATATTAACGCAGGAGTACCACAAGGTAGCATACTGGGCCCCATACTATATTTACTTTACACTAGTCATATTCCAGAGATAGAATGGCTATATTAGCAGTCGGTAAAAATATAAATGAAGCTACATATAAACTGCAACAAGCCAATAATAAAATCTCCATTTGGTGCAACAGGTGGAGAATTAAACTGAATGAAGTAAAATTCACGCATGTTAACTTTACAAATAAAAAAGTTGAGTCGGACATTCCAGTAAGATTAAACAATGTCATCATACCATATCAAAATTCTGCAAAAATATCTTGGTATGACGCTTGACGCAAAACTTAGATGGGAAGAACACGTTAAGAAAAAAAACTAGAACTGGATCTAAAATAGAAACTAGTTGTATTGGCTAAATTGGCATACATCTAAGCTTTCGACGTATAACAAAGTTTCTACAATCAAATATTAAAACCAGTCTGGGTATACGGTATTCAAATATGGGATTGTGCTAAGCAACTTCATATTCAAACTATCCAAACGTTCCAAAACAAAGTAATGCGAAACATTGTCTATGCCTCATGGTTTGTTCGCAATGCTGATATTCATAGGGATCTTAGGATTCCTCTCATAAAAAATTGGCTGTACGCCATAAAAGTCGTCTTTCTCAACATGTCAATTTAGCTGACTGTCAAAACTTTGTTAGAAGACTCAAAGAGACGAAACCGCTCGAACTGTGCTTAGAAAAAATCTTTTATCTTACAATAATTCCTAATGGAATTTTGTTTGATCATAGCTATCTGAAGTAATAATGTCAAAATTGTAGTAATGGTTAGTCTTAAAGATTAGTTTTAATTTCAACAAAAGAATGGGAGTGTTTGGTGCGTTAAATTCGGCACAGTCCTTTACTTCGTTTTTCCTAGTGTTCAAGAACAGAAGTTGAGGACTCTTTTGATGATTCTCTTCTATCTTGAACAAAAAAAAAAATATTGCCATAGGTATACATTTATACACACTGCTCAATAATTGTTTTTTTTTAACTGGTGTTATAGCCTAATACGCAGCCTAATACGAAGACTGGTAGCAATCTTCAGAAGGCACAATGAGCGCCATAGCTTGACCTTGCGTATGGGATTTTTATCCACTAAACCACACTCTTCCTATAGGCCTAATGAGCAATTTTTTTTTTTGCTTCATTTTAATGGTGAATGTTGACTACATGCAGCGATGTTTATCTAATTGCATATATTATTGCTGTACTAATTCAAAAGGTTTTATTCGTTTGAATCGCATGGCTATATTTTTATTGTCCAGAACCTAGACTATCTTGACATTTAGATGGTGCTGGAGTCTTTTTTCGTGACTTCTTGCAAATTTCTAAATTTATTTATCTACGGATTCTATTTGCAAATGTCTATGTAGGTCATAGTACTTTATTCTGGAACCTCTGAATAATATCTCTATTATTTTTTTTTGTTGTCATATGACAGTACGGGTTTCAGTATTTGTTTATTGAGCAGAAGCTTGTTTTGTATTGAACTCTTTACCTATGAGCTAGTACATTTTTCTATAGCGAATTTGTAATTCTTCTTTCTTGTTTTTGATCTGAGCTTTCCAGTGAAGCTTCGCTTCAAACATCAACCAAAATATTGGTAGTATTCCAATGGGGTATTCCTTGACCTTTTATATATATTGATTTATGGTAAATTTTTTATTTGTGAAATTCACACGTACTGACTTCTTTTTGTGTAATCTTGCATTTTTGTCATAGTTCTTTATTTAATTTCTATTTAATCTCTAGAATTATATTTAAAATATAAAAAAGCAATGTAATCCTAAGTTATGTCTAACCTTAACTTTAATTTCGCTATAAATTATATTATAAAAATGAAAAAGAGTAAAACTAAAAACAAACCATATTATTATCGAATCAACATCTCCCTTATTTTCCTTTTAAAAACACCAATGCTATAAATCTGTTTTAATTCCATTAAAATTCATTAAAGATTTTCAGGCAATTATACAGACAGTTATTTTTCTGATGCTCCGTTCTAAATAAACTTAAATAGAAGTTAGACCTGTTTCTAGTATTGTGCCTATGGATATCCATCCTTCTATTTAAAATAAAATGGTGTTAAAATTTTAAAAGCCATTATTCAAAGCTCGTATTTGCAAATGTTAGAAAAACTGAAATACTTTCCGGAGTATAATAAACTTTTTATGCTTGGTTGTAACCTTGGATAGAAATTGATATATTTAATTGCTTTTTTATTTAAAATTTCAAGTTTATTAATGTAAGTAAGTAAGACTCCAAATTGGATTAAGATATCGTAAGTTGGATAGAATATAGCGAAGTAGTAAATAGCGAATAGGGCATTTTTGTCTAGATAATTTCAAAGTCTTTTTATTAAAAATATATACGGCATTATTTTTTTTTTATAACAAACTCTATATGGAGATTCCATTCAAGTTTACTGTCGACGATTAAGCCTAAATAATTAAATTGTTTCACTACATCGATTGAAACTTAATTTATAGCAAAACTGGTGTCTGACAATACTTTATTATCAAAGAACAATAATTTTGTTTTTTTTTTTTTTCACTTTCAATGAAAGTCTATGCTTACTTAGCTGTTCTAACAGAATGTGGATGTCACATTCAATGACATTTCTTAGGTCCACTTCCCAATTTTCGGCATATTTTAAAACGCCGTCGTCAGCGTATATTCGGATTCACTCTTTGGTATTGAGTTGGAAGATATGATCAATGTATATTTTGAATAGATCTGATCCTAAGATAAAACCTTGTGGAACTCTCTTCTTTCAAATTTTAGAAGAACTATATTTATCATTACAACGTACTTTTTGCGGTTTTTTAAGAACAATGAGAAAAGTTAACTGTGTACTACTAAAGTTAAATTTTGAAAGCTTATAAAGAAGTATGTCGTGATCTACACAGTCAAATGCTTTTTGAAGATCTATCTTAAGCTTTTCTGCAGATTCTTTATTATTTTTTCCAACAGCCAGAACTTCTGTATCATCTGCAAATGTCGCAATTATATTCTTTTCTAGTGCAGGAAAATCACAAGTATACAGCAGGTACAGTATCGCACGAAGTATACTTTCTTGGGGAACTCCGGCATTGATTTCTTTAAGATGCTATTCCTAATTTTCTTTTTTACATTTCAAAACCCTTTTTGATTTTTTCCTTTTATTACTTGCTCTTCTTTTAATTTTTATTTTGTGTTTGTTTTTGATTTTACTTTCTAAAATCCACCATTCTGTATTGTGAACAGTTGTTTTACATTTATTTTGAGATATAAGTATAGTATAAACGTCTAATACAACAACAAAATCCCAATTTTAATTAAAAAACAAACTGCACTGCTTCCGTTTTTTTAATCTTACCGGCATAATATAACTAACAAAAGAACTTTTAACCTATTTTAAACGTTTTAATTCTAAATTTTCAATTATTAAAAGTAATTGCTACAATTTAAACAAAAACACCTACTCTAAAAATCTATTCGAAGTCTTAATTTCTTTAAATATTCAACTTTTAATTTATTTAAAAACAAAAATATCCTGTATCCTAAGTGAAGAAGTATCACACAACAATGACTATACACCTACAAAGAATACTGTTCTTAAGTTCAATTAAACCTAACTAAAATTAAGAAAAAAAAACAAAAAAAAAATGCTCAATCATTTTCCTCCCAACTTTTATTTACTTCTCAATGATTTCGAAAAATAAGAAAATAATATAATAATAAAAAAAAAAAAATATTTTGCTCCTTGTTTAAAGTTTAACGTTTTCCACGTCATTTAAACGCTTTTCTTTTGTTCGTATTAAAACAGGCACAAAACAACAACAACAATAATAACTCAAAAGAATTGTAAAAAACCAAAGGCGATAAACTTAAGTTATAGTTTATTTTCTTTTCATTTTCATTTCTTGTCCTGATGTCTTTGTGTATACCTACTCTTGAAGTCCTTCTTCCTATTGACTTAAAATAAAAAAAAAAAAATAAAAAAATAGAAAAACTTCTCACTTCAAAATAAAACAAAACAAAACAAAAAAAAATTAAAAGGCAAAAATAAATGAAAACAACACGATTCCAATGACAAAATGAATTGCAGGAACTGAATTTCAAGTATGAATAACGAGATAAGAAATACATATTACATATAAAAATAAAAACAAAAAAAAACAAACACCAATACATTAATAGATAATAATATGTGCGTACATTTTTGTAGCAGATAGAATACTAGATTTTCTTACATTTAAAGCCCTGAAATCATTATTGTTGAAATTCCGAGCAAAAATGTGAAACGATTTTGTTTTGTTTGTGTGAGATCACACTTTTAACTTCAATTCCAAAATGATAAAATTTTAATAATACAGAGTGTCTCATTAGTACTACATATATATTTGAAAACTTAAAAATAAATGTTATATTATTTTATTTAACTTAATCGAAATAATTATAAATATTTACCAAAGGTTTGGAGTTATATTTTAAGATTTTATGCAAGAGTATATAAAAAATATCACAATATAATCGTGTGCAGTGTACACAGAGAGTTCGCAATCTGTGGAATGACAATCTTCAGGGTTTTTCTTACATTAGAAAATAATTTTTTATACGAAATTATTATTGTAGGTTTGAGTAATAGGAATAGGATTTGGTCCAGTCTTTTATTGAAGCCACTGATTAGATTTAAAAATATTACCTACACTTTTCAGATGATTTTGTCAGAAACTGAAATTTTTTTTACCAGATAACACAACTATTACACCATATTGGTCGAATAAAACTGAACTTTTAAAATAAAACTATATGTAGTTAGTATCTTTTATTTTATTTATTTATTTATTTATTTAGTTTAGCTCAAACTTCATTACAATTATTATTATTTTTTTTTTTTTTTTTTTTACAATACAATATAACCCATTCAATTTACAAATTAAAATTATATCTAACTTAGAACTAGTTAAATACATTGAAATAAATTGCAGACATATTTTAATTACTACAGATTACTTATATAATTTAAGTTTTTGAGTCTGTTTCGAAAGTGTGAAATCAATATAGTTTATGAGTTTATTACCTATAATTAGTAACATTCTATGAATTGGCTCATAATTGGCATAATTGGTCCTATGAAAACTTAACGTAAAGAAGTTTGTATTTCGTAGGCGATTATTTGAATTAATGTTGATGTTATTCAAAATCTGAGGAGAAGCAATATTTCCTTTAATAATTTCAGTAAGAAAAATAACATCCGCCACTTCTCGTCTTAATTTCAAAGTTTTCAAATGAATTAAGTTCAATCTATGCTCATATGGCGGTAAAATTAATGGATTTAACCATTGGAAATTACGCAAAGCAAATCTTAAAAAAAAATTTTGCACTGCTTCAATCCTGTTAATATGAACATCATAGAAAGGTGACCAAACTTGACTAGCATACTCCAAATTTGGTCTAACGAGACTAGAATATAAAGATTTGAGAACATCAGGGATCTTTAAATCCCTTTGACCAACGTTTAACAAAACCTAGCATAGAATTAGCTTTATTGATAATATTACAAAAATGTGATTTAAAGTTAAGCTTGTCGTCAAAGTAAACCCCTAAGTCTTTAATTGAGCTCGTTTTGAAAAGGCTCATACCATTTAACGAATAATTAAAACAAAGCGGATTACGTCGACGTGTGTAACACATAAGTGCACATTTATTCACATTCAAAAGAAGATTATTAGCTGTACACCATTTAAAGAAGTTATCTAAATCGCCTTGTAGGAGTAAAGCGTCAAAATTTTCATGTCATCCGCGTAAATTTTCAGCTCACTATTACGAATTACTGAACAAACATCATTAACCGAGATTATAAAAACAGCGGTCCTAAATGACTGCCTTGTGGGACTCCTGAATTAGCATAAAAAAACTTAGAAGTATTTTTTCTAAATAAAATACTATAAGATCTATCGGTTAGATATGATTTAACCCATTTCAGAAAGAATTCTGGGAAACCAAGTATCCTTAATTTTTAAAAGTATTATTGCATGTGGTAAAACATTAAAGGCTTTACTATAATCGGTATAGATAACATCCGTTTGAAAACCAGCTTCCATATTTCTCGTAAACGTTAAAACTGACTCAACAAGATTAGTAACTGTGGATTTTTGATCCACAAATCCATGTTGGTTGTGAACTAAAAAAGATTTACAGTGATAATAAATGGAATCATACAATATTAACTCAAAAAGTTTAGGAATGGAGGAAAGTTTCGCGATTGGTCTATAATTAGTTATTTCATTTTTGGCGTTCTTCTTATGAACTGGTCTAATAAATGAATGCTTCCAAATAGAGGGAAAAACTCCTGATTTTAAAGAAGAATTGAAGATGAATGACAGTGGAATTGCTAAGGCACTTGAGCATTTATTAAGTATAACTTGGGGAATACAATCTGGTCCAGGAAAGTTATTAGTCTCAAGATTGTCCAAATTTTTTTTTATTAAACTTTCATTAATATCAATATTAGACCAAGTAGTTTTAGGAAAATCACTTAAATGAGAAAAATCATCATTATTTGGTGCGAAAATTGAGTTAGTGTACGCTGAAATAAAATATTCGCGAAAGAAATTAGATATTATTTCTGAATCATTACTAGAAATTCCATTGTATTTCATATGAGTAGGAATTGACGAATCTCCAGAAATCTTTTGGATTTGATATTAATTTAGAAGACATTCCACGAACAAAATCGTTATAAAGTAATTCCGAAAATGCTTTGAATTCATCAAAAATGCTTTTAAATATATTATAATCGTAAGGATTCTTTGATTTAACATAACAACGCCAGGCTTTATTTTTTTTTATTTCTAAGTTTCCTCAAATATCAATATAAATATCAATATAACAAATTTACATATTCAGGATCAATTCAGAATTCATTCAATTCTGTATAATAATTTTTTTTTGATATTTTTAAATAATATTAGGGATGATTAAGTTTTTTTTTTTGTTATCACTTCTATGTTTACTTACAATCTATCTTAATATTTTAAACATTTTGAAAAAAACTTCTAATAGATATTCGGTAAATTTTTATGACATATATATACAATTTTGAGTAGTGCATTGGCTTGATGAGGGTACATTTCAACATATATACTCCTAGGCTTTACATTATCTTTGACAGCATTAGGTGGTAAGCCTAGACAGAAGGTCCGTTGAAAAGCGTTGAAATTTTCATTAATTGAGAATAATCATTGTTAATTTTCTGTTAGATAAATATGCTTTTATTAATTAATAATATTAATGAGGTAATTTTTCTTTCAGCTTATATAGTAGGCCTTCGTGCCAGACTTTATCGAATGCTTGAGTAATGTCTAAGAATGCTGCTGGAGCAATATTTTGTATGTTCAAAATCATTTGTTATTTTTTCAACAACTCTGTGCACTTGTTCTGTTGTTGCATGTTGATTTCTAAGCCCAAATTGATGATTTGGTATTAACTGTTTACTTGTACAAATCGACCTCAGCCTTTTCATGAGTAATTCCATTGTTCAGAACATTAAATAAGAAAGTAACAAATCTTATGTCCTTTTCTGAAATTATGATTAAATTAAAATAGAACTATACACTATTTCCCAGTCTAAATAGAAATTTTTTGAACGATTAATTTTAGTTTACAACACTATTACACAAAACATATTTGAAATTGCAGCTCCCAGACTGTTCATTAACAGTATATTCTTATTCATATAAAGTCATATACATCAGTAATAATCATACACATTTCACCATATTGGTGAAATATTTAATTGTTTGATTGAATTAACTTATACTTATAAAAATGGAACATTGTTTGTTTGTTTGTTTGATCGCTTTACACGCCTGCAATTTTAAAGATAGAGTTCTAAAATTTTGCATACTTATTCATGATAAAAAAAAGAACCGGTTCGGTGTAAACGACGTAGTACTTTACAAAGATATCAAAAGATAGGCTTGTTTCAACAACCAAAGGTGTTACAGATCTAAAAATGTACGCTCGCATACTATTTTCCTATTAAAGACATACGATTGTTAACAATTCCAAAAATTTAGACTGGCTCGGGTCGGAGGGTCGGTTCCCTAGCAGCTGTCAAAAATATTTCAATAACCAATTGTGTTACAGACAAGAAAATTTACACTTAGATACTCTATCAAAAATAAACAAATACGTATTTCACAGTTTGTCGAAATTAAGGTTGGTTCGGGTAGCTGCCGTACAACTCTTAGAATTATTTCTAAAACCAGCTATGTTACAGACCTAAAAATTTACATTTAGATACTGTTAGAAAAGTAAAGAAATACGACTGTTACTGATTTATTATAAATAACATATGCAATAACCTAATGAATTTAACACAGCTTTGTGAAGGCCAAATTTCAGAAGACTTATCAGTACAACCATACAAAGTATTGAAGAATTGACTGAAAAGGTATTTCCGAATTTTGGAAAGGAGAATTATGAAAAGTTTACATGGATATCTGAAATGGCTATGTAAATTAGATTCAAAAAATGTAACAGTTCGTTTTATTAACCAGAAACTACTGCAGAGTATTCCAGGGGGTCCATGTATAATTATAAATGATATAACTAATAATGAAGAAATGAAGACAGTTAACTACCGAATAGATTTTCTTTATTCGTTTGATTTGACACGGTTTCCTCCTCACCAATTGGAATTAAAAGTAGCAGCACCAATATCGATTCTACGAAATTTGAACAAGCAAAAACTATGGTACTTGATTAATAATAAGAATCTTGCATACGTAAGTAAAATTCAAATTAATTGTGGAAAAGGCTAGCACATCTTTATTTGAAGAACATCGCAATAGCAGGGATGGGTTTATACTCCATCAGAAAAACCTTGAAATATTGTTTATAAAGAAATAATTTTAATGTAAGTATAGTTTAAGTTGAAGTATTGTTGATTTTGTTATCGTACTGAAAAAAAATATTAGAATATCTTTCATAAATCAATTTTTTTCAATTTGATTCATAAACCAAACTTCATTGAAGTAAATTCTATAAATTTTGTGTTCGACTTGTGTGGACAACGTCGGGGAACCATGCTATTTATTTATAAATGAACTGATCTGGGTAACATCAGGTTATTCAAATATATCTGTCATTAAAATACCAAAAATCTCTGGACTACAGGTGTATTTCAAGCTGAACATTTTTTTATTTCCCATTATTGTTATTACTTACTTGCGTAGTCTTATAAAAGACCTCACCAAAATTCAGATGATTAAACTTAAATATTCATATGCTTAAATAATGTTTTCGGCGTCCTATAATATTCGAGTTAATAGAATATTTTTAGATATAATATTGATGATTATTTTTTTGTTATTACACAGCTTACACAGACTATTATTGAAATTATTTTTCAATTAAAACAAAAAAGATTGATTGCAAACGTTTAACAATGAGTGATTCATGCATTTGTTATAATCGTATCTAAGCATTTGACTATTTTAATCCGATAACGAAATCTCACTTATTCATCATAGAAATTTATCTAACTAAACACTTTGATAAGGTACTTGTGTTGATTCATCATTAAAGTGTGGCCACTTCTATTGTAGTAAATAAAAGATAGTGAAATTTATTTACTATACAATAAAAGTGGTCACACTTTAGTGATGACTCAATACAAGTATCATACTTTTCTTAAAAATAGAATAATAAAATTTAATTAGATTTATACATTATTTGTACGCAGTTCATTTGTTAGGGCGAAAATTGTGGCGTACATTTTCATAACAAAACAAAGATTGTTAGCCATAGAATGACGAAGGTCTAGACAAATCTGCTGTTGAACGATAAAAAAGAAAAAATGCAACTGTAACATTCGTAATGTGTGTGGAAATACAAGATATTTTATGCTAGATTTCCTATCCGCAATTGAAATGGTAAAGATCATTTAGGAAAGATTTCAAAAACTGCTGGTTTCAATAACGAAAAAATGAAATTAATGGGGAACATCAGAATCACAAAATGGGAACGAAAACAGTAATTTGATACAAAATGAAAAAGTAGAAAAATAAAAATACTTCTCGGGAGCTTACTTAAATACCAAAAACAAGAACCCAATTTGACACATTCAAAAATCACAGAAACATAAAAAGTGACCATTGTTTTAACTGTTTTTCATTGTTTGCAAAGCAGAAGTAGCTGTGTGCATTTATCGAGAACCGATTTCTTTACGAAATCAAAAAATTTATTTTCCAGAGTTTGCTAAAAAAATTTCTTTCACGTATAGCCACTCTTGGATACAAGAGTGGAAATATGTGACAGAAAATTATTTTTCGTATTGCAGAAAATTAAACGCCTTCATTATTATTCCTTTTTTGGGATTTTGATTTTGAGATTTGAAATATTCAACGCTTATTTATATATTTAGGGTGTCAAGAGATCAGAAATCCAATCCGAAACTTTTTAATTTAGTATAGTGTCGTCGTTGTGGTCGCCAAAAATTATTATCAAAATTGCATCGTCCATACACTAGAGATTTCAAGGAACAAATCTACAATGGTCCGAAAATTTTAATTTTTTTAACTAACAAATGAAATCGAATGCATTTTAGGTTTCTTTCACAATATAAACCTTACTTTCCCTTCAATAGATTTGTCCAATATTAAAATTCAAATCCGCCCTACGATGAAGTATATTTTTTCAAATATGGACTTGCACACGCTAAGCTTATTTATAGGTACCTTGAAAATTAAAATTGTAGCCTAGTCGGTGATCCGTTAGCGATTCGTTGGCGACTCTACTTTGCAGTTTATTTTATTTTATTTTATTTATTTATTCAAACATATCTCAAAAAGGGCTAGGTAGCTCATACAGAGTTTATAATTTATAAAATAGTTTTAATTATGAAAATGAACAAGAAATAATTTGAATGTCAGTAACAAAAAAAAATTATAAATAAAAACAAGACAAATATAAGCAGTTATAAAATCAAAAATTAGTATAAAGTATTTAAGTTTATACAATGGTAAAAAAAAAGAAGCTCACAATGACAATTAATTAACAATAAATAAGTTTTTACTCCTATCAACATATGTCGAAACATTGGAGCTTCTTCTCTCTATTTTATAGACATCTTGTTGGAAATGACATATGTTGTATTAAACTAATATCAATAATGCGTCCTTTGGAGCAATTCTACCTAAACACTAGGGTGGCTATAAGTGCTCATTTTAAAACAGTTGAAAAGCCCAGTTGGTCCAAAACTTTTCATTATACAGTGAGAACTGCTAAATTGCAGAACATGCTTCCATCTGATTTGTTCTCTACTGTAGAAATGCTTCATTTCACAATTTGAAATTTTTCAAAAAGAACGGGTAAAGGTTCGTTTCCAACTTACTTAGAAATTCTCTCCTATCATCTTATTTCCCTCCTAATTCTTTTCTCCTTACTCGAACCTGCAAAAATTTTGTATACAGAAATCGATAGCGAGAAAAAAGCAAACAAAAAAAATTCGAGTACCAAAGATTATTGCCTAGTTACAATTAATTTATTTATTGAACAGATGAATGTGTAGGCCAACTTCAGCTCGTTCTCTTTTTTGGAATGTGGTCCGTTTTAACAATATAAACTCAAAATTTCTGCTACCCCTGACTTTCTAATTTAGTATAATTGTTTTTTTTTTTTAATAAACAGCCGCGCGCTAAGACCTTTAATACTTACATACCGCTTGGATAGAGAAGGAAGACGAAGAAGAAAAGTGTGGTACAAATTAACAGGTAGTGTAAGAAAAAAACGGTTAATGTTTGACTACTTGAACATCTGGAGATTATAACTAGCTGTTTTGTTATTATTTGATTGTGGATAATGCCGGTCTTAGTATTTTTCAAGAATTATTATTAACCCATTTTCAGCCAGAAAAAAAAACATATCTTGATTATTAATTAATCCATTGGTTTTAGGATAATTGATGCCCAAAAAATTCAAATCCGTTGTCAGATTGGGGCTAGCACGTTCCCGGGCCTGGGAAAGGGCTGTTCGAAAAATCGAACACTGGCCGCTATTTGACATTTTTTTTTTGTTCATGAAAATCAAAAATTTGGTTCACATTTTTAGCAATTTGACTCAATTTCAGTGAAGTTAAAGCTAAACAATGAATGAAAATATGAAATAGAATTAAACAAAAACTTTATTGAGATAATTAATGAAAAATTTATTAATATAAAATATTATAAATTATGAATTAAATCTTGACACAAAAACTATTTTTCATGATATTTTTCAAAGCATTTAGTGTGTAAAAGAACGTTGCACTTTCTGTACATGAATTTCGTTGGCTTGCTGCATTTTTTCAATTGACATCGACGATATTTTCCTTTTGCCTTGGAAACAACAACATGTTTGCCTGATTGTTTTCGTAAATTATGAGCCTAATATTCTTCTTGAGATGATTCATATTCAAATCGCAATAATAATTTTTCAGCAACGAAAACACGAAAACTTTTTTGTGGCATAGGTTTTTCATTTTTATATTTCGCCACAAAACAGTGTAGCTTCCAAGCATTTACTATTGAAAAATTCAAGCCTGCAATCCACAATGGGCAATACTGTTTTTTGCTCTGATATTGATGCGATAATTTGCAATTCCATTATCATGCAAATCGACACCTCCCATACCATACTTGTGGTTATGTAGAAGTTGCTGATAGTTGACATAATCCTTTTTTCTTTTTTCCAGCATTTAACTGTATCATTGGTTCGATTTGGTCAAAGGTACAACAAACTGTAACCTTTTTATTATCAGACTATCGACAGAATAATAATTTGTTTGTTGCATCAAATATGAAATCATGCTCATCACGCTGTAATTGTATTATGTTGCAAATGGTGCGTTTGGTATTCGATTAGTTCGTACTGCTCCAGTGGCAAGGAAATGTTTTTCACCAAGCAAGCCTATCAAATAGTAAGATGTGAAAAGTTATCAAAATAAACTTTGTGTCGATTTGTTTGTTGAAAGTAATTAAATGACGACATCGACATCTAAACCAATTTGTTTATTATAGTTGTCGCTTAACTCAAGGTATGGTATGCATGAGAACAAGTATCCATCAGAAAAACATAGACTATTTCTAATATACATCTTACAAGAGTGATGACCAAAATGAGGCACCATCTGTTCGTCTATTGAAAGATTCTCAGACCAAACATCAAATTCATCTATTTCCGGCAAAAATTCTAATATTTTCAATTTTTTTTTTTTTATTTAAGTTTAATTATTTACTTGATTATTTAAGGTAAATAATTACAAGTTTTTAGTTACAAAAGATATTTTGTATTTACTATTTTTTCTTACCTGTATTTTATATTACTATTATAAATTATTATATTGATAATCTTATAGACTTTATTTTAAATTTTTATTATACAAAATTATGATATTTATGCTTACAAATTATTTCATATCATTTTTGTTAAACATTGCAAATGTTAGAAACCTTATTTTAAAAATTTATTTATAAATAGTATCTAGATTAAAAAAAATAATTCCGGATTGAAAAAATTTAACAATAATCATAAATAAATAAAAAGTATGAAAAAATATCAAAATATTATAGTCGTAAAAAAAAATGTTAAATAGCGGCCAGTGTTAGATTTTTCGAACAGCAATATTTATACGTACATGACACATTCTGGTGGGGTAAAATTGACCAAAAACATAAAAATATGTAAAATAGTACTCTTTGGCAAGATTGTTTTTTTGCAATTGGTTTTTTAAATTAAAAATTTATATTTGTTTTGTTTTCATTTCCAAAAAATCGTTAAAATTAGGAGTTTTTTCATACCCCCACTATCTTGAGAACGATTGAGTCAATTTTAAATTTAAAACACTTCTTTTAAAGCCAAGAGTCCAAAGTTTATTGATGTATTAAATTTTAGTCAAAAATATATAGCTATAACAGAAAAAAACTTTAATAAAAATAGGTAATTTTGCTGTTCGAAAAATTGAACAGCTGCCGAAAATGGGTTAAAGGTTACTGCTTCAGTTCGATTTGCAAATGTTCTTAACATCATAATTTAAACACCTTGTATGAACTCTATAAAACTGTATTTTTTCAAAATAAAAATAATAATCAAAGTGGAAAAAAATAAGACAAGGAAGTAAATAGGACAAAAGTATACAATAACAATAATGTAAAAATAAATAAAAGTAAAAAGATACAAAATAAATTTCTGAGTGAATGTATAGAGAGAGACGGAGAACGATATCAAAACAATGTTTTATGTTATTTTAAGTTTTTTTTTCTTTCTTTCTATTATTCTATATTGTTTTGAGACTGTTTCAAGTGTCTTGGATTCGTTTTTATCATTTTTTTTTATCCTGTTAATATTTCCTAAATTGATTTCCTGACATTTAACAATCACTCTCTTGAACAAAACGATATTTTTGTCAAGGAAATTTTCTTATGGATCTGAAATCAAACTACAACATGTACCAGCCAAAAATGTTAGTTTGTTTGTTTATTTATTTATATTTAAGAGAAAGCACTCGATTTGGAAGGGGGTTTGAGGTGTATGAAAGAAAATTTTTCATATTTTTGTAATAAAAAAAAATTAAGGTAACTTAAGTAATTTTTTTTTTTTTTGTATTGTCCATCATTTTTTATTTTAATTTTTACAGTGAAATTTTAGGAAGAAACTCATTTTTATAATTTTTGCGAACTCAAATGAAATGTATTTTTTTTTTTTGGACAGGAAATGTTCTAGACTTGTTTTATGTTAAGGATATTTTATTGTATTATTTATTGTCCTTGAATTATATATATATATAATATATATTATTATAAGGTATATTATATTATTATATGGCGATTGTTTTTATATTAAATTATTAGAAAATAAAAGAACACAAGGGAGAAATTAATGAAGCATTTATTTTAGATTGAAAGCAAAGCACATTTTACTGGAGATCAATTCAATAGAGAAATGATTTTATTTTATTTTTTAATTTTTATTGTTGTTATTATTATTATTATATTTCTTTTTGTAACAAAAAAAAAATTGTAATCCTGTTGAATATACAAAAATATAGAGTAAAGAGGATTTTAAGATCTAGCATACAGAAAATATTTGTGGGTGTTAATGGGTGTTTTTAAAGAAATGATAATATTATTATTTTTATTTACGTTTCTTTTTTTTATTAATATATAATTTTTTATTTTTTTTTTATTTTGTTATGCTATTGTCTGTAATTTTGGTAGAATTAATATTGATAAAATATATTTTAGATTTTTATCTTAGAAATAGATGGAAACAAAAATAATGAAAATAGAAATAATGAGATCTAAAAATATATGTTTTTGAAATGTTATATTATATATAAGTAGATAATATGCAAATAATTTGGTATTTGTATAATAAATATAATATACAATGAAATTTTTGGATAACTAGAATTTACTTAATAAAACATGATTTTGTTCCCTTAACATTTTCTAATAATTTCTAAAATTATTGAAATATTTATGTGAAATATAGTAAAAATACACAAAACTCCACCATGGATGCTTTGACTAAAACACATTGACATAGATCAAATACATAGACAAAAGTAAACGAAACAGACAGCACGCTCCAGTCGGAAATTTCATTCATTCCGAAGTCATTCTTCCCGCATTACATTTTCACCATGACTACTTCCTTTTTCCCATTGCGATTTCATGTTACTTTTCTTAACGAATGTCATAGGGTGTAAGTAGTCCCTTATACATTACAATTTCATGCATAAGAAAGTACTTCTATACATAGATGAAAATGATGTAATGTATAAAGAAGCACTTCTATATAGTTCAAAATGTATTACTTGAAAAGATGCTATTGTGAATGAAAATAAATTCACTTTAGTAAATAAGGAAGGGCTTGAATAAAAAAATACTTTATTTTTTCTATAATTTAAATTTTTTTTTCTAATGTTCTTAATTATTATTATCTTAAAAAACAACAACCATAATATTTGTCACTTTATTAATTGACTTTATTATGACAACTGACTGAGCTCAACATGTCATCAATTTTAGATCGAATCATTTTTTTTTTTTATTAAAAAACAAAACTCGTTATGTTAATCAGACTACAGTGTTATAAATTACCCCCACATTACTTTGTAATGTATATTTGGAAGTACTTCGTACGCTATGTTACATTTAGATTCAAAAGTAACACATGAAAATTTCAGCACTTTTCATTAGTGAAATCATCAATGAAATTTGAACTAATGCAAAAATTTCCGACTGGGGCAGTTTCAAAAACAAACTAATTGAAATTTTATCTCATATAAATTTTTAAAGAAAAATGTTTGTACTTCCCGTCTGATATGAGGACCCACACATAGAGGAAGAGAAAAAGGAGTGAGGAAAACAGCAAAAAAAAACAAATTGTCATTTTTATTTATTTCTATCTTTCTATGAAATAATTATATTTTACAGTATACACTGATATGAATATACATACATATAATAAGTAGTTACTAGTTACATACCTTAATAATAATAATATGTATTGAAATTATTAATTAATTAATTGATTATTTGATTGTATAAAAAATATATATGCATGCATATAATTATATATTATAGTGTTATAAATTATATTAATTTTAATATTTATATCTAACAAACTTCATATTTATTGCATGTTAAGTTCTTTTTTTTTTTTGTTTTTGTTAAAATCAAATCATTTCTACAATATTTACTTAATAGACAAATTCAATCATATTTTTCTTACTATTTTTAACTTTAAACTTTTTTAAATTCTTTTTTTTCTTTTTGTTACACTTAATTCATAATATATTACTTTATAATTATAATTATACTTTATAATATACTATATTTACTTACTATATACTCTGTAAGAGCTTATAAGCTCACTTGAGAGGAAATAATAAATAAATAAATAAAAATAAAGAATGCGGTTAAACATACAAATAATAGAGTGAATGATAGAATCACCGAATCTAGAAAATAATCTAAAAATAATAGTAGATAATATAAAGATAAAATTTATTAGTTATGCATTACAAATCGTCTACGGAATACCGTTTTTAGTTGTAAATTAGACTTCTATTTCAATTTTGATATTTGTATTTTTTTTTTAAGAAATAAAACAGATAACAATTAATTTTTTATCTATGTATCATATAGAATGTATTATACATACTATATGATATCTATATATGATACTATATGTATCATACATATATACATATAAAAAAAATAATTATTTATACATGATTGATAAATAAAAACAGACAAAAATAACAAAATCTAAAAATTTCTTTGCTAAAAATTTAAAAATATAGCTACCTACATTTCAGTGTACTTTTCAATTGAAAAAAATTTGTATACATTGTACATTCTACATTACATCGACTGACATACAGACAAAAAAAAAACAAAACCAAAAACCAGAATAAAAATAAAATAAATTACAATTTTTATTTTCATTTCATTTTCTTACCCGCCCGTACGCATCTAAGTGTAAAAAATTTTAAAATATCCAGATGAGACTTCTTATATTTATATACTCTTTGATACTACCTACAATACACAACACACTATTATACACAAAAGGGTTGCAAAAAAATAATATAGCAAGATGTGCAGTTAAAAGTATGCAACACGACAAAAAAGGCTTAAAAAACACACAACAATATACGAACAGCCAGCCAGCATACGAACAGGCGGATTAAGGAAGCCATCATACGAACTGTATGGATTAAGGTAGTCAATTCAACATGTGAGTCGAAGTTATGATCGAAGAAGATTCATAATTTACATCAACTTTCTTATTAGTCTACAGGCTCTTTCATCTGCTCCCTCAAAACATCCGACAGAAATTGCAATCCAGGATAAGGTGCAGGTATGCAAAAACCATATAGCCTTTCTATTGATTTCATGAAAAAGCAGTACCACCGATAACAGAGGAATCCCTTTTACAACCACCTCACCAACAAACGAAGGTATATCAAAACAAATGCATCCAAAAAAAATTGGTATAAGGTACGAACTATGCTAAAATCAATTATAAGCTAAAATCAATTATAAACTTTAAGACGGAAAATCTTAATTGCAAATTGGAAGAAAAAAATTAGAAAGTAAATAAAATTATATACAAAAAAAAAAAATAATAAAAAGTAAACTAAGGATAGTTAAGTAAAAAACCTTAACGAATGAGGATAAGCCCATAATTAAAAGCTTATAAATAAATGAAATAACATAGGTTCATATTTTGTCGCACAATTGGAAATTGTTAACCTAGGTTCATATTTTGTCGCACGATTAGAAATTGCACGTTATTAATTGAAACTATTTTTATTTGGAACATTATTATTTATTTAACGAATAGGCGATTTTATAACTTGTACTTACGCTAACCGATTCGTACGACTCTGATGCGTTCTGCATTTATGCGATATAACTTTACGATTTAATTGAGTTTTCAATGCGATCTTGACGCTTGTGCGTAGCACAACTCGTCCACCAAACATTTTTTGTAATTAAATTTTATAAAGCTCAAAGTTTGAAATTACTAATAAATTATTACAATGTAAAATTCATATTATTGAGTATTATATATAGGACTATTATATATTTTTATCATGGAATCGCCTTTATACCTACTCAAGTCAATATTATAAATTTTCACTTACGTGTTTGGCAACACTTTGCCGTTATCTGATGTTTCTGTTGCAAATCTTTCTTTGTCTCCAGCTCTTTTTTTTTGTTTTTTTTTTTATTTAGGAGCGAACTACCCCAGCTGCTTACGCAGAATTTTAGTCATTTAGTATAGCGGAAAAAAGCACGATAGGAAAAAAATAATGTTTTTAATTGTGGCAAGCATTACTGTAAGATTAATGTTTAGAGCAAGCATATCAGACGTATATTATTAGACGAAAGCTTGCTACATTTCATTGTTACAATATGTCATCATCCAAGTAGGGCTAGTAAAACACTATGACTTTTAATTAGAAATATGTTAAAATAAATTAAACCAGATAGTTGCTGTTTGTAGAGAACTAAAATCATAAGTTAATACATTTGTCAGTAATAAAAGAATATTTTAAAAAGCTAGGCCGAACTAGTAAAGAAGCTAAAAAACAAAAGATTTTAGTTAGTCTCAGTTACACGTACATTACAACGTAATCTTATTTTAAGAGTTAAAACCCTTAGTTGACGATCAAAAGAGGTAAAATTAGAATTTACTTCACTTAACGTTATTCCATATTCGGTAGAGTGGAAGTGAATATGGAACAATACAATGGTTCTGAGAATGCGCCGATTAGTTTTTTCAACCAAATAATTTCAGGGGCTAACATGTTACCCGAAACGATCAGAAAATGAATGTAAGTCAATGGCTTTAAGACGATGAGAATAAAATAAAAGCTGTAATGGATCAGTAAACGAAAAATTAATTAAAGCTAAAATGTAAAATTTTTCGCTGAACCGAATCAATTCGATTGTTGTCAGTCAAGTAATGAGCGGACCATACTTGTCCGGCATATTGAAAGGTAGGCCTTACACATGTAACATAAAGATGTTTCGTGAGGTAGGAGTCAGAAATTAATTGAGACCATCATTTAAAAAATAATTGGCTTTACTCACTATTTTATCATAATGTGGCTTCAACCTCAGCTTAGAATCAAATGTTATCCCGAGATCTATAGTTAAATTTACACTTGAACGGGAACAGCCATTTAATTGGTAGTTGAACTAAACTGTCCGAGCAGAATTTCTCTTAGAAAAGGTTTCATATTGTCATTTGGAGATGTATGTAAAGAATATGAAGTAAATAGAACCGAAACATTAGTAGAATACTTCTTCGTCTCTTGACAACTTCTAAGTTGTATTTTTGTGAGAATATATTAGATAATAATGTTTCATAGCTTAGAACTTATTTTTTTTTCACTTGTCGTAACACACGTATTTCTTCATGATAACTAAAATATTTTCTATTGGATTAAAATCTGAGTCATATGGAAGCCATTCGAAGTTGAAAATATCACCTAACGATAGATTCCCTCGATTTAGTTAATATTTTTTTTATTTTAAATTTTAAAATAACACCTCCTTCATCTCTCCTCTTAACAAAGCCTCTCTAATAACACCTCTTAAAAAGCTGATTTACATCTTATGGATAACCCGGTTCACAACTGTTAGCTCATTTTAGGCCTAATTATATATATATTATTCTCCATTTATCTGGATGTTTGTAAGTTCGACGGAACGCTCCAACACATATACAAATTGCAATATGTACACAAATTGCTTTGGTACTCTTTTTTAACCCCTGTCTACCATGCTGTACCTTTGCAGGAAAAAATACCATTGCATGAAATATATTTTTTTAATTTAATGTTAGTCTTCTTCGCAAATAATAAGGAAAAATAAAAAATAATAATAATAATATAAATAAAACAAACAATTTTTTTGATTTATAATAAGAAGGACTAATAGAAATTTTATCAATAGTTTAATATGGTATAATAACCAAAAGGCAAACAGCATTTAACACAAAAAAAACATAATGCACTTAAAGATTACTCTTATTACTTAAAATTATACACAATATGCATATGTGTCTACATATTTTCTTTTTTGATTTTTTTTTGTTATTATGATAATGATCATATACCGTATGCATAGCCAGTATAGTACTATAGGTATATTGTATATATATATACTCCAGCCAGAAATGTGATGCGATGATGAGTTAAAATTGTTGTTTATTTTTATTTTTTTTGTTTATTGTTTTTTTTTAAATATATATATATACGATCGTATATAATAATATTTAGTATGTATTATGGGGTTAGGTTTTGGTTCTGCTGATTTACCCATAAAAACAATAACAACCTACACATTTTTAAAGAAATTAAATGAAATTTTGTACTATTATTTTTTATTTCTTATCTTTGTAAATTTATAATTTTTAGGTATATTTGTTTTCTTCAAGTGTGTAGAAATGTATGTTGTTGAGACTTAGAGAGTGATGATTTTTTTTAATATAGTAAGTAGGTATATATATAGGTATCGGTTAAACCATATTGATTGTTGTTCTTCTTTATAATGTATGTTATAAATAATAATTATGTATGAATTTTAACATGAACCGTTCCATAATGAATTTTTTGAAATTAAATGAAATTTTAAATAACCGATAAATGGTTTTCAAGTTATGAACAGTTTTGTAAATACCTCTTTATTTGCAGTAAATTTTTTTATTTTAATTTTTTCTCCAACACGAGTTTTTATTTTATTCATCAAAATAAATATTATGTGTACCTACAATATTATTGTTTTTTTATATTTACAATTTTATTTATTTTTGTTTTTCAAATTGTTTTCGTACAAAGTTGTGGCTCATTATAAAATATTATTTGTTCGCTATAAACTTTGACGCTAAGCTTACGTGCGAATGTTATTGAATATTAACAGGATTAACTTAATTCTGAATTATACGATAAATTTTCAATGTTGGCAAAAAGGATGTCGCTAAAATGATCGAGTTAGGGAATATAAAACCATTAGGGAATAGAAAAGGGAATATAAAATTTTGCACCTTACTACAAATATTCTGTTTATATGGTAATTAAAAGCGTTATAATACAAAAATAAAGGTACGATAAATTAGTAAGCAAATACGTATTTTTCTTAAACTTGAAATGAAAACTCTAATGATGGAAAGAAATGCTAGAATTTATTTTGCTTCCGTCATTTATGGCGGGTTACCAAGCTAGTTAATAATAATAATAATAATAATAATAATTCTTTATTTCATTAACAACTTAAGCTAACTTATATACTAAATTTACAAAATTATATAACAAAATAATTCAGATTTCTTAGCCTAGTGTTTTAATGAAATAGCTAGGTTCAATCTGTTATCCAAACGATAAGTGGCGATTGAACTCTTAGATAAAAAAACAAATCAATTTACTAATGGGGCAATTGAGTATAAAATAGAATAAATATTAATATAATAAAATAATTATTATGCTTATCCTATTAAAAACTAAAAATTAGAACAAAATTCTAAGAGAAATTGTATAAACAAATGAAAAATAAAAAGTTTAAAAAAGTAACAAAATATTTTGAAAAATATAAAATTTTGGAATAATAGAAATTTAAAAGTATAAAAACATTAAAAACAAAAAGAAAAAACTGTTAAAAAAAAAAAAAAAAAATGTTAGACTAATGGGTTTAAAAGATTTTCTCAATAGAGTGATTATCAAAAGATAAGAGCCATGATTTAATATTCTTAAGAAATCTGACTTCAACTCTTTCGCATCGATAATTTTCTGGCAACTTATTGAATAGACGAGGCGACATTATAAAAATGACAAAAGTGTGATTTATTGATCGTTGGAATAGATGCAAAACTCTTAAATTGTAAGTTCCATAAAGCCTAGCTGCAGTATAACCAGAATTGTTATAGAATGTTTTGAGGACCTTATAGAAATACATATGTCTTAAAGGAAGTAATCCTAAATTCTTAAGCAAAATAAAACTTGGAGTTCTACGATTGACTTTGCACATAATACGAATAGCATGTTTTTGTTTGAGAAGTAATTGTTCAATTTTATTGAAATAGGTACCACCCCAACAACAGATACCGTAACTTAATTTAGGCTTAAACAAACCATTATAAACTAATTTTAGAATTGAACGATTACAGTACAAGCTGAGGTGATAAAGTTGCCTAACCACGTTATTTAAATAATAAGTCAAGTATCTGGTGTGTTCTCTCCAGCTTAACCTAACATCCAAAGTAACACCCAAATACTTAAAGCAGTCAACACGTTCAATAACAAAGCAATTATCAGTACAGCTCAACTTACTATCATAAATAGACAAAGACAAATCATGTTCACACAGATTTACAAGACGCATTTTCAAGCAAGACGGAGAATGATATACAAAATTATTATTAACAATAAAATGCTATCTATTTGCCAAATGGTGACAATGCCACACAAAGGCAAATATTTAGTGTTGTGTATTATGCAAACAGTTGAGACAGTAACTGTTGGCAGCAGGTTAAATTGATTGAATTATGGAAATAACAAAAAAAAAAAAAATCAAGGTTACAATTTAATGTAAATTTATTAATTTATGAAGCTGAGAAATTGAACAATATTTTATTTGTATATACTTAAGAAGCGAGCGCAAATAAATTATGTATGAAAGAATTTTTTATAAAAAATAATCAAATTTTCCAGAGTAAGAATATCGAATTTTTAAACCTGTTTATTGAATTCGTACTAAAGATGGATTATTTGGAAATTTATCTGATTCATTTCAAAACTGTTAATTAACTAATAAACTGATGTTAATCACTTTTTTTTTTTCTTTCATTTTAAAAATTTATTCTGGAAATTTGAGAACAAAATATTTGTACTCTAAAAATTTATTTACCATAAAAATTAAATTTGATGTGAAGAACTTTAAAAATAAACAAAAAAAAAAAAAAGAAAGAGATTACCATTTTGAGCAACCGGCTTTGGAAAATAAAATTTTTTTAATATTTTTTCAGCTCATTTTTAAATAAAGATTTTTTATATCTTAATTGCGGTCCCGCTGTCATTTTATAAAAAAATATGTATGCTAACGTAAGTATATTACGTTAATTAAAAGAAATAGAATTCTAGGAGCAATGGTTTGCTCATTGGGATGATTCCTTATAAAACTTCCACCAACTTCTTAGATTATACTAAGACTAAGTTTTATTGCAGTTACATCTTCTTCTGTATGGAAGATACTTTCATAACTTGTCTGTGCCCTTGCCCTTGTTCCAGTAGATTTTCATAGTAAAGAAATGTTTTCTTACCAATTTTTAACTAGCTGTCAGTACTAGGTTCTTACTATGTAATAGATGTAAAAAGCGTATTTGAATTTAATTTGATTTGTAAGGAAATTGTTATCCTTCTTCATTTGTGGCTACTTTAGTATAGTAGTCTAAGTATTTTTTTATTTTAACTTGTTACGTATTGGAACAAAAATTAAATGGGATAGTTATTTTGTTCTTTAACAAGTTTTAAGAGGTTTTGATACCTACCTTGAAGACCTTCTACCACAATTCCAACACCTTCTAATGCAACACAATTCCCAAAATGCTAAATGGTTACAATATATATGTAATGTATCTTTACCGCTTAATAAATACGCAATCACACTCCAATACGTAGTACAAAAAATACGTTAATAAATCTGAACTGTATCCATCCAAATTAGTTTACGATAAATCTTAAATTTTGTCTGGCGGGTAAAAGCTGCCTAATAATAAATTATTTGATTATTTTTTAGTTTTTGGTTCATTTCAATAAAATACAGTTTTTAATATTTTTTTAATTATATATTTTATTTTTACTAAATCAAAAAAAAAAATAACACTTTAAACATTTTTTTCTTGCAGAAAGTCTATTCATCTGTGTTTGAGTAGATTATGCAAAATTCTGGTGACATTGAATATGATAATAATATTATGCATATTACACCATTTTTATCACTCAATAAATAGTATCTCTACAAAATACAGTGGCCAATTGTTATTGCTGAAAGCGATAAAATTTGGTCAAACAAAATTTATTCTTTAAACAAAATACAAAAAACGGAATTTCCAAGAAAAAAAAGTAAAATTATTATAATTTTGCATATCGTCGGTTGAATATTATTTTGTCGTATACTCCATTTTTGATTTTTATGATTTAATAATGTATCTATAGGTTTTTGTGTGTTCTCATCCCGAATCTGTTTTCAGATTTTTAATATATTTTACCGTTACTGAGATTTTCAGTATAATTTTTGTTGTATATCCCTAAAAATTGCTGGTTGTACATGCCAAATTTTTCAACTTACGACATTATTATTAATAATATTAACAGAAATTTTGATCTGAATATTGGTTGTTGTTTGTATTGTTGTACGTGTTTTGACACCATACGTAAAATAAATTTTGACGTTGTTTGATCAATATTGCTTTGTTGTACGGTATACAGAAATGTATGCAGAGTGTACATAAACGACAGTTGTTCACTTGCAATTATTTTCAGCTTTAGTTTTTTTGTACGGTATATAGAAATGTACGTATTGTAAGAGCATGAAGCACAAATGAATCCAAATTCAACCATCAGATTTTCTGAATTTTTCTGCAAAATCAAATTTTTTAAATTGTTTATTAATTCTGTTTACAAAAAAAAATGTTTGTGCTATGGACCAAACAGATTTGTTTAAACTACAATACACTCTCTAAATTATGTAAGAAGATCACTAAAGAAAAAATGCATCAAAGTAAACTTTGCCTACACCGAAAAATTTATTTAAACAAAAACTAAACATAGTTTCTAATAGGCAAATAAAAAGTTGCCGAGTTAAAAAGCTTTATACTTAGTCTATTTGTCAAATATAGATCAAGAATATTACCGACTAATTTCCAAAAAAATATAATTCACTATTGTGATATTAATGTAAACTAGAGACTCCTATTTATTAATTATAATTCAAGTTAAAGCCAAATTTAACGTTTTTAACAGAACAGGGATTAAAATAGCTGATATAGACTTTTCACTATCAACCAGTAAACAGTAATGTAATAATTTAATAAGTAGCTACGGTTTGGTATGATTTGAAAAAAACAAAATACTTCTTAATTGCCATGCCTTTTCTACCTTTTCCCTATATTAAGTCAAAATAATTTAGTTCTTTTAGAATTTATTTTTCAACAGTAAAGTCCACCACTAATTTCTACTAATCAGGTTTTATGTTTTCGTCCACCATTTCAGCAAATGAGGAAAAAACAAGAAAACAGAGCTGTTGAAATCCTAAATACTAAACTCGTTGTATATTATATAAAAATACTAGGGGCCCCTGTTGAGTAATTATATTTCAAGTTGAAGTCAAATTTAAAGTTTTTAAAAAAACAATAATTTACGTACTGACATAGACTTCGCACGATATAGCAGAAACCACTCGTGTTTAATAAAAGGTTTTGTGGTTAGTAAGTTTTATTTAGGACACATAAATACACGTCCCTCATATACTGCTTCGTTTCCGATATATTCCCTATAGTAAGTGGCATTTAGTGGATAAAATTACTAAAAATAAAAAATTTTGTCATTAAAGATGAAAAGGTGTCTACTGCGCAGCACCTTAAATGCTTGTCAATTATAATTATAGATAGCTACTTTGACTCTACTATATAAAATAAATTTGCTAGTCATATGAACAATTCAACTGATTTTTTTTGTTTTTGCTTTTTTATATTTTTTATTTGAGATGAATTTGTTTCTTTGTTTTTTTTGGCATATGTACATAAATTCATATAACATTGTTCATATAACAGCTGCTTTCTTGCTGCTTCCTCCTTTGCTGAAATGATGGACGAAAAAATAAGACCTGATTAGTAGAAGTTAGCGGTGGACTTCACTGTTGAAAAATAGTTTCTAGAAGAACTAAATTATCTTGACTTAATATAGGGAAAAGGTAGAAAAGGCATGGCAATTAAGAATTATTTTGTTATGGCGTATTCGTTATGGCGAATAATAATATCACAGCGAATAAAATATTTAGCATCGAAAATGGATTACAACAAGGAGCGGTAAATTCACCACTTCTGTTTTCAATATACATAATAGAGCTGATAGAGTTATTAAAACGCATACAAGGTAGTAGTTATGTTTTAGCTTTCGCAGATGATATTATTCTGTATTCTGCAAATAAATCAGTAAGAGAAATCCAAAATAAAACTGCAAAGATGTTTAATATTCTAATAAAATACTGCAAGATCTGGTGTTTAAAAATAAACTTTAATAAATGCGAAACAATTTTATTCCGAGATGTTATAGGCAAAGTAAACCACAATTTAAAAAAGAATTGGATAAAATTCAATATAAAAACTCCAAATAATGAAAACATTGTGAACAGGAAACAAGTCAAGTACTTGGGAATTTTGCTAAGTTACAACCTGAATTTCACTAATCTAGTTGACAACGCAACTTCGAAAAGCATTAACGCTCTAATGGCAGCGAAAGGGTTGCTTTACAATAAAACAATCCAGCCCAAAGTAAAATTGATAGCCTATCAAACACTTATAAGGCAAGTGCTGGCATATGGAGCACCCATTTGGTATAATATAAGTGCTAGTAATATGGAAAAAATTAGGAAAATGGAACGGAAATGCATTAGAGTTTGTCTGGGGAAAAATAGAACACCGCAATCAGACTTTAAAAAATATTATTCTAACAAGTTTATATATAAATTAGCTAATATAAACAGATTCGATAATTTTTTTATCAATCTGATTCGTAGGCATTTCGATAGAGCAATGAGAAATACAGCAAATGGCTTAATATCACATGTATATTATCATAATGATGAATACATAAAAAATAGCCTACAGAAAGGTTTTGTGTCCCCAGAGTCCTTTATTTATCTAGATAAGAATGGTTATATACAAAACCAAAACTATGTCCCAATATTATTTCACTATAATAGACGGGCTACATGTAAAATTTTTTGAGATTTTGATCCTCGAAATTTAAATCAGGATCAATTAAAATTTGATATAGTCATCCCGGATAGGGACAAAAGATATAAAGTGGATTACTGGTGGTTGGAGGAAGCTCCATTAAATAGATTAGGATAGTTTAACTATACAAAGTAGTTTTAAGTTTAGGTTAGGATAAGTTAAGTTTTATTTTAGTTTATAAGATTTTTTTTTGTAAGAATTAATTTGGGTTTTAGTAAAATTTTGCCAAAAATAAATATTTAGCAAAGATTAAAAATACATAAGTTAAGTGGAAACTTGGTATAAATATAAATTATAAGAAAAATATTAAAGTAAAAATCTGAACGAAAATTAACAAAAAATTCATTTAAAATTAAGTTAGTTAAATAAGGAAATAGCCACCGTTTTTGTAAATAATTTTTTTTCGGTGTAATATTTGATGTTGAAAAATAAATAAAAAAAAAAAAAAAAAAAAAAAAAAAAGCTGCTTTCTTGCTGCTTCCTCCTTTGCTGAAATGATGGACGAAAAAATAAGACCTGATTAGTAGAAGTTAGCGGTGGACTTCACTGTTGAAAAATATTTTCTAAAAGAACTAAATTATCTTGACTTAATATAGGGAAAAGGTAGAAAAGGCATGGCAATTAAGAAGTATTTCGTTTTTTTCAAATCATACCAAACAGTAGCTTCTTATTAACTTCACTGGTTGATAGTGAAAAATATTAGTCTATTTAAATCCATGTTCTGCTAAAAACGTTAAATTTGGCTTTAACTTGAATTATAATTAAAAGATAGGTGTCTCTAGTAATTATATAAGTTCTCTGTGATTCAACATAGAAAATAAAACTCATATGCACTTGCATTGCACTCTCTTGGTACTTAATAGGATGGGTGTTGTTTATTTTTTTATTGTCTCTCAATTTTGGTGAATAGAACTTTTATTTTGTAATTTTGAGGTGAATTGTTTACAGCTAACTCTATTATAATATATGATGATTTTGTGTTCCTGTCGATCTTAAGGTTTTTTTTTTATGTTATTTGTTTTTAGTATCCAAGACTGGAAATTATTTTATTTTTTTCTTTAAATATACCTCTGGGTAAAACATATACATACACATATTTTTTTAACATATCACTGTTCAATTCATGAAAAACTATTTTTATATTTTTTTATAAACCTGAAGTAAATTATTATTATTCATAATAAATATATTTGATGAGTTCATATCCATTTTTTTTTGTCGTACATCGAAGTTAATGAAAAATATGTTCGCATGTTGCGATATTATACAACATACCATCCATTTTGAATATGATTGAATATAGCTTAAGAACTAGCTAAGCTCGCTTCCTAATTTTTGAAGTTTCAACAAAAAATATTGTCAAAGTTAATCATAAAAAATTTATAAAAAATCCTATCGAACATTTTTTTTTCAAAATTGTCCATTATTAAACATTAAAGAGTATTTTTCTCCGTTTCAAACAATTGGCGTATGCGAAAAAAACAATACTCAAGCGACGATATCAAGAGTCATTATTTCTTTATATCGAAATTCTCTTTCTTCACCTAATATTAAATTTAAGGGAAATCCTTACGCTCATTATGACATAATTTAACATTTCTTTTATTCATAATTTCTTGAATTTCATTTAAATTATTCTAATTCTAATTTTAATATGTTCACTCTTTCAAAATCTATACATACATACACATGTATTATATGAATGAGACAGAGATAATAATAATAAATCAAAAAAAAAAAAAAAATCATAATGTAATAAAAGTGGTTTTTGGAATAGTAATTTTAGCAACTTAATTAGCATTTATTTTAAATTAACATAAAAAATTTCAAAAATTTGTGAGATATTTTTTGTAGGTACCCATTATTGGAGATAAAAAAATAATTGATATATAAATTTCAAATTAATTTTTAATTTAATTATTTCTTCAAAAATTCCAATTCTAAATAAAATTGTTACAAAGTTGATAAATTGATTTGTTATTTATTATTTTCTAAATTCAAAATAAGGTCACCATTTATATTAATAGAAATTCACCAGACACCAATTATTGTGTAATGAAACATTTTATATTCAGAATAGTTTTGCAAAGAAAAATTCTACTGTTACGAATTTAGTTGAGCCTTGCTCACACTTCCTGAACACCATGGAGGCTGGATTTCAGATAACATTTTCATTCAATAGAACGTATAGCGTAATGTTCAGATCAACTTTTTTTGAATCATTCACCTCTGCTGTACCACAAAGCAGCCATCCAGGTCCCTTACTATTCATGTTCTCAATTAATGATGTAAACAAACTGATGAAGAAAAACTAACGTGATCATTATATGATGAAGATATGAAAATGTATAAAAAAAATATCTTTATATAATGATTGTACTATTCTACAGAATGATCTTGATTCGTTTTTTAAGTGGCGCGGCTATAATAATCTCCTCCTTAATATTGATAAATGCGATGTTATTTCCAATACTCGTAGATCCATTAATTACTGCTTATACTTTTGATTCTTTGTCGTTCTCTTGGACGATAAACTTTTTATGTTAGGTTTTATTAAAAAAGATGGTCTTAGAAGTTTTATGATTCATATATTACTACTATTGTTCGAACCCACCTTAAGTATGTAAGCCGTCTGGTCACCTCACTACTTCACTCATATTAATAGAATTGAATCTATTCAAAAAAAAATTCTTCGATATGCTCTACGTAATCTTTTATGGTCTAACCCAATAATCCTACCTCCATATATCCATACATAAATGAATGAATACATTGCACTCAAGAAGGGTTGATGCGGATATCTTAATCATATCTCAAGTAATATACAATAGGGTTGTTCGATAAATATCTAATATTCTGAATATCGATAAATATGTCAAAATTTATCGATAATTTTAATCGATATACTTCAATATAATAATTATCGATAATTATCGATATTTAGTTTCGATTATTTTTTGAATAAAACAAAAAAAACTAATTTTTAAAACCAGAAGAGAAGATAAATGTCAAAAATAATATGTTGAGTTAAATTTGATTTAATGTTAAATCAGATGTTGAATATGGAAACTGAAACATCTGCTGCGACAGTTTAAAAAAAAACCATGATACTTCAAATTGAAAAATGGTTTCAACATATAGAAAAAGTTCACTTGTTAGCAATTTCATCACTTTTCAAAGATATTATAAGTTGTACGAAAGCAATTAAATTAATAGACAAATTTTTAAAAAACGAATTGGAAATGACAAATCCGGAAAATAATCATGAACTGCAATTGTTACAACAAACTAGTGAAAATATTATCGAAACTGAAAATCAACTTAATTTATGGGGGGGTTTCATCAAAAATTACTCAAAGTAGCAGAACAAGCTTCTACAAATTTGTCTCAGAAGCAGGCAATGCATCCTGCATTATCGCAATATCTCGATCAACCAACATTAGATTTAAGTACCGATCCACTCACTCCCATTCCCAAATTCATCCTGAACTAAGCAAAATAGCAAACAAATTTTTATCGATACCAGCAACATCCGTTCCAACAGATCGAGTTTTTTCAAGAGCTGGAAATATTATGGAGGAATCTCGCAACCGTTGCTCTTGGATAAATTAAATAAATTACTCTTTTTAAATTCATTACCTTGGCAATTTTAAAAATTTATATTATATGCTTTTGGAGGTTAATTTCATAATAATTTAATTTAAAACATCGGCCTTTTTACGGCCAGTAAATTTTGCACTATGTTTTGTAATATAATTTGAATAAATGTCACTTTACTTTTTTTCAAAATAGGAAATTTGTGAAAATTAAAAAAAAATAATAATACTGGAAATAAGATAAATATAAATGTAGTTGAACAAGAATAATTTTGTTTAAGTAATTAGAAGAAAAAATAAAATCACAAAGTTGTAAACACAATTCGGAAACATTATATGTATTATTAAAAATTATTTACTCAAACAAACAACAACAAAAAATTTAATGTAATTTAGTAACTTAGTAATATTTTGGAAAAACAAAAAATAGCCTAAAAAACAACAAAAATGATAAACTAAAAATAATATATTTATAAATAAATTAAAAATTAAAATAAACTCGTATCAAAATTTTAATATTTATTTTTCAGGTTTTCTTTGTAATTAAATTAACTTATCGAAATTAATTTATCGATATTTTTGAGTCCGATTGTATCGGCAATCGATATTTTGGCTTTCGATATTTATCCAAACCCAAAATTATAAAAGATCAGATTAACTCGTACATTAATACCAGTACTTATCTTCCTTACCATAAAACTAACAATGGAAAATTTGAGCCAATTAATATTATGTTAGTGGCAGTTAATGATTGAATTGATAGAACTTTCAAATGTAGTGTTATGTAAAGTTAGGCTAAGATACAAATAAAATTCCAGATTTACTAGACTTCTTTATTGCAAAAAGAATTGATCTTAAAAAATTAAAGATAGAATCTTTGTTAGAATTATCATCAGATCACTCGCCAATAATTATGACTCTACATGATTCGGTAATAAAAAAGAAGAAACTTCCGACGTTATGCAGCCGAAAAACAAACTGGGTTCAGTTCCGGGAACATCTAGATAGTAAACTCAATCTACACATTCCGTTGAAAACAAAGGAAGACATTGAAATTGCTGTCAACGACTTCACCAACAACATACAACAAGCATCTTGGGCAGCTACACCCGATTCCTTTGACAGGCTTATTACAAATCGAACTTCGCGTAAAATAAGGGAAATGATTGAAAATAAGCGCAGTCTAAGGCAACAATGGAAAAATACAAGAATCCCAGAAAAAAAAGGAACATGAAAAGACAGCTAAATCGTATAATTAAGGAACTAAAATATGAGCTAAAAAAAGAAAGCAATGAAGCAGTTCAACAATATCTGTCTAAACTGACGGCAACCAAAACAACTGACTATGATCTGTGGAAGGCAACAAAAAAAGTCAAACAGCCTCAAAAGTTAAACCCACCAATTCGATAGCTAAATGGCAAATGGGCAAGAAATGATGAAGAAAAAGCCAATGCATTCGCAGAACACCTTGCTAGCGTATTCACACCTTGGCCTCTACCAACAAACTCGGAAGTCGAAAAAGAGATACAAGAACATATGGAAGTTGCTTATCAGATGGAGTTACCAATAAAAAAATTTAATAAAAAAGAGGTAAATCAAGTAATAATGCAAGAAATGAACGGGAAAAAGTCACCAGGATATGATTTGATCACTGGAAACATATTACGCCAAATTTCACCACGAGGCCTTATTCAACTGACACAAATCTTCAATGCGGTCGTAAGGCTCAAATTTTTCCCGAACCAATGGAAGATTTCGCAAATCCTAATGATACTAAAACCAGGCAAAATATCTGAAGACGTCAAATCATATCGGTCAATCAGTATTCTTGCAGTGTTATCTAAAGTAATGGAAAAACTAATCCTACGACGACTTCAACCAATAGTTGAGCAAAAAAAAATAATCCCGGCACACCAATTTGGCTTCAGACATAAACATTCCACAATGGAACAAATACATAGAATTGTAAATAAAATAAATGAAGATTTTGAAAACAAAAATTATTGCTCTGCAGTTTTTGTCGACATAAGCATTCGACAAAGTCTGGCACAAAGGAATTCTCTATAAATTAAAACAAAATTTGCCATATCACTACTATGAATTGTTAAAAAGCTATCTGGAAAATCGCTATTATTTTGTCAAACAAAATGAATATTTTACCAGCCTCAAAGAAATTCATTCGGGAGTTCCACAAGGTAGCATTCTAGGTCCAGTGCTTTACTTGCTATACACTGCCGATTTACCGCAAACAACAAACACAATGATAGCTATATTTGCCGATGATACAGCCATACTTGCATCGCACAAGGATAAGAATGTGGCTTCTGGGCTCGTGCAAGAGAGCTTAAACAATATCGAATTATGGTTGAACAAATGGAAGATTAAAGCCAATCAAACTAAGTCTAATCACGTTACGTTCACATTAAGGAGGGATACATGTCCTACAGTATTTTTAAATAGTAATGCTGTTCCTCAAACAGAAAGTATCAAGTATCTTGGAATGCATCTGGATCGACGTCTGACCTGGAAAAAGCACATCTACACAAAAAGAATCCAACTAAGCACAAATTTCAGGAAATTATATTGGCTTGTCGGTAGAAGGTCTCAAATGACACTGGAAAACAAATTGCTGATATATAGGATGATACTCCAACCAATATGGACTTATGGTATACAATTATGGGGAACAGCCAAAAAAACAGATATTGAAATATTATAACGCTTCCAAAATAAGGTACTGCGAGCTTTAGTTGATGCACCTTGGTTTGAGCCAAATTACATAATACACAATGATTTGCAAGTGTCGACGGTTCAAGACGAAATTCACCGACACAGCCAGAGATATCGTGCTAGATTAAATAGTCATCCCAATGTAATAGCAAGTACACTTATGAATATTACACAACATACAAGATTACAACGAAATACACCAGGAGATCTGTAGAAATTTCTTGACATTATTATTAATATATTTTTTATTATAAATTAAGAAATTACTTTTATTAGATTGTAACTAAGTCAGTCAAAAACATATTCACTTATTGTATTATTTTTGATTAACATACAGATTGTGAATAAAAAAACAAACAAAAAAAAAAAAAAAAAAAAAAAAAATGTTTTGAGATTTTACAAAGTCATAAGTGCTGATTGATATCTAAGTTTCAGCAAAGAAATTGTAAACGTTTTAAAAAATGTTTTTGTGCATTTGTGATTAGTGTTTTTTTTTCAAAAATGATTAGAACAGAAGAAGTGCTTACTGTTTAAAAATTTCAGAAAATCTTAGATAACTAAAATGATGAAGAATAAGAAATTGACTGCAAAACTGATAATAAACCGGTATTATCATTACTCAACCAGATATGATTAATATATGGTTATTATACCAGATATGGAGCATGAATGAACAATTTGACGAAAATGTCCAAATTCTAAATGACGACAATCAATTGCCAGAAGAAATTCTATGTCACTTTGATATTGAGTATATCACTATAATGACGATAATGTTCATTTCCAATTGAATTAAGATTGATCTTAATGAACAACATACGAATGAGTTGAACTAAGCAATATTTCAGATTTTAATACTACGCGCAATATAATAATAACATTTAGTTGGTATTCTGTACCTCACATAATATATTCTTATATTTACATTGGTCAAATCGTCATTCTTTGTGACTCTAGGAATGGCATGTTTGGCATGTTTGGCATGTTTGGAATGGCATGTTTGTCAATGGCAAAATTTACAGTTTTGCGATAATAAAAATTTTTACAAAAATGATAAGTGAAAATGTCTGCATTGAATGCACTAATGAACCAAAAGTTCATACAATTAAACGTGTTCTTGCACAAACTTTCAATAGATGACCAAATAATTCCATATAACGCGAAACATTCATGCAAAATGTTTATCAACACAATCAAATTTGGCATGTTCTTCTTAATGTCCTACAAATGGTAAGACGCACGGATTGTTCCGACTTTTTAGCGGAAATAATGTCTAAGCGTAGTCATTGTAGACATTGCGGTAATCAAACACAATTTAGTTTCAATAAGTTTTCGATTACTTTACATCTCTAATGGTTTTCGGACTATCATAATGATGTACCACGAAACCAAAAAATGATTAGAACAGAAGAAGTGCTTACTGCTTAAAAATTTCATCATTCATGCAAAATGTTTATCAACACAATCAAATTTAGCTTTAAGTATTGTTGTCTGGCATCGTCCGATAAATTCTGTTATTAGTTTATACCATAATTAGGCCCATGGAGAAATCCTTGTCTTGAAATTGTTATGTCTCAAGTGGAAAATTTAAAACAACACCGTCCATGTGGGCATGTTCTTCATAATGCCCCAAAAATGGTAAGGACGCTCGGATTATTCCGACCATTTAGCGGAAATAATGTCTAACCGCAGTCGTTGTAGACATTGCGGTATTCAAACACAATTTAGTTTCAATAAGTTTTCGATTACTTTACATCTCTAATGGTTTTCGGACTATCATAATGATGTACCACGAAACGAAATAAAAATTAAGAAAATAAATAATTTTCAACAGGCGGGGCGGGTAACATTTGTGGACCGGAAGCAGCATTTGGTATATCTATTAGTAACATTAAACTATCGATAGAAAACACTCGGGAAGCAAACATTCTTCGGGAACGCGTTGAAGTCCACTGGGTTTTCAAAATATATGCACCAAGAATAAACTCTCAATAGAGCAGACTGCAGGAAGATGGTTGGCATACTTAGTGGCCATAACCACATGAATAATCACATGTGTAGACTAGCACTAAGTGACGACCCAACCTGTAGATACTGTCTGGAAGAGGAAGAAACTTCCACACATGTTGTAGGAGACATGCCTAGCTCTTTCAAGGTTGAAACTCCGGCTGTTAGAAACACACTACATAACCGTAGAAAACTTCTGCAGGATGAAACCCACAAATCTATTGTACTTTATCAAAAGGGTCGATTAAGTTGAGAAGTGGAGGAGGGCATAAAGGGCTAAAACCATATATGCCGGCTCTGACATATTAAGGCCACTTCCGCAAGGAAAAAAAAATTTATTTGCAAAATAGTTTTGTAAATTTAATTAACTTTAATTAACTGTGAATTGTGCCTTACTTTCATAAAAAGAAGCGTTTTGTCACTAAGGTTTTATCAAATAGGTAGCTAAATATTTAGTTGTAATAGTTCAGTTATTATGTTAGTCACAATAAAGTTATTAACATAGTGGTGTACTATTAGGATAAGTGTATTAAAATCGAAGCAAATTTTTATTTAACATGCAATGTAACTGGGACTTGTTAGTAATCATAACTGTCGAATTTGGAAAGGTCTTGATGCTCGCGAGGACATCAAACATATTTATGTGTTAAGGGCATATGTGTGGCAATCTGACTAATTAGTTGATATCTATATCTTGACTTAAATGTCTTTTTCAAAATATTCACAGATTTCTTTTTTGTGTTCTTGTCGTACATTAAATACCCTAATGTATAATATTTTTTACTACATAAACTGGAACGTGTGTTATGTGTTGTTCGAGTATTTATTTTTTTTTAATTTGGTATATGAAAATTTGAATATATCTTGTGCGACTTTTCAGATCAGTCGAAAATTAGGTCAGGTGGTTAAAAGCCCATATGTTTGATGATCTGATGAGAGATCTCAAAGAATAATTTTCAGGATATTAAAATTTCAGAATTTTTCAAAGCTATGCATCTATATGTACTGGTTTAGTTCGTATTAAGTTGCGGTAAGAGGTATATTGCAATTGACACTCGACTTAATGCCGTGTTGGTAACGGATTGCTGCAGCTGACATCTCCTTTTAAAGTAACTAACTAACATAGATTTTATTTTCTTTCCTTCAAAAACATATCACTTAAGAAATTAAATATATTGAAATATGAGAAATAAGACAATAGAAACAGATTATAGAGACAAACTTAATCACTAAAATAGTATATTTTATAGAATATACTGTAGACTGTAGGTGAAACATTTTCAATAATAAACATTAAAATATCTATAATTATAATAGACAAGCATTTAAGGACCTGCGCAGTAGACACCTTTTCATTTTATCTCGCTTCTCCTTAATGAACTCAACTCATATTAGAAGGGAAACTCTTAATTTGCGTAAACCTAATGGAATTTTTTACATAAACCACAACAAAATATTTCCATTAGTTGAAAAAAGTAAAAACTATCATACTATACCTACTTTAGCATTGCCGTATAAATGAGAAAGAAAGAGAACACAGCATATGCTTGCCTAAATTTTTATATACAAATTTTTATATTGAAATTTTAAACAAAGATAACAAAAAGTAAATTCCCACAGACAACAAAAGGTAAATTTTTTTTTATGTTCAAATTTAACTTTTAATAGATACCACGATAAATAGTTTCATTTTAATACGAAAAAATTATTATTTACACACATTCTATTTGAATTTTATCTTATTAATTTCGCTACACCTTTTCGTTTCCTATATTTCACTTCATTCGTGAACGTGAACATAAAATTCTTATTACCGTCTATTTCTAACAATTTTTTTTTTAAAGGTATGGGTGTGTTAGCAAAAATACATATCCGAGTTTGACTTCTTACTGTTTAGAAATTCTTTGCTTGCAATGAACCTATTTAAATAATACGTCAAATAAAAACAAAAAAACAAGTTCATCTAAAATAAAAAAATATAAAAACAACAAAAACAAAAATAGAGTGTCTATAATTACAATAGCCATGTATTTAAGGACATGCGCAGTAAGCACCTTCTCATTTTATCTCGCTTCTTCATAATGAACTCTTAATATATAAATAAGTTGTATATATGGCCGAAATGCGTATACGGGTTAAACAAATTTCTATTTGGTTTTATAATATTCAAACTTTTAAGTAAAATAAAGCCATTTTGTGTCATTCAACATCTTATTATTTTTATACTATTCTGTATAATGTTATTATTATGTTCTGTTAAAAACTTTAAATTTGGCTTCAACTTAAATTATAATTACAAAACAGGGGCCCCTAGTCTATAATTATAATTGACAAGAATTTAAGGTCTTGCGCAGTAGACACCTTTTTATTTTATTTCGATTCTCCTACTCCTTATTGAACTTCTAATATATGTAATATATAAGGTTGTATATAAAACAAAAATGCGCACACAGTTGAACATTTTGTACACATACGATCTTATTATTCAGCAAATACATTATGTATAAGTGAGAACTTATTAAGATAATAAACATTGTTTGCTTTTGTTTGCAGTTATTATATTTTATATTATGTACTTGCGAATGAATCTATGTACATGTGCCAAAAAAAAAAACAAAAAAACAGATTCATCTAAAATAACAAATATAAAAACAACAAAAAAACAAATCACTTGAATTCTTCCTTTTTATCTTTTTAAGTAACTGTCTCTAAATTTTGGATATTTGTAGTAATAATATAGTTTTTATTAAAATTATGTATTATGTATTATGTAGGTATATATATACATACCTCTTTAATGACAAAATTTTTTATTTTTAGTAATTTTATACACTAAATGCCACTTACTACAGGGAATATATCGGAAACGAAGCAGTATATGAGAGACGTGTATTTATGTGTCCTAAATAAAAAATAAAACTTACTAACCACAAAACTTTTTATTAAACACGAGTGATTTCTGCTATATCGTGCGAAGTCTATATCAGTACGTAAATTACTGTTTTTTTTTTTAAACTTTAAATTTGACTTCAACTTGAAATATAATTACTCAACAGGGGCCCCTAGTCTTAGTATATTTCACTAAATTTAATTATTATCTTGATCGATTTCGGTTACAATACCATAATCAGAAGACTCCTTCAGTTTTAATATTAATTAAAATTAATGAAACATATCTAGAGTTTTTAATCTTTACAACTAAAATTGTTGAATATTGTTGAAAATATTGTGAAAAATAAGTTGAAAATCTTAATCCGATCAAAAATAAATCGACCGGGTAATTTAAATTAAAAGAATGCAACTGAATATCAAATTTCATGAAAATATTGTGCTGGTTCAAATTATTAGTGATACTAGAAAATAAGTTATAAAATACTATATAAAACTGCGAATAATAGCAAAAAGATTAAATAATGATTTTTCTGTAACGTTTTCTTTGAACAAAGTCCTTTTCTTATAAGTCTTTGGTTTATATTTTATACCTAAATATATTATAATTCATATGATGTGCAAGTGATCGTCAAAATTAACTGAAATATTTATAAAGAAAAATATTTATTTATTTATACTATTTAGCTCAAACAGTTTACAATTTAGTATTACATTTCATATATTAATTAAAAATACAATTAAATTTACTTGGTATACATTCAAAACTAACAAAATTCAATATACAAAAATAGTAATATTATTTTTTTAATATAAATTAAAAAGTCAAGTTAACAAAATATTCAATTAATTTCATATAATTTTCGTCTTAAAGTATCTTTAGATACTGAAAAATTTATACTATTCTTATATTTATTACTAATTATTAACATTCTATTAATAGGTTCATATTTACCATAATTTGTTCTGTGTAATGTTAATGTAAATGTTGAGATTTGAGTGGCGTAAACGAGTATTTGTGTTAATGATAATTTTATTTAAAGTGGAAGGGGAAATAATACCGCCTTTAATAATTTCGAAAATAAATAAAACATCAGCTACTTCCCGCCTTTTCCACAGAGACTTAAGATGGAGAAGGTTTAGCCTATGCTCATATGGAGGGAGTCTTGTATGATCATCCCAAGGCAAACTACGTAGTGCAAACCTTAAACATTTTTTTTGAACATCTTCTATTCTTTGTATATGTTAATTATAAAATGGAGACCAGACCTGACATGCATATTCAAGATGGGGTCTAACGAGGCATGTATACAAAGATTTAAAAATGTAGGGATCGTTAAACTCCTTTGACCAACGTCTTATGAAGCCCAACATTGAACTAGCTTTATTAACGATGCTCTCGTAGTGGAGTTTAAATGATAGTTTATCATCGAAATAAACTCCTAGGTCCTTAATTGAATTAACCTTTTCTAAGGTTTCGTTGTTTAGAGTATATCTAAAGCTTAATGATTGGGTTCGACGTGTGTAGCACATGAGTGCACATTTACTAATGTTTAGTAAAAGATTGTTATTAATGCACCAAGTATAAAATTTATCTAGATCATCTTGAAGCATATAAGCGTCTTGCATCGACGTTATTTTTTTGAAAATCTTCATATCATCAGCGTAAATTTTCAAATCGCTATTACAAATTATAGAAGCCACATCATTGATAGCAATAATAAATAACAGTGGTCCTAAATGACTCCCCTGGGGAACTCCAGAATTTGATATGAATGGTGATGAAAATGAAGAACGGAATAAAATAGTATAGCTCCTATTAGTAAGATATGAGTTGACCCATTGTACAAATTTTGCAGGAAATCCTAGTTTTTTGAGTTTTAGTAAAATAATACTATGGGGTAAAACATCAAATGCTTTACTAAAATCGGTGTAAATTACATCCGTTTGGAATCCCGCTTCTATATTGACTAAGAAGGTTGATGTCGATTCTACAAGGTTGGTCACTGTAGACTTCTTTTTCAAAAAACCGTGTTGATGGGTCGTTAAAAAGTTAGTGCAATGATTGTAAATAGAATCAAAAATCATCAACTCAAAACCTTTAGGAATAGTGGAAAGTTTGGAAAATGGTCTATAATTATTTATCTCATTTTAGGTGATAGAAGTATTAAATATGATAGAAAGTGGAGCAGCCAAGGCATCTGAGCATTTCTTTAGAACTAGTTCAGGAATGCCATCAGGTCCAGGAAATATATTGTTCCCCAGATTATTTAGATATTTCTTCACAAGACTATCGCCAATAATAAGATCTCTAAAAGTAGTTTTTGGATAGGCATCCACGTTGAGGAGAACTTTGTTTCATCAGCCATGAAAACTGTTTTAGGGTAAGAGACAGAGAAAAATTCACAAAAGAATTGAGAAATGGTTTTAGCGTTATTACTTTGTTTCCCATTGAATTTCATTGAATATATTCAAAATCGTATAATATTCAAATTTGATAACATGTTTGACTGAATTTGTTACGTCGACGTTTTATTGGATTTGACCAGTGATATAGTATATGATATTTTCTACTACGAAATTTATATTTCTCTTAATATAAGAAAACCCAGAACAATTATTGCAAAGCAATATTACCGTGTGTTTCTGTTTAATTGTTTTGTTTGTTACTACGTTAAAACAAATCTGCAACGTAATACAGATCTGTAATAGAGCTCGTTTTTAATTCTCCTAAAAGTAGATCTAATATTTGAATATATTATAGTTGTCGTAACATTTGTCATGTCATGATGTATGTAAAATGTCAACCAATTTAGGAGAATTATAATAGAGTATTTTCTTTATTATCCTTTATTATTTTGTTCTGTTTCATTTTGTTCTACTTTCCCGTCCGGAATCATTTATTTTTTTTTTCAGTAATAATGTAATCAGTATACGAAAGAAATATGAATTTACTCTAATAGTAAGACAAAAAAGAAAAATCAAAGTGTGGGTGGGTGAATAATTAAGACTAAGTAAGATGATTAGTAAGATTGGAACTTAGTTTTATTTTTCAATTTGTGTACGGTTTCAGTATGTATGCCGCCTTTTCTCAAGCACAGATTTGAATATTCTAAATAATTTGTTTAACTCTGTTACATAAATACCCCAATTGGCAATGTTTTTTGTTTAGATCCTTCAATTAAATTGCTAATAGGTGCAGCATTTTGTTTGCTTTAAAAAACTGCAAGATGCCACGAAAGACATTTTGAGGCAGACTGATTGTAATTAATATTAAGTTTACTAATATTGTGGTAAATATTTTCAGTATATTGTACTAATCAAGATATTTGATTTTTTTTTAATTAAAATTTCAAGTCATATTTAATAAAATAATTTTATAGATGCTCGGTAATTGTTTTTTGTTTTAATTTTTATTTAAATGTTAATTTAATAAAAAAAAAAAATTAATTTGTTTTTAGAATAATTTTTTTTAAATAAGATATTATATATAACTAATTTGTTATGAAGTTTTCATTAAATATTTTACATTTTCTCAGAACATCTTATTTATTTAGTTTTAGTTCTAAATGTGTCATTAGAATTCTAAGAATGAGTCATGAGTTGACATCAATATCGATATAGGAAGAAGTGATTAGGCTTTTAATTTTAAAAATGTAAATTATTATAACTAATTTTATATTTTATTTTTTACTGGGAATATTAAAATAACTCAAAGTCCAGATCATTAAAATAATTAGAATGAATTTAAATTTAAATCAAAGATCAAAGATCAGAATAAAATATAAAGAATTGATTCATCAAAGATCACCATTTAAATTATTTACACCAGATCATGTTGGTAAAATGACCAACATTTTAAAAGACCAGATAACTGATATGATCTTTTATTAGATCCTTATATAGGGGTTTAATAGAGCTGATTTGTAACTTGATATATGAAACATCAGATATTGATCCTCATCTTTTAACAAAACATATTTTTACATTAATCTCTGTGATAATTATAAGTCATTCATATGGCAAATAGTTAAAATAAAATTCAAAATAAGTACAAAAAATTTAATGAATTTAATATTCGGCATTATGATGGAATAAGGATGCATCAAAAATATTATAATAGTAAAGTCTACAAACTCTATGTGTGTTTCACTAATTTTATTTAATATGTCGATCGGTTTTGGTCATTACACCGTCATCAGAAGACTGAGAAGATATTTGCGAGAAAATCAGTCTGGTAATGATGGCGTAATAACTGAAATTGATGCAAATTAGTGAAACGTACCTAGAGTTTTAATCTTTATTATTAATAGTACTAGTGGGCCCCAGTGCAATTGCACATCAGTAGTAACTTTATTTAAAAATGCCTGGATAACAACATCAACATTGATTCATATCAATTTATATGAATTTTATTTATTTCTTTTACGATAGGTAGGTAGGAATCCTTGAATTCAATTGATTTAATATCTTGATCGGTTTTGGTCATTACACCGTCATCAGAAGACTGAGAAGATATTTACGAGAAAATCATTCTGGTAATGATGGCGTAATAACTGAAATTGATGCATATTAGTGAAACGTACCTAGAGTTTTAATCTTTATTATTAATAGTACTAGTGGGCCCCAGTGCAATTGCACATCAGTAGTAACTTTATTTAAAAATGCCTGGATAACAACATCAACATATAATACAATAAAAAAACAAAAATAAATAAATGGAAAAAAGTAAAAATAAATTATAAATAAACAAAAATAATTGAATATAAGAATATTTTGTATTATTACAACAACAATAATAAAAAATTAAAAATGTTTGATAGTAGTAATTGCAGTAAAAATGTTAAAGTTAATTTCATAAGTAGTTTTAAATAGTCTTTATATTTAATTTTTATAATAGAATTAGTACTTTTTTGTTTTCTTTTTTTTTTTTTTTTTTTTATGTAAATTTAAGCATTGAAGTTTATCTTATTTTTTAAGTTTTCCTATAATGTAATTTATTTTATTTCATATTATTGACAGTTCCATAGCTTTTCTTTGTATATTAACTTTTATTTGCACTTTAATTTTTTTTAAATTTTAAGATCAGACAGCCTAGGCTAAGATCTACAACTTACAATTTAGTTTTAAGTTAATGAAATTTTATATTAAATTAGTATGATTGAAATAAAGAAAAAAAAAAAAAAACATTGATACATATCAATTTATATGAATTTTATTTATTTCTTTTACAAAGCGGTTTCAGTCACGCGCGCCCAAACCAACTATGGTAGTGACCATCTCTTTTTTTGTTTTTCATATATGACAAATCCATGATAGATCTAGACTAATGAATGCTTAATCTCAGAAAAAAAAAATTATATGTTTTTTTACATAATTTAAATTGTGGTTATGTTTCTGTATTATTAATTAAAAAAATTTTTCACTTTTAGTCAACAATTTTACTGTCATCATCTTATTAAATATTTTTGTATGTATTTTAATTCGTCATAGTCAAAAACGTTTGCAGTCACAATTTTGTTATAGTAAACAATTATTTTGAAAGAAAGTAATAAACTTCATAAGTTCATACAATCGATGTCGTTTATAGTCATATTAAAATATAACGCCAATTTCAATTAAAACAAAAAAATAAGTAAAAAGTTAATTATTTTACTAAAAAACTGATTTATGTATTGTCTTTTTCTGTTCTTTAATAAAAATATATATATTTTGTGATTACATAACAGAATTACTACTTATGAATAAAATAAAATTTAAAATAATTATTATACGAAAGATATTATTTATTTATTTATTTTAACAGTTGATCTTACAGATAAATGTGTTGGCCAACTTTATAGGTCTTTTTCCCTTTCGAAATGTGGGCCTTTTTTATTAAACTATATTAATTATTTGGTATATATTTTTGTATATTATATATTTATATTATTTTTTATCAGTTATATTATGTCTTTATTAATTATTAAATTATATTGGAACCGATGTGGTTGTATAGAAAATTACATTTTCAGTAATTTTCACCATTTGAAAAATTTTTCTGTTCTCACGGGATTTGAAACCCTGCTCCTTCGGTCGTTACATTACCGAGGCCACACGAAAGATATTTTATCGAATTTTTTTTTTACTACGTCTATAGTCACAATCACAAAACCGTTATAGTCACAAATATTACTGAAATTTTATTTATTAAGCTCCATAAATTGTACAATTAATTCTTTTAAAACTATTTACTTAGATACAGTTATGTAATTATCTTCAATAAGATTTATTATATCATTTTTGAAGTGTATGATCCAGATTTTTGTTTTTCTGTATTGTTTTCAATTTTTTTTTTTTGTATTTTCAATTTGTACATTTTTCTACAAGTTTCTGTATTTATTTAAAATAAAAGAATTCTTATGAAGTCTTTTAAAAAATTTCCTGTTATTAAAATTTTATTTTAGAGTATAGATATCGCTCTACTCTAAAATAACCGTAATTTATTTGGTGTGACTATTTTAAATGTTTTAAGTATTCACCACCAAGAACTTGCTAAAATTTTAATATTTTTGTGCGGTAATTTACTATTCAATTATTTTTGCTTTTTTAGTCCTGACGTCGTTCATCTTGTATATTAATATAAGACTTAAGCCTAAAACCTACAACATATTCTATAAAATATATTAAAAATATAAAAATATATGAAAATTTATTCTGTAAATTGATATGATCTGAATTTGATCTTAGATCAATCGAGATCGTGATCTGAGATATTTTATTGAAAAATCTTAGATCACAGATAATTTGATCAATTTGTTCGAAGATCAAAGATCCCAAATGAATGGACCTTTTTCATGATCGAGATAAGATCAGTGCCTGAATAATGTTTTATATGACATACAATGGTAGGCAGAATTAATTACACACTCAATAAATTTTTACATTTTTTCTTTTGTTTTCTTTTCTAAGGACGGAATTTACAAATGTGTTAAAAAAAATTATGGGAATCAATTTCACAAAGTGTTCTTAATTTAAATTTAAATTTTCGGATGAAAAAACTCTCAAATGACTCAGGTAGTAACAGGTTTCTTTTGCTATGTCACCTTGGCAAAAGTAATTACACATTTGGTTTCATACGGCATAATTAATTACACATTATTGCATTTTGATCTATTGAAGTGAATAAGTGAATTTTTTGATAGCGTTTAATTAATTTTCTTTTTGAATTTTTATTCTAATATTTAAATGTGACGAAGTTCAGCTCTTAATAGAGTTTCAAATAGTTTTATTCTGTTAAAATTACTGATTCATTTTTCATCCATAATACGTAAAACAAACGAATTAAATATTGAAAATCGCGTAGAAGTTGTTGCTTAACACTACATCATCCCACAATTATAATGTCGTACATCCAAAAACTTAAATGTTGGCAAATCGACTTTAAAGGTTTGAGAATATCTTACGAAAAAATGGTACGAAAAAATAGGGTTTTTTTGTTTAATCGATAATTTTGTTCATTGGCTTTATTTCTACGTCACAACCCACATCTATCTAGAATAAATTTTCTATAAAAATCATTTTTGCCTACCACTGTATGTGTTATAATATTAAAAAAAAACTACTCCTTCGTTTTGTTGTTCAAAAACAAGTGGACGATCACATTTTATTTTATAATTTATTTGCCATTCATTTCACAGTTTTTACAATGTTCTTATAATGAATTTGGGGTGGTCAACGTTGGTCACTACATATAAATACATTAAAGATTTTTCTTTAGAAATTTACAGCTTAAAAATAATGATGTGATTAAATTTTAATTAAAAGTTGCTTATTGCCGTTATACTTTGGTCTTCACTGTGTGATTTAAAAATTACTATTTCAATTATGATCACCTCTTTTTTCAATAGATTACTGCATTACAGTGTTAAAAATAACAAACAATTTTCGACTTGTAAATAATTTTTACTAAACGAAAACTAGAAAGTCAAGTTTATCAGATTTACTAGTTTTACTGTAATTTTTTTTTTAATTTCAATTTATTTATTTTTTACTCATTTGTATAATCGTAATACTTCTAATGTTGGGGAACATTTTTTTAATAATATTCAGAGCTCTCCTTTCATAATATGCAAGAGTTTACTTTTTACTAATATACTTAAATTACAACTTTTTTAAACTATATAAGAGATCGTAAATCATCATAGATTATACTATAATAATACAAAAATGTATGTAACAAAATAAATCACTATAGTACCGATGCAGCGAAAACTGTCGAATCTCCGAGAGCCTTAAAACTAACAAAAAACTTCAAGCATATCTTGTACAACTGCTAAGGCCAAACAAAAATTAGGCTTAAGTGGTTGGAAGCTTACATGTTTGACAATTTGACAGATATCTCAAATCTGTTCAGTATATCTATACGTTCATCACATATACGGGTCTGCTCGGAAAATATGTAAAGTCTAGTTCGCACTATGATTAGGAACATCGCTATCAATTGGCACGCGCGCTTCATCGCATTACTAATCGAAATGATTTTTGACCAAACCAAACTAAGAAGCATAAACATTATTGACTAATTTGATAAGAAGCATAAACAATTACAAAATAAGTTATTAGAAAAAAAAAATGTTGGCTGACTTTCACCACGTCATTAAATATGTATAAGCTAAATTAAATCACAATATCGTATATAAATTTATTTCTAAGTCAATTTTTGATTCGAAATTAATTTGGATTCTATATTATTATTTTTGGATATTTTATTTATTGTGGTTTAGCTTTAGATTTAAAAAAAATTACACGAAATTGACGTGTGCTTTAATTAAATACAATTTCAATACAATGCCAAAACTGATCAAATATTTTTTTTTAATAATAAAATTCTACCAATAATTTTATGAAAATACAATATTTGCCTAAATTTTTGTTGTTATAAACCACAATTTAAAGTATATGCATATTTTTTTTATATTATTAATATTAGTATGTAAGTTGTTATCTACATAAATTATAAGAATATGGATTTTTAATTTAGAATAAAAATAAAATTAACATAATATTGAACAATTATCAAAAAGACACATATTGAATTAGTAATTCTAAAAAAACAAAAATAATACCGTTTAGAAAAGTTGAATGACATAGCTGTGCCAACACCTTCTAAAATTCGTTATACATCAAAATAATACTTTTTCAAATAAAACAATAAAAATTCATACTTTTTATCATTAAATTAATAAAAATTGAATAAAAATATTTAAAATCGATCAATTAAATTAAAAAAAAGAAAAAACGTCCAATAAGAAGGAAAATTTTTTAAATATCTGTTTTACAGGTTTATTCCACACTCTTATGCCAACTTTCAATAGAACAATGAATATTAAAATGATAGCAGCACTATTTTAAACTTTAATTTTAATTACCTATCAGCCTTTCACAGACACTATTCAATTTTATGAAAATAAAAGCGAAAATTTTAAAATTACTAAAACTTCTGATGGTTAATGTATAAAATATATTATTTCACAATTAACGAATGTTTTAAAACAGAGCATGAAATCGCTTGTTGAGTACTACGAAACGTCAAAGTCTTGAATATTTTATTTATATTACATAAAAACTCTTTTCTTGGTGACTTGTTATGTTAGTCAGTTTTTCTATAGTTTTAAGTCAAACCCGAGCATTTGTTTTTTTTAGAGTGATCGAATTTTCAAATGCAACTCTATTTAAATTTAACAACCATTTTATTATTTCACAATAATTTATATTATTTTTCTTTATTCATTTTTTGTTTAAATTATCATTCAAATTCAGTTAAAACTCAGACAGCATAAAAAACTGTTTGAACAGTCCTCGTTCGTAAAAGTAAAGTATTTTCTTTATAAATTCTTTTTTACCTAATACTTTTTAATGTTAAATTAATAATTATTTAAACATAATTATAAACAATAACAATAACAAAATAATATATTTTCAATTCAAAAATTGTTCAATAGAAATAATAACACATTACATTTACATATTATCATCTACATGTTATTATAGTATAACTAAAATGTACGAATACAATGTATAGCATGTATGTACATGTATATTTATATCAAGTTTTTAATTTTAAATATTAAAATTTATTTTTAAAAAACTTATAAAACTAGTCTCTAAATAAACTTGATTTTGATCAAAATTATTTGAATCCATAATAAACTCTCTCATATTTAAATCTTATTTTTGTTTTGTTTTTATCTTTATTATTATTTTTTATTTTTGTTGATTTTCATACAAAATATCGGTGATCACTGGTTGTTAAAAGTCAGTATTAAAATTCTTGTCACAAAGTTTAGACGTTCGTTGTTGTAATACTAAAATATAAAATATTAATTTAATCCGCAGATTCAATACACAATTAATTCATTAATTTAAATAATTTATTATTTATATTGTACATATGATTTAATTAAATATAATTAGTCAACAAGACTAACACAATAATATATAAAAAAAAATTAATATAATTTTATTTAATTAATAAATTAATAATAAATAAACAATAAATATATGGAATAGAAAAGTATATTTTGTGGAAATTAATTTAAAACTCAATTTTGTTACTTTTTAAAATAAATTTTTTTAAATTAAAAAAAAAAAAAAAAAAAAAAGAATGAAAGCTAAATTAATAAAAAATGTTATATTATTTCTGGGAATTACCATCGTTAGTAAATTGACCTCTGCACAAAGTAAGTTACGTTTAATATAAAAAATAAATAAATAAATAAATAGAGAGGTTTTGCTTGTATATTGCATAAAAACCGCAATAATTTGTCGTTAAGATTTTCTCTATCGTTTCGTCGTTTTAATGTTTTTAAATATTTTGCAAAAATTTTTTATATATTTTTCAATATTTTCTTCGTCATAATGTAATTATTGTAATCAAGTCAAAAGTAACAATATGCATTTGTGTGCATAAAATACCCAATTAAAACCACTTATTATTATTATTATTATTATGATTATTATTATTATTATTATTATTATTATTATTATTATTATTATTATTATTATTACTAGCTATTCCCGGCGTAACATTCGCCGGTCTAGCATTAGCATTTTTAATGAAACAATTTATTTTATTTATTTATTTTCTTAAAAAAAATCAATGTTTTACATATTTTTTTATTACATAATAAATAAATTAAATTGAAAAACTTAAAACTATAATTGTAAAATATTGATTTTTTTTTAAGAAAATCAAGAAAATAAATTGTTTCATTTATAATGCTAGACCGGCGAATGTTACCCCGGTAATAGCTAGTAATTTACAATATTGTTTGATCTATCTATAACTATTTTTTTTATATTTTTTATTTAGGTATTTATTTATTTATTATAAATTAATTTTGACCGTTAATAGTTTTGAAGAAAACTTTTATATAAGACAGCGTTTATACGTTTTTGAATTGTGTTTATAACGTATAAATGATGTTCATTAAAGTTTGGCATCCGACTTTGTTATAGAATATCATTATTTTTTTTTTTAAATAATAGAGCTCGACACGCATTTTTGTATTTCGCAAGTTGAAAAAGTGATTTTGCGAGAAAAGGTATTTATAAACTCCTAATTGTGTTATGCCAATATATTGAAAGATATACATTAAGAAATACAAAAAATGTGTATTAAATATTATTATTATTCATCAATACAAATAATACTTAGAATAATTGATTTGCTATTTAAATATTTATATTTCATAAATGTTCTGAAATTAAACTGAATATTTATATTTGTTTATAAGTATTTATTATTAGTACTCGTAACGCATATTCGTATCTTCGTATTTTGCAAGTTTAGAAAGTGGATTTTGCATGAAGAAATATAGTATACTTTGCAACTATATTTGTTTATCTTTGAGATATGTAATCAAAACTTTTGAAATAAAATTTGATGTAATTGCAATAAAATTTGTAAATGTAATAAAAATAAGTAAAACAAAACCTTCATGAAACAAAATCTGATGTCTAAACGCTGCCTAACAAATACTATTAATAGAGACGTACATTTGAATAAAATGTGGCAAACAGAGATGTCGCTGGCAGTATAGATATGAAATTAAATGCATTTAAACTAAATACGTACCACACTCACATTAAAAACACATTAAAATAGTCATAGACACGTTTTTTGTGTTTTTTTTTTATTATCATAATAGCCTTAACTATTTCAAAACTGAAAATAAAAAACAAAAACAATTATTTATAGAATTTATATTTTTATTTCACATCTTTTAAATTTTTATTTTGACGTTTTGGTATGATTAGATATGACCATTATAGAGAAGGTTATGATTGGTTATGGCTTTGTTAAATCATATCGAATCATATAGGCCATTTAACGAAGTATCATATGACATCATATGACGCTTTATTACTATTATAGTTAGGGGTAAAGCCAACAATTATGCTTTTTCTCTTATTCTTCAGTTTTTATTGTTATATTATTATCCCGTTAGGGTCTCTGATGTAGGTAAGGGTAGTCTGTGATTTTTCTTTTTAAATTTTTTTGAATTTTTATGTGTACTAAATTTGCCGTGTATTGAATTGGAACTTGATAATAATGTCATAACATATTTTGTTTTTCTTGTTCTTAGCAGATCGTAAATTTCGGTTTATGATTCTCCATGTACAATATAATATTTACTCAATGCTACTGCGCATTTGAATTTATACTTTTGAATTATTTGTTAATAAAATAAATAAATTTCAATTATTGGAATTTCTGAACATGGATGAGGTAAAAAATATATTTTCTAAATTTACTATTCGTTTTACGGTAAGTTTTTTTGCTGTAATATCATAATATCGTAATATTTTAACAAAGCTATTTTTATAAAATAATTATATTCTGATAAATCGGTTTTTGTCTTTGCTACTTTGTTTTTTTTTTTAAATTAATTCATATAATCAGATATAATTAATGCTATTGCTCAAAAGGTGAACTGTTTGTAGGTTAATTTTAATTTGTTTTTGGTTTTATTTGGTTTTATTGTTTTGTGGTTTATGTCTTTAAATTAAATTTTGCACACTATCGTACTTCGTAATAGTTCTAATAAAGTTGTCTACTCTAGTTGAAAAAAGCTTTGTGTTGTAAAAGCTTTGTTAAAAGTTTAACAGACGCTTAAGCGTATTAATATATAAGATTATTATTATTATTATTATTATTTTTATTATTATTATTATTAAATATAATTTGGGTTATTGGCTTAAATTTAATTATAACAGGTATACATAGTGTGAACAAAATAAACAAATTTCGTTTTCATTTGTTGTTATTGAACTTGTTGTTGTCATTTTTCTCCTATTCATGTTATTATTATTTTTATGACCAAGTCAATACAATTATTGATATAAAAACTTAACATTTCTTGATTTTTTTATTTAGATTTTGTTTATTAACAGATTTTCAACATTTTACATTTTTTCTTTTTACAAAATTTGATAGTTTTTTTACTCAGGTTTAACACCTTTGTAATGTACCTTTGCAACACTGTTATTTCTGTGTTAAATTTTTTTGTTTGTACAAGTTCTAATTTGACAAAAAATAAAAAAGATAAAAATTTTATATGAACATTTTTATTATTTTTAAGACTTAAAAGTACTTATTAATATTAGTTAGATAAAGTTAAAATACTTCCAAAGACTAAACAATGTGATCGATCCTAAGGTATTTTTAAATTATAATTTATAATTATTGAAATTATTTTTATTTAATTAAATTTTGTGTAGTTCATAATTTATAACTTTTAATTTAATCTGTAATTGTTATTATATTATAGCAAAGATCTAGGTTCAAGTGTAATTTTTCAAATTTAATCATAAAATTACAGTTGTACCAAATAATTAATATAATTTTACAAAAAATAAGCCCCACATTTCGAAAGGGAAAAGGACCTATAAAGTTGGCCTACAGATTTATCTGTAGGATCAACTGTTAAAAATAAATAAAAAAATAAATTACAGTTGTTGACCAGTTACACGCTATCTCTAAACTTAATACTTCATGATACACTCAGGCAACATATTCACCCCAGATATTCAAAGTTTACAGACAGAAATGTAACAAACACTATTTTGGCGTATTATTTACATACCTAAATAATAGTAAAATAAAAGCCTGATACAAACCCAACACACTTTTCAAATTTTGCAAATCTATTGCGAATTATTGTCTGAGGATATCTTGAAGCTGCAGGGAAATCCCACTGATGCAAAAGTGTTGGATAGGCCATACTCTAAGGAAATATGACAACAACATCACGAAACAATGTTACGAAAGATATCCCCAGGGTATACATCACATAATAATCACATTGAAAGGTCGAAAAAAATATAGAGAGCAACAGTCTTAGTCGAAGCAAGTACCCAGCACAAAACGTGGCCACAATTGATATGTTAGCGCAAATAGTAGCCATTGGAAACATTTTATTCCCATCCTATGCCTAACTAATAGTGTTACAGAACAATGATGATTATGATAACATAGGGCTGAACATAGCATTCTACACGTGTGCTTTGAATTTACCTTTATGTTAACAAAATTGGGTTTATCAGAAGAGTTAAGTGTATTATACTCAATTATTTTTATTTCATTGGTCAATTAATAAAATAAAATCATTAATTTATAAAAAAGACATATTCTCTTAATGATATCAATTTGAGCCTTTATAATAAAAGTAGATTAAAATATGTTATAAATAAAATCACAATAAAAGATGATACCACAAAAAAAGAATTAAAAATTAAATAACTAAAATTTATTCTAAAAGAAAAAAGTGTTCATCAAAACTAGAAAAGTAATATATTATATTTGATTAATCTGAAGCAGTATGATCGTAAAACTTTATTATTTTTTGATTGTATTTAAAAAATATAAAATAAATAAAAAATAATGAGATTAAACTTAAAGTGTGTAATTTTTCAGTAAAAAATTCATAACAGTAATGTGCATGTGTAACAAAATAAATTTATCTAAAATTTTAATTTATTAATTCAAATTGTCAATAATTCGAACATAGGTCATTCTATGATGCTTTTATCATGTATTGAGACATCAGACAACATACTGAGCTTGGTGATGCGAAATATTTTTTATTTTTCCATGTGATATATTTTTAAATAATAATATTTTCGAATATAATTTTATTTATTTACTTATTATGTAAAAATTTCAAATTTTATATTTTACTCTGTAGATATTCTAAAGCAAATTACACTAATCATTCGTTTTATTTTCTGTGAATCTTTCATGCGAATTTCAGACTATGCATCTACAATAAATTCTAAATTTTGAAATATTTTTAATTTTTTATTAATGTTTCACAATAAAGTTAAAGTTAAATGTCTCTTATTATTTTTGGTTAAATTATAAACACGTTTATGTTGTTTACTAAAATTGACCAAAATAATTATTTTTAATTGCTAAAATATTTAAATGAAAAAAAGCTAATTCTTAAATTTGCAAAATCAAAAATAAAAAAAAACCAGAAACAAAAATAGTTAATTCCATAATCAACAGTGATTGTCAAAAATTTCGAAATTTTATTTTTAAAACAAAAAATAAAATTAAAAAAAAATTCGTTTTTGTTTTTTGATTAATTTGAACTTGAGCTTGAAATTTATATAGATGTAGGCTGAATGTTTAAAAAAAAATAAGAATTATTATTGTTATGACATGTCGAAACTGTGAAATTTGAACCAATTTACTTTTGAGTAAATTATGATAAGGATTACATAAATAGAGTTGTAGATCTTCACAAATAGAATAAATCTATAAATAGATTTAAAATATTTTCACTGTTTTTAATAAAATTACGAGCAAATTTTCAAGTCACAGTCGTTTAAATATTTCTTATAAAAATTGGAATAGATTTTTTAAAAGTCAATATTCTTCTTTGAGTTATTTTTGTTGTTTTTGTACCCGGAGCGCTGTTTATTGTGCAATGCAAACGAATCATTTTGATTTTGCACTCAATACATCCTGCGTCGACAGAAGTTTTTTTTACAAAAAATGTGACATGGGTATATCAGGTTATCATACTCAATAACGCGATATCATTTTTAGTTGACTAATTGACTAAAGAAGGGAGGAAGGGAAAAATGGCTTTTCTATGGCTAAAACATTTATATTTATATTTCTTTTTTCATTTATGTTTGTTTCATTCAACACGTATTCTTTGGAATATATTCGAATGATCCTACTTATTTTCTTACATATATAAAGTTTTGTTATTTTTACTAAATTATTTCTTATTGAATTTTATATTATTATTTTTGTTCCTATTAACTATTCTAATAAACTATCGTTTTTTTTACTTTTATTAATTTTATTGAATTTATTATATTAGTTTATTAGATTTAAGAGCTTTATGTTTTGATAATATTCAATTTTAATTTGATGTAGTTTGTAAAAAATTTTATATTTTAGAAAATAAATGAATTTTAAATCTAAAATCTAAATCTAATCTAATCCATAATAATTAACCCTTAAATGCATGATTTTTCCTTTTCCATTGAACAAAATATTTGTCAGCAGATTTCTACTCTATGAAACCCAAAACGTATTTAAAAAATCAAATTGGACATTTGTTAAAACAGTTATTATACAGTCCTGCTAAACCATGCATTAAAGGGTAATAAATTTTGAAATTTTTTTTCAAGTATAATAGTGTATACCATAATCATTTCAGTAAAAATCAAAGTAATCATTGGAATTTCTTTGAAAAAAATTGTATTTATTAATTGCATAAGGATTCATTACATGCGACTTCTTCAATTTAGTACTGGAACGGGAGTAAACACGACCGGCATTATAGATTTTAAGATCTATCCAATTACTAGGGTATATCGACGACATTGACATCATTGCCGGATCACAATGGGCTTTCGTCGAAGCTTTGATCCAGATTGAAGAGTAAACGGTACAACATCATATTGATCAAAACACCCACTGTTGGTACATATTCCTTCTAATATTGTGTTGAGGGCGTAGTGACAAACAGTTTTATGTATTTTGTTTTTTCCTTTTTTCTATAATGTGAAGCTTTTTACATGCTGTTTCGATGTTATACTATCGTGTGCTATATTTTGACTCTGCGACGGTTCTTTCTATTGGGAGTTGTAATTGATCTATTTAACATGTGGTAGATTGGTATCTTGTTCTTCTTCTGTTGCTTCTACCTCGTACTATGATCATTTTCAATTTTGCAGACTGCCTAAAAATCTTTCCAAAATATGTCAAATAGGAATCTGAATTTCACATTTAGTTTATGTAATATTGAAATATTCATCGATGTTGTGTCCACAAAATTTTCATTATTCTTACCAATAGTTTGCAGTTTTCTGCCTTTTTCATTGTCAAATATTGTTTTATTTTTACCTGTTTTATTATTTTATTGCCTTTGTGTTTTATTGTTTTTGTAGCATAGGTAGCTATTGATATTTGAGCTTTCTATTTTGCTATATTGGCTATTGATTATAAGAGCATTCACCTATCTTAACTTATCTTAACTTTTTACTATCTTCCCATATTTATCTTAGTTTAACTGTTTGCACTTACTTCAATCTTCTTTGCATTAACATATTTGATTGAAAAAGAAATATTTAAAATTTATTGAAGAACATCAGTTTAATCAGACAAAATTGTAAAAACAAAATGTCAACACTATATTCAAAAAACCATATTTCTCAACTCATCTTAAATCATTTTAAATTCATCTTAGAGCATGTGAAAATCAAAAAACAAGAACTCCAGTTCAAATATAGAGAAATATACTGGCTGATTGGGCGGAATTCTACGGTCTCGATCTATAACAAAGTTTTGATGTATAATCAAATATTGAAGCCAGTCTGAGCGTACGGTATTCAAATATGGGGATGTGCTAAACAAATCCATATTCAAACTATCCAAACGTTCCAAAATAACGTTCTCGCAACATAGTCAATGCTCCATGGTATGTTCGTAATGCCGATATTCATCGAGATCTGAAGATCTCATCTATAAAAGACGAAATAATGAAATGCGCTGCACGGCATAAAACTCGTCTGATCCAACATGTCAATACCGAAGCTTCTAGCTTAATTGACAATCAAAACTTTGTGAAGCGACTAAAACAAACAAGACCACTTGAGTTAGGTTAAAACCTTTTATCTATTAAGACCTTATTGGATTTTGGTAGATCAAGGGTATCTTAGTTTCTTTGAGTTAAATGTAAATTAATGGTTAGTCTATAAGACTAGTTTTAATGTTGCAATAATGATAGGAGTTTTTAGTGGGTTAAAGTCCCACAGTCCTTCAAACTGCCTTCCCCGGTAATAGGTAGTCCCTGAAGCCTCTTTCGATGATTTACTACTATCTGGGAAAAAAAAAAAAAAAATTCATCTTAATCAAGAACCGCAATGACGCAATTTAGAAAAACGATATCTAGGAAATCATGTAATATTTTGTGACCCATAACTAAATAATTTAAGTAAAACTAAATTTAAAAATTTTATAATATTTGAAAAGAGCTTTACACTTTTAATGTTTGATATTAACTGGAAATAAATAAACTTAAAATTTTTAAATTATTCTAAAATTGGTTTTAATTATAACTAAATATTATTTTATTCGCAAAAAAATACTATTATAATACCAGTCGTATTTATATAACCTTTAGTCCTGAACATAATCGTAAATTTAAGTTTTTCAAAAATAGTATCTAAAAATAGCTAAGATGCTGTTCGAACAAATTTTCAGCACTTCATAAATGAATTGCGTAATTCAGCTTTTTATTGGCTTATTTGTTATAATTTAATAGCAGGTTATTGTTTTATAACCATCATTTAAAAAAAAACAGCACTGTTAGGGTGATTAGTTTTTGTGTTAATAACCCAAAAATATCCTGTCCTGAGCCTTTCCAATACAATTTATTTTTTATAATTTTTTAAAAAGCTCTGTCTTAACGTTCTGTTTACAAAAAAATAATTTAAGTAAATATAATTTTTTGATTCATTCTCTTATTATATATAATATTTAATAGTATAGCTATATAGCTTTTATGTTATTATAAAGAAGTAAAAAACAAATTAAAACTAAACCTAAATTTTCTGATATTTTTGGAAATTTGTTTGGCAAAAGTTCAAATAAAAAAAATTAGTTTGTTTATTGGGTCCAGAGTACTTTTTTTTTTTTTTTTTTTTTTTTTTTTTTTTTTGCGAAAGATAGGAGGTAATCCCCGAAGGACATCAAGAGCTCCAGCCGCGTGTGCATCTTGATAGTGTAGGAATCGAACCCACTAAAGCCCACCTATCTTTTTCCGTTATAACCAATCTACGTAAGATCGACTAATGACTTTTTTTTTCGTAAATTTTCGGTCGCGTCTTTAGGAAATTATTATAATGATAGTTTCCGTGGAGGATCGCTAACATCATAATAATTACCGTGTAGGAACTTTATCACTATGATATTTCCCGTGAAGGAGATAGTCACAGCAATAGATCCGCGTGGGAAGATGTTTTAGATTTTTTCGCAAAGGAAAATTATTGAAATAAAAATTTCCGTAAAGGAAACTATTATCGTAGAATTTTCCATTTTAGGTCGTGACCAGCTCGTGGGGTTTCGTTCTCTTGAGTCGACGGATACTGCTGTCGATATGAAGAACTGCTGCCATTTCCGAGTTCACATGAGTTTGCAGTCTCTGCTCGTGTTTGACTGCATGTTTCTTGAACTCTTCCGTGACTGTTTCAATGCGCAAGTCACGGTGGAGATCTTTGTTACGTATGTACCATGGTGCATTTACTATACCACGGAGCACTTTATTTTGAAATTTTTGCAACATTTCAATGTTGGTTTTCTTTGCACAGCCCCATAATTGGATACCGTACGTCCACACAGGTTTTAATATCTGCTTATATATCAATATTTTGTTTTGTACTGATAACTCAGAACCACGCCCAAGTAACCAGTAAAATTTTTTGAGTCTAATGTTTAGCTCTTCTTTTTTCTTTCTTATATGTTCCTTCCATCTTAGCTTAGCATCGAGTGTCATTCCCAGATACTTTGCTGTATTGGCATATGGTACTATTTTGTTATTGATTGAGATAGGAATGGTTGCAATCTTTTTGTATGTAAAATTTATATGAGTTGATTTGCTTTCATTAAGTTTAATGCGCCAACGTTGGGTCCATAATCTTATTTTATTCATTGCATTTTGAAGTTTTGCTGTGGAGTTTTCGACAGATACGTCAACTGCAAGAATCGCAGTGTCGTCTGCAAAGGTAGCCATAAAAATGTTGTCAATTTGTGGGATATCTCTTGTATATAGCAGGTAAAGTATTGGACCAAGAACACTTCCCTGTGGGACTCCAGCAGATATTTCTTTTACTTCTGAATATTCTTTGGCATAACGTACACGAAAGCATCTATTGTTCATATATAATTTTAATATTTCATAGAATTGTCTTGGTAAATCACGATGTAGTTTAAATTCAAGGCCTTGGTGCCACACTTTGTCGAAAGCCTGAGCAACATCTAAGAAGATTGCTGAGCAGACTTTTTTTTCTTCGAACGCTTTTTCCACTATATTTGTGATCCGATGCACTTGATCAATTGTAGAATGTTTGTTTCTGAATCCAAATTGATGGTTCGGGATCAGATCTCTTTCTTCAATAATCGGGGCAAGTCTTTTGAGGAGCAGTTTCTTAAATATTTTTGATATAATAGGTAACAACGATATTGGTCGATATGATGTTACCTCTGAAGGCGGTTTTCCTTGCTTCGGTATTACAATTACTTCTGCAATTTTCCATTGTCTCGGAACATATGTGAACTTAAAACATGCATTAAATATATGTTGTAGCTTTAACAAAGCTAGATCTGGTAGTTCCCGCATGATTTGGCCATTGATGAGATCGTAACCTGGTGCTTTTTTGACACTCAGGTTGTGTCTACATATTTGTTTAATTTCTCTTAGAGTGACATGCGAAATTTCCGCTTCATCTATTTTAACTTCGAGAGTTATATTTTCATTTGCAAGATTTTGTGTTGGTGCTGTGAAGACCTCTGCCAAGTGGTCAGCAAAAATCTTAGCTTTTTCTTTTGGGTTACCGACCCAGCTACCAGCCTGTGTTTTCAAAGGTGGATCTTGCACCTGTGGTCTATTTATTCGTTTAGCTGCTTTCCAAAGCGAGTAGTCAGTATAAGCATCGGCTGATAAATTGTTTAAGAATTTATTAAATGAGTTATTTTTTATATTTCTGATTTGCTGTTTTAGTTGATTATTTAAGCGATTGAATATAATTTTATCACCTGGGTACTTCGTTGATTGCCATTTACGTCGTGCCCTTCTCTTCTCCATAACCAGTGCTCTTATTTCTGGAGGATAGCTCACTCTCGAGTGATGTTTCGAGTCAAAACATGGCGTGGTCTCCTTTGCTGCTTGCTGCACGTCTACAATGAATTGCTCGACTTCTGCATCAATTTGGTTCCTTGATTCCACGGATCCTAGAGTACTGATATTCAACTTAAATTTAAAAGAAAAATTAACGCAACAAACTTGTCCAGAAAACTAGTGAAAAGAAGTATAAACCCAAACTTACAGGGCTTATTTGATTATAAGGTATAAAAAAAATGTTCACAATGTTAATTAAGATTTATTTGCAGTTACTAAAGACATTATATTCATGCCTATCCTACAAAACGCAAACTTAAATGCGCTTGGAATAAATCAGATCCGCAAGCACTCCCGCCTCAATAAATTTGGGTCCATTGAAAACGCTAAACAAAAACGGATTTCCAAATTTGTCAAAAAATTTTACCGCATATTTTATTTACAGATGTTTTAAGTATTTTAGAATACAAAAAAAATTGTTTATGGAGTTGTGTGGTTTATATTCTTACATTTTTATAAAAAGAAAGAGATTTGTTGAAATTAGTTAAATAAAAAATTCAATAAAGGATTAAAAAAATATTAAAATAACAAAGAAAAATAATTGTAATTTTGCATTAAAAAAAAATTATTTTATTAGAATCCATATATTAAATATAATATGAACATATAACTAACTAAATGTAATTCAATTTAAAAGTAATAAAAAATATATTTTAATTTTCAAATAACTAACGATATTCAAACAAATTAAAAATAAAAAAAACTTAAAATAAATTTTATACTGCTTTGTTTTTGAAAATATAGAGTTTTCTCTTTGTAATATGCATCTTTTTTAATTTAATTTTTTTAGTTCTAGTTTAAATTTATTGGTTTGTCATTTTTCTTCTAGCTCTTTCTGCTTCATATCACAAAGTCTATTTAAAGCTAATTTTATTTCATTGCTCACTTCTCACTTATAGACTGTAGCGTTTGAGAAACATTTTCCACTAATTATTGTTGGATATTTATCTGTTGTTTAAGTAAGTTCTCATATTCATTTTTTTTTTGGTACTCTATTTTTCTTCAAAGATTGCAATGGTGTTTCAGTAGAGGTAACAGGTAGATTTGGAATACCTGTAAGATCCTCAATATTTATCATCAATTGCTTCATTAAGTACTAAATTAGGTACTCCAAAATTACGTGTTTCTGGAACTCCTTCAACACAGTCTTTAAGGGATAAAAGCTCAATCACCTCCTCTTCCAAATTTGTAAAAATTATTTTCTTATTCGGTCCACCACCCGTGGACGTGATTTCTTTTTTTTCCGGACTCAATTTTTTTTAAGTAGCTTTTATAATCTGTCCATACCTAAAAATTAAATAAAATGCATAATATTTAAACTTATGATTGATAAACTTAATTCAATTATAGTAATAAAAGTTTTACCTTTTTCCACTCTAAAACTTCTTTAAAGGTGGCCCGAAAGTATTATAATTCTTTTTTGAGATCAATTCAAAAATCTCTTGAATCAAATTTTGAATTCTTTGCAATATCTGGATTTTTTTTTAAAGCCGAAATTAAACATTTATACTGCTCCTGATTTGTTTATTCCTGATTAAATAGTGAAAAATATATTTCCTGATTCCCTGATTAAATAGTGAAAAATATTTTGATATTTACAAAATTTTGTTTTCCATTTAATTTTTTTTTTTTAAATTCAACCCCTATCAATCACTAGGAATATATGAACTGCACTATTTTTCAATACTACTAAAATGTATGAATCCGCAATAAAATTATTGCGGATAGAAAATGAAAAAATGTTCATACAAATATATGATTCGCGTTCAATTGCGTTTTCAATGATATCTCAAAAAATTCACCCCTCCGCAATTATCCGCAACGTTTTCAAGGACAGTTATTTTTCATATAAGTAAATATTTCCGTGCCGCAATCAAATATTTCCGCGCCGCAATCCAATTTGCGTTTTGTAGGATAGGCATGATTATTACTAGCTATTCCCGGCATAACATTCGTCGGTCCAGCAATTAACAAAATATTTGTTTCCTTTTCATTTAAATATTTAACTAAAAAAAATATTTCTATTTCTGCAATATAATTAATTTTTCTTCAATATACCGTCTAATTTAAGCATATCATTTTTGTTACATACATTATTTACATATATTATATACATATTTTTTTTCTTTCTTTTTTATTCTGGTTTACAATTTTCTTTTGCATACAATGAGCCACCATGTGGAGATGAAGCGGATGGTAATTTTGCAATTTCAGCACCAATTAAAGAAATAGTCATTATTGCCCTTGATATATTCTCTATAATATTATCTAGCTTCTGGTATTTTTTCTTCATGAAGAATTTTTAGCAAATCTAATGAATTTTTATGGATGGCAAAATAAAATTTATCACCCTTCCCTTCTGTTTGTCAACATTTTGATTTACGAAATAAGCATTTCTTTGAACTTTAAAATGTGCCTGCCTTAGTCAAAAAACATTTCGAAGCGGCTAATTCAAAGACACAAACCAGAAGTTTGAATTTTTTCCATTTGTAGGTATTTTTTTTTTTTTTTGTGACTTCTAATTTTAAAAGGCTTTATATTTTATTGATTTTATGATGTTTGTATATATAAACTATATAACTAATACAATAACGAAAGAGCAAAAAGGTTTATAACTTGGATATGTTTTTATATAAATGATTAATTAGATAGATGGGCACAAAAATTAATACTTTTTAATTTTTTTTATTCTTCAACGATAGTTTTTGTCGTAATATTTTGTAAAAGCTCCACACTTAAATTTTTGGGCACTGCTCTTTGCTTTAATTCACAAGTTGTACAGGCATTATTAGCATATTAATAATATATTAAATTGCTTATTGGTTATAGTTACTGTATCTTTGGTTATACGATATAGCGAATATCACGGACATTATTAAATATTAAGGCAATATTAAATTACGAGAAATTAAAATGCCCTCCCAAAAATTTTGATTTCAAAAAAATAATTCCAGTTTTTCTATTAGATGTTAAATAGGTTAAAATGATTATATTTTACATTAACTAAAGGTTAAATTAAGAAATTTAATAAAATATAAACTAACCAAAATACATATATATATACTTACATATCAATAGTATTTGATTTGAGTCTCAGAGTTATGCAAACCTTTTTCGAAATTCTACTGTCAATCTTTTTTTTATAACAATATTCTTTATAATTTTATTTTTCAGATAACAATATGTGCTCGGATAACTCTATATCACAATCATTTTACAAAAAATGTGTAACACCAGATCCAGATAATACAGCAGGTTGGTGTGTACCATTATCGAAATGTAAAATTATTGCTGACATAAGAGATGTATTACATAAAATGCCACAAGAATATCAAACATTTATATTGAATTCGAAATGTGAAGATGGTCCAAATGAGGAAGTAAGTGTAAAAAAATTCTATTTATTTTGTTTCCAACTAACATTTAAAATCTGTTTTACATCTCTCAAACACTCAACATGTTATATACATCATATTAATAATTTTTTATTAATTTCAGCATTTCTGTTGTATTCTATCTCACATTGATAAAAATTTTGCTGAAGAAAATTTATCTAATACAGGTTGTTTAGCACCAACTAGAACTGATGGAGAAACTAATAATCCAATAAATATGAATTTGGGTACTAATACTAATGTTAATACTAATAATAATGTAAATGCAAACATAAACAGAGTTCTTGTTGATGACACACCAAATTCAATTGATCCTAGTTTCCATCCAAATTTAAATTTATTACCAAGTCAATGTGGTGATGGTGAGAGTGAATCTGATAAAGTATCAAATGGTGAAGATGCTGGATTAGGAGAATTCCCTTTTATGGCTTTACTGGATTATAGAAATGATGATGGAACAACTGCCTATTTATGTGGTGGATCATTAATTAATAGCAGATATATTTTAACAGCAGCTCATTGTATTACAAATAGATTGTAAGTAAAAATTATTTAAACATTTACATTTTTTAAATTAAAAATTTGTTCTTCCTTTTTTTCGAAATTAAAGATTTGGTGTTCGGTTAGGTGAACATAATACCGGAGCAGATGTCGATTGTGCTGATCCTGATGATTATGGTACAGTAATCTGTAATAATCCTGTTCAAGATATAGGTATTGAAGAAATAATTATACATAGAAAGTATATTTCTAGATCAGGAAATAATGATATTGCATTATTACGTTTACAAAGTCCTGCAAATGTTACAGGTATATTCAAATGTCAAATTAGGTTATTTAAATTAAAAAAATTTTAACAAACATTTTATTAATTTTTTTTTTCTATAGCAAATAACGTTAAAGTTATATGCTTACCAAAAACTGCCGCACAAAGAGATTTAATTATTAAGTCAGGTCAAATAGCCGGTTGGGGAACTACAGAAAAACGTAAATTTACATTTAATTTAATTTAATTTTTTATTTCCACTTCACAATTTATTAATTTTTTTTTTTTTTCATTATGTTTTTAGAAATACAATCAATGATTCTTCAGAAAGGTTTAGTTTATGTAAATAGAGAACGACAAAAGTGTATCGACTCATATGCGCTATCTAGAGTTCGAATAACAGATAAGGTTACATGTGCAACGGGTGATAAAAAAGTTGACACCTGTAAAGGTGATTCTGGCGGACCATTATTTACACATGTAAAATTGGAAAATGCATTAACTATGAAATATCTGCAATTGGGTGTTGTTTCAGCTGGTCCACCAATTGAATGTGGTGATTTAAATGAGCATGGTGGATCAATATATACAAATATTCCAAAATTTATGTCATGGATCTTAAGTAATATAAGACCATAAATAACAAGTGATTTTGATACAAATATAAATAAAGAATTGTAATATAATTATGCTAATACCTATTTAAAGATTTAAATATATATAAATTGAGATTATATTAAATAAATTCCGGTATTGTAGAACAAAAAAACATTTTAAATTGTCCAACTAATAATTATGGAATTAATTAAGCTTTTTGCATAACTCAAGCATAACTCAAGAATTGCACAATTAAGCATAACTCAAGAATATAATAAGGATGTATAAACTGTATGTACTTAACTAATTAATATGAACTTTTTTAAATTGTAACTCTCTTTTATAATAATATGATAACATTAATTCATATATGTATGTATTCTAAATAAATAATTAGCTTCTGACCTTCTAACGGGTCATTTTATTTTGTAACTGTTTAGATTTGGATAACATGTTTTGGAAACAAAAGAAGATTTTTCTTACCACAAAAATTAATTTTACTATTATTGATTTTTAAATTTCAAGCAGTACCTTTGTCAATAGAGGTTTAAACGTACTTATTAGATATTTTCGTTCCAAGCAGTCAAAAATAATTTTAAAATTTTCAACTTAAATAATTTCAGATTTTTAATGAAAAAAAAAATTAATTAAATATTAACAAACAGTATTGTAATATTTAAAAGTGATGCAATAAATCAACCTAGCTATTTGGAAGAACAAAAAATTGATTGTTAATTCAATTCAATAGAAATCAAAATGAAAAATAAATATAGGTTTATATTTTTTTTAAATATTTTAACTAATATATATACAGTTATTTAAAACTAAAAAAAGTTAGGATTTAATAATAATTTGATTTATTTATAATAATATAGTTACATGTACTCGTATCTCATAATTTCTTTTTTTCCTTAAATTTTGAATATGAAATTGGCGTCCAACTGTTAAAACAAATTTAATTTATCAAAATATTACAATTTTAATTAAGACATTTTTTTGTTATTGTTTTTTTAATGTTTGTGTTAAAATAATTAATTGAGAAATTAAATTATAAAAATAAATTTGACGTAGAGTTAAGAAATATATAATTGTATACCAATAATGATATTTTGTAAAAATCAACCATACTTGAAATTTTATCAAATGATGAAATTTTTTTAAATTCTCATTTTGCTTAGATTTTGTATTTTATTAAAGTCTTAGTGCTAAGATTGTGTAATAAAATTTATTTTAATAACTAAATATTTATCAAAAAAAATCTTTTCATGGTTAACAGAATGTGATTGGTGGTGAAGAATGCAGATATGGTATAGTTGTTATGTAATTTGTCTACCACTCCAGAACATTTTAAATTCTAATCCTACTACTTTTATCGATTTGATTATTACTAAAGTAAAATGGGACAAGGCTGTCAGAAGAATTTACTCTAAAAAAGATGTAGTTGTCCATTTGTTATCTATTTTCAGTTATTTGGTATAGCAAAACAGAGTAAGTGTGTTTAAATTATAAAACCTAAACAATAGGCGTTTTCGTTTTTTAGTTTAGAGAAGAGCACGAACTGTCAAAAACAGATTCGTGTTTTTTTTTTGCTCAGATAGTTCGGAGCTTAAACTCCGTATTATTTTATGCGTTCAGAGCGTGCTCAGAGCATACTCTATACGCTCGATTTAAATTAACAGAGCCCGTAGAGCACTTGAATATTAAATGTCAAAAAGGGATGTTTATTTTAAAACAAAATAGATGACGCTACTATGGAATAGTAAAAAAGGTAACCATTTTAAAATTTAAAATAAATATTAACAGTGATTTTTACAATTAAGAAATAATGGACGACGATATAAGCTGTGATTGTAAATAATTAATATTTGTAAATCTTAACTTTTGTAAATTTCAAAATTTAAAGTTAAATTCGATTCCATTAAATTCGATTATTGATAAATGACAATTTGAAACAACAATAAAATAAAAACGACAGTTAACTCAAATCTTGTTTTTGTATTAAATCTGAGCGCTGGGAGCTTATCTGTTCATGCTCTGTTCAGAGCGTGCTCATTTGAGTCAGAGTGCGCTCAGACCTATGCTCTGAACTAAAAAACGAAAACGCCTAATATTTTATTGGCGACACAATGTACTTTGCTTATGAAATAAACGTCAAATCAAATGTCAAAATATTATACTCTTGTAGGTACCTATTTTGTGGATAAATTTTTAAAATATGTGGGAAAGATTCATAGAGATTTAATACGGACAATTTCGAAAAATTCGTTTAAAAAAAATAATTTCGTCGTCATGTTGGCGATGTTGTCGATATATTTACGATGTCACGGAGAGAGAACTTCTCTGTGAAGACTTCCATAACACTTCGTTCGTCATCTTAAAGTCAACACTAATCGATCAGACCTGTTTAAAACATTCACCTTCAAAGAGACATGCACGAAGTAACAAAACTTACAAAATAAGAGAGCAGATCTGTGAGACGAGAATACTCACCTTTTCTTCAACAAAGTACTATAGATCAGAAAAGGTAAATTAGTAAATTAGAGCTATCTGGTGAGATAAAATCACCATCTGATTTTCGTAATCTGGTGTCGTCCAGCCGTCGCAGAACACTGAATCTGGCTATTTTCAAAATCATCAAAATTTAAACTAATTTCGAGAGAGCATTATTCTTCCGTAATAGATAATCAAAAATGCATATAAATACAAGTGTAGCAAATTGAATATCACTGAAGGGAAAAATTTTACAAAAATTTTCCCAAGCTTACTTTATTCGGCTAGATTACCGTCACATATTCTTTTATTCAAAGTAGAATCAATAAATATTATAATACGGAACCATGACCAACTCAAACTTTGTAAAATCACATGGCTTTGTGATAAAATATTGTGTGGAAATGTGCTTTAAGCAACTATTTTAAGACGAAAACGACAGGGTAAAACAGTTTTTATCCCATGGGATAATTTATTAAGTCCTACGGTGTGGGTTTGAGATATTTTCAAATTGTTTTGATGGAGACGGATCCAACACTAGTATGTAACAAAGAATGCTCGCATATTTTCTTGTATTCATTTTCATACTTTTCACGAAAAAAAGCTTAACAATAACGACAATGCTATATTTACATTTCTATTTACCAGTCCAGCTTTGACCAAATAATAGTAAGATTACGTAAAAACAAAAATTCGAATAATATTTTCTTTCTCAAATTAAAAACAAAGAAAAAATCTAATCATAAGAACTTCCAATTTTATTGAAACGTCGACTTGAACGTCGGATTAAATCTGTATAGCCTGTAATGTTTATAAAAAAAATATGTTTCTTCAAACTAAATACAATATCACATCATATTAATTTTTTATTTTAAAACAAAATTTTTATTGAAGGTTGTAACCTTTTATTCTACTAAACAGATTAAGTTGAATTTTTTTTCTTTTTTGAATCGGTTTCAACTAAAAATCTAAAATCAACAAAATCAATAATTGAGTTAATAAGTTGAACTTTTATGGCACATTAATAAATTATGAAGTTCTCGTAAATATAAATAAATCATTGTCGGCGTCTGAATGTAAAAGAAAAAAAAAAGAGATAGAGATATGGAAACATTATTTAAATAAATTCAATTGAAGATCAAGTAGATCATGATTAAATACATTATAGTTCCGTATGGTTTTCATAATAAATTTCATAGTATAGTGATAATGAAAGTGTAGTAAAAAAATTAAATGTAAATTTTCTCATCCTATTTTGGTTTATAAGACTACAAATGACTAATAATTTTTTTATATACCACGTTTAATTTAGTTCAAGTGTAAACAAAAAATGTAAAATATAATTTAATTTCTTATAAAAAGTAAATTTCTACTAAAACTGTTCAAATGAAATGATAAATTAAAACTGTATATTCAAAAACAATCTCCAAAACTACAAAAAACTACAGTATCAACACTGTCTTATAGTAAAGGTGTATTTGATAAATATCACCCTATAAAAGTTATGATTACAGCCTGAAAACGTGACAACTGATTTACTTTTTTTCGGAAATCTTTACTTCATTATTTACCAATGTATAATCTTTTCTATTATCTTTCTATTGTTTTCAGATCTTGTAGCAAATTATTTCCTTTATTTAAAAAATTTCATTCAAAATAATTATATTTACAAAATAATGTTATCATTTAAGCGGAAAAAATTTGAACTAACAAATCTATTAGGTTATCTCTACCTCTAGTACAATATATACGTCATAATGTTATACAAGGGTTGTACGAAAAATTGTTTTGGTATACATAATAAAAATTAAATTAAAGAATTAATTTATATAAAATCGGGTAAGTAATTCTGGCAAATCCAAAGCGAAAATGTTAAACAAATTAAATTTAAAATATACCGGATTAGATTTACATAATAGAATTTTTATTAATCTTCTATACTTAAGGGAAAGTTTGTTTGTTTGTTTGTTCACTATACAAGCCCACAGTTTAAAGATAGAGTCCTCAAGTTTTGCACAATTCTTCATGTTTGGTATTTTTTGTTACAGTTATTCATGTTCAGTATTTCTCACAGTTATTCATGTTCAGACGCGATACTTTACCGGATCATCAAACGACAAGTTTGGGTAGCTGCCATATAACTCCTAGCACCTATCAGGAATATTTCAAAAACCAAAGGTGTTACAGACAATCAAATTTACACTTAGATGCTTTTTCAAAAAAATAACGAAATACGACTGTTACCAATTTCGTATAAACAACATTTGCAATAACCTAATGAATTTAACACAGCTTTGTGAAGGCCAAATTTCAGAAAATTTATCAGTACAACCATACAAAGTATTGAAGAATTGACTGAAAAAAAATTTTCGAATTTAGGAATCAGTATAAACATTTTACATGGCTATGGGAAATGACTATGTGAATCAGTTACAAAAAATGTGATAATTCGTTTTATAAATCAGAAAATACTGCAGAGGTGCATGCATACAAATCGTTACCAATGAAAATGAGCTGCTAACTACCGAACAGGTTTTCTTTATTCGTTGAATTTGACTCGATTTCCTCCTCACCAATTGGAATTAACTAAATTGAAAGTAGCTCCAATAATTACTTCTACAAAATTCGAAGCAGCAAAAACTATGGTACTAGATTAATAACAGAACTTTGAATCCTCATTTCATTTAAGCATAAATTCAAATTGATTGGGGAAAAGGCAAACATATCTTTATTTCAAGAATATCGCAATAGCAACAAACGCGTTTGTGTATACTCCATCAGAAAAAACCCGAAATATTATTTACAAATAAATAATTTTAATATAAGTAAAGTTTAAGTTGAAAAGAATAAAATCTGTTCTCTTGCGAAACATGGAAAGTTTTAGTAAACATCACCAAGAAACTACAGGCGTACATCATTAGATATCTTCGGCGCATCCGAAACATTCGTTGGCCACAAACCATTTCCAACAGGACGCTGTGGCAAAAAACTAAACAAACACAAATATACATGGAAATCCGACAGAGAAAATGGCGTTGGATCGGGCATACTTTGAATAAACCAGACAACATCGCGAAACAATGTTTCGAATGGAATTCTCAGGGTACACGTCACGTCAGAAGGCCAAGAAAAACGTGGAGAACAACTGTCTTAGCCGAAACTGAGTTGCCCAAAACTGAAGAGATTAGCCGTAGATATTAGCCGACGGAAAGAATTTATTTCCGCCCTATACCCCACGGATGGGGTTGCAGGACATTGATGATGATAATGATGATAGTTTAAGTTGTAGTATTGTTGATTTTGTTATCGTTTTGAAAAAAAAAATTATAGAATATTTTTGATAAACCGATTTTTTTCAATTCGATTCATAAATCAAACCTCATTGACGTAAATTCTAAACATTTTGTGTTCGACCTGGACAATTTCGGGTAACTTTTCTAATTATTTATTAAAAATAAGACCAAATTTTCTTGTAGAATTTCTAGTAATTTAAATTCGATGTTATAAATCCAATATGAAAGTCACAGTTGAAAAGACGCTTACTTGGACTTGAATGATGTCTAAAATCTGAAAATCTAAAAATTAAAAAAAATATATATATATATATATCTATGGTTTAAGGAAATTATATGTGTTAGAGAAATAAAACGTTATTATTATTACTGCATTGTTTTTAGTATGGTAGGTGGAGGTTGAGGTAGTAAATATACGCCATTAAAATTGAATATCGAATACCGAATTATTATTTTAATCCAGTTCAAATAATCTTTAATTTTATAACGGTTAAGCTAAATAAATTATAACTGTAATAATGAACTTAAATATATGAACAGCACTATTCTTTTCTGAAATGCACCTACATCAATTTGAATCAAATAACATTATTTAATAAATAAAAACGATTAGCGGTAACGCTTAGACTGATTTTTTTTTGTTGTTATAAATGAGGAGGTCCTTGTTAAAATTGAACTCTTAAGATCTTTTATAATTCCCTGTTTATTATCTTAAAATTGTTTGTCTATGTCCTTGATGACCGCTATTAGTGCTTTGATGTTAATTTCAGGAACTGGCAATGTGTATTCCTGCAAATATTTATGAAATAGAATATGAGAGTAGGTTTTCTCTTCTTCTAAGCAAAATCTGACTGACAGAATTACACTAATTTAATAGAAGTAATAAATATTTGACAAGAAAATATGTATTTTCTTCTGGCTAAGCTACTTCAGTTTGCAACGGTTAATGTATTCCAGTATGTATTATGAATCGAATTCTTACCACTTTAGCCACTCTTTGTACTACTTTGCAGACTTTTCTTCTTTTCATAAACGCAGAAGAAAATGCGTCGCTACTGTGCAGATTTTTTTCTCTGATGTTTATGAACACGAATTTATTTGCAGATGAGCAGAAAAAATCAACGCAGATTTTTGTGTTCAAAAACGTCAGAAAAAGTTTATACCTTAAGAGTTTTGTATTTAGTTGCATTAAAAAGAAAACCATTACAAACTTTTAAAATTTCATTTAGCAAAATATTTTTTTTCGTCTTCCCGAAAATTAATTCGGATTCCATCTGAAACTTCACCGAAATTAAGACTTTCAGTTCTGCGTCTTAGCCAAATATATCGAAAACATACGTAAATACCAAAATATTTCACATTATTTTAATATTTTTTAAAATATCTTAGCATTTATTGAAGATAATAATTATTGTTTTTAATAAATAACAATAAATTCATTTTTAATATGTGCTTACCAAATATCTTGCATATCTCCATTTTAGTTTGTTTTATTTGTATTGCAGAAATTGCTGAAAAATCTAACTGCAAAATTTTACCGACGCTGATGCAATGCTGATGATTACGAACACAAGCGCCTGCTTTTTAACTTTAGCAGATTTATCGCATGACTTTGTTTATGAACACAAAATCTGCAAATCTACGCATGTTCTGCATTTATGAAAACAAGATTTGTATTGACGTAAGCATATTAAAAGTATTGCAATATAATTAAGTATTTAAAAAAAATATTTTTCTTGCTCTCTTGAGCTCATAATACTTAACTCTTTTAATTTTCGTTATTATACAGAATAAACAGTGATCATATAAAAACTATATGTTTTTAATTTGAAATAATGGCAATGTCGAAGTTTAGGTTCCTATTGGGATCTTGTTTGATCAAAGATATCTGAACAAAAAAGCCAAAATTGTATTAGTGGTTAGCATTAAAGACTAGTATTAATTTTAACAAAGGGATAGAAGTTTTGAATGCGTTAGAGTTGGCACACAGTCCTTTACTTCGTTCTTCCCCAGCACATAGAATCTAAAGCCTCTTCTGATAATTTTCTTCTATCTGAAAAAAAAAGTATGACATAAAGACAAACGGTACTTCATTGACAGTAACTGCAATGACATTTTAATTTTCAAAGAAATACAGTTCAATTATCCCTCAAGATGGTAAACCGCACAAAATTGTTAATTTTTGTGTACTTAATGTTTCATAAGCAACATGTGGATTTTCTTCGCTTCAAATGCATCACTATTTCTTATTTACGACACCATTTAACCAGAAATAAGTTCCATCGCTGCAATATAGACAACAAATGGTCATTTGATTGAAGTTCCTGAATCAACTGAATTTTATACATCTTGAAATGAAAATCTTTATGAAGAAAATTCCATATAGTGACAAAAAAAGTCCAAGTTCTTGCGACCGAAGTGCAATTCATTGTATTGGATTTTCTTCCAACTTTCTACTGTTTTATAGAATTGATATTTTCGGTTGTAGGTTTATTATCATATATACCCGAAACTTATCCCAAATAGATTCATTACTTTTGTACAATTTTACAATTTCTATATGCGGTGCAATGGCGGGTTATGTTGCTTAAAAAATAATTTGGTATTAAATTGACGTATTTTTAATAAATAATAGTTTTCATGAAATCTATTATTGTGCATTTTGATATAGCATTTTTTTTTAGAATTATTAATAATATTTTGTAATATTTTTCAATTTTGTAAATTCTTATATTATTAAATATAATTTTTAATTATAAATATTGTAGATATATAGATAGTAAATTTATAAATACATTTGTATTACATCCATTGTATTCGTTATTGCATATCTAAGAGAGTCACAGAAAACATTTAATCGTGTGATAAATAAGACTAAATTTTATGATTTATTATTGAATTTTATTTAAATGAAGTTTTAAATAAAAATAAAATACAAAAAAAATAACAAAATTATAATTTAAAAATTGCAGGTGAAAGATGTATCATTTTCTATTTTTGAAATACAATGTGAAAACTGAGTAATACGTAAATTAATGCGAACGCTCTTGTAGAAAAGTTTTTCAGCACTCAATTTCAATGATAAAATTCCACAGAAATATAAAAATTTTATGAATATTTAATCCAAAATTTATTTATTTCTCAATAGTATTGAACAAGTAAGACTTAATTTTGTCAAATATGAACAAGGTTAGTTTACAAAGTTATAAAGAAAATTATACAAAGCAAAAATAAACTAAATAAATTAAAATTTAAACAAAAATAATTATAAAGGATTTAATTTATTCAAAAATCGATAATAAATAATAATAACAGAAAAATTGAGAGCAAAGAAAAAATACCAGAGCTAAGAAGTAACGTTAAGTTTAATGTCTCATTATTCAACCTGCTCAAAAATTGCTTTGAAAATGTCGTTTTCATTACATTGAATATGCTAGACTCAACTGAGTTCTGAATACAAGATGAAACTGAATACCCAGAGTTGTATTTTATTATATATATATATAAAATATTGTATTGTTTTATTAAAAATATTTATCTAAATATTTGTTTTTAATTAATTACAATCTAAACTGTGTTCACTTTTATGTTCGTAATTTTAGTGTGTAAGTTGTAGTTTTGATCCAGAATTTTCATTTTAAATTTAAACAAAATGCAAATAAAATAATCTTGATCAATTTTAAAAATTAATCATATTGATTATGAAGAATTCGATACAATTTATTACAAATGAATGAGTGTGATTACAATATTCAAAGTAGTATTTGCCATTATTATGGTTAACCCAAAAATATTCTCTGTTATAAAAACATTAAATTTATACTATTCAAAAAGACCTTAATAAATTCTATTATTAATGTTCAACAAATGGTTTTATTTTAAAAGTATTAATAAATGTAAGGTAAACATAACTTTATTGAGTTCAATTATTATCTTTGTAATTCTAGAATTGATATTGTTAATGAAATAAAGGATTTAGAAGTTATACTAAGCTCAATTTTAATCCTCTTATTGATTTTATAACCTCTAAAGTCTTTAGTAGATAAGCTGATAAGCATAAAACGAAACTATCAAAAATTCACTGAACCATATACATATTTAAATAATTATATACCCGCATTAGTTCGTCCATATCTTGAATACGCTTCTTCTGTTTGGATGCCAAATTATACTAAACATCGTCGGCTAAGTTCTAAAAGGCTCCATAAGCCATTTTAAAATTTTTTGACTTAGGAACAGATTCTTAGGTTTTGTGACAAGCTGTTTTTTTTGGCCCGAACCGTTTTTCGCTATCTTTTGCCGTTTCGGAGATATTTAGTTTCGGATGGACCCATATCCACCATTGTAATACTTTGTTAATTATAAAATGACCCATACGCCAATTTTTTGTATATGGGTCACTTTTGTATGAAGTTTAACGTCAAGATTGACTTATTTCTGAAATTCCCCATATCAATGTACCTGACACATATGCCCAACAAATGATCAAATCTATCTAAAAGTATAACAGTGAAAATAGTCGACTATTTTCCTTTTATTTTACTGATATGCTTATTTATCATACAGATACATTTATTTGTAAAAAAAAAAAAAAAAAAAAAAAAACTACCTTAAAGTATTATTAAAACTAAAATAATTGTGATTGAAATCTTAAGCTTTTATTAGGGGAGGAGTAACCATTGATGTCAAAAACGTATGGTTATTCACGCCATAATAGAACTGTACTTCTTTAATAGTTATAAGTTATTGTATACCTAGGTAAGGTATATAATAAATAATTTTAAGTTCTTTATTTTTTTAGTAATTGAATTATTGTTTTATGTTATTTTGTTTTTGTTTTAAATTATAATATTGTTTTAAGAGAATTTGATCTCAATGAAATAATATTTTTTTAATAAAATAATAAAAAGAATAATTTTTAATTTTAAAATTTTGTAATACCATAAATATTTTTTATTATGTAGTGGACCATACATTTATTTGTAAAGTTTAGTGATAAAACGACCCATATCCAGGTAAATTTGACCCACGTGCATGGACTAAAATCAACTTGTTCAAAAAAGTGGATATGGGTCGTTTGGGAATCGATTCGAAAAACAAAAATGTCTATAACTTATAAACTAAAAGGCGTAGGCACTTGTAATTAAATATTATAAGTATTAATTTTTGTAATTAAAATAACAAAATAAGTGTTAACTTATTGTGAAAGTTACAAAAAATCGTATCGCCCAGTTTTTTTTAAAAGAACTTTAAACTTTAAATCGCGTTTACTGGGAACCGAGGTGATGGCATATGGAGCCTTTTAGCGACGACATGTTAAAAGAATATAATCAGTACAAAATAACACGATAAGAAGTTTTAGCCTTGGAAAGTTTAGCTGGAGGGCTCATACCACCGATTATATTGTTAAATGTCGGCTTATAAATCTGCAAACACTAGAATCAAGACGTAAGATAGAGTCAATAATGTTTCTTATAATATTCTATTAGCTAATATAAGTTGTCCTTCTATTTGAAATTTTAATAATTTGTATGCACCAATAGGGATTGTACGTGCTTTTAGATTTTTGTATCTTGACTCCCACAGAATTAACTATGGTATATAGTTAATCCACAGAAGTTATTTAATGGTTGTTATTTAATAATTTTTTTTCATTATAAGAGACATATTTTTAGAAGAAATGTCGCCAATTTGTTTTGTTATTAGTTAAATAACTTAATATGACATCACTTTATATAATATAATATTTATATATTAAGTAGTAGGTTAACTTAAAAACGTATTTTTTACCATTGCCTAGTTTTATAAGTTGCAATCTTTAAGGGTTATTTCCGATAGATTATATGAAATAAATAAATAAAAAAACCACAATTATTTGATTTAAGATAACTGTTATGATGAAATGGAAAAAAAAAAATATAAACATCAAAATCATATTGAAATGGCAACCCTGAGCCCTAGCATAGCAAAAAATTTGAAATTAAATGTAATTTTAATTTTTAGAACTTTTTTTCTCGGAATTTAATTTTTTGGAATAATGACACTATCCTCTTTTTTAATGGATACCAAAAATGTTAATTCAGTGCAAAATTCTATTTTAGGCAACAAAGCAACACCTCTATATCTTCTAGCCTGGCCTCTGGGAGAGCAACTTTAAAAATGGGATTTTATTTTCATATAAATTTTATCTTTTGTATAGGGATCTTATTTTACTATACAGTGGTAGGCAAAATTAATTACACACTCATAAAATTTTTACATTTTTTTTTTGTTTTTCTTTTCTAAGGACGGAATTTACAAATGTGTTAAAAAAAACTCTGGGAATCAATTTCACAAAGTGTTCTTAATTTAAATTTAAATTTTTTGGCTGAAAAAAATCTCAAATGACTCAGGTAGTAACAGGTTTCTTTTGCTATGTCATCCGACAAAAGTAATTACACATTTTTTTAATACAGCATAATTGATTACACTTCAGGTAAAACTAAAGAACTATTGCTAATTTTTGAATAAAAAAGTTGTTTACAGTTAAATAGTTTTGTGTTAGTATTTTAACATTATTAGTGTTTAGTTATTCCACCCTGTGCATCAATAACAGCTTACAATTACTTTCATATTGAAGTTCTTAAATTTTTAATTAATTTTGTAGGTATTTTTATCTAAATATTCAGTATTTCCTCAATTCTTTCAGCTTTTTTCTGCTTTTATCGATTTGTTTCCTTTTCATAAATACGACTTGTTTCATAAATGCGCAGATATTCTGTATAACATTTAAGTCAGGGCTCTTCGTTGGCCAAGTTAGAATGTTCAGTCCGACACTTTCAAGAAATCATTTTCCAACGGAACCCCTATTAAATGAAGCATTATCTTGCTGGAAACAGCAGTTATCATCAGAAAATATTCTGCTTCCTTAAGTGAAAACATGCTTATTTAATATTTTAATATATCCACATTAAAATAATGTTACATCTGTTGGAAACAAAGCTCCACAGCCATAGTAGTAAATGCATTCCCAAGACATAACACTTCCATCGCCTTAGGAATCAAATTATTAAACCACTTTATACTTTAACTCTTTTGAAAGATGAATGTATTTTTTTTCCAAGAGCTTCCGTGGAATGTAAATTAACTTTCCTCTGTCCACAATACGTTATATCAGTACTCCAATGACTCATTAATATATTCTGGAGCAAAAACCTCACGTTTTGAAAAATTTGCTGGTAAAATATTTACTACTTTACGCACCCCATAAGTTTGAATATTAAAATATTTACATATTCTTCATATTGTTCGTTCACTGCCACTTTTTTTCCAATAATTTTTACTGACCCAAAAGCAATTTTAACTGGGCTTATATCAGGATTTTCTTTTTAATTACTTAACAATTTGTAATAGCCTTCTTTCGGTCTCATTCCTACTAGATCTTTCCCTTTTTTTCAAGCTACCGTATTTTTCTTTTTTCTTTACAAGGTTCTACAGTTTTAAATGAAATTTCATATATCTCTCCTAGCAACAGAGCTAGTGTTAAGCAACAACTTCTGCGCGATTTTCAATATTTAATTCGTTTGTTTTACGTATTATGGATGAAAAATGAATCAGCAATTTTAACAGAATAAAATTATTTGAAACACTATTAAGAGCTGCACTTCGTCACTTTTAAATATTAGAATAAAAATTCAAAAAGAAAAATTAATTAAACGCTATCAAAAAATGCACTTATTCACTTCAATAGATTAAAATGCAATAATGTGTAATTAATTATGCCGTATTAAAAAAATGTGTAATTACTTTTGCCGGATGACATAGCAAAAGAAACCTGTTACTACCTGAGTCATTTGAGATTTTTTTCAGCCGAAAAATTTAAATTTAAATAAAGAACACTTTGTGAAATTGATTCCCAAAGTTTTTTTTAACACATTTGTAAATTCCGTCCTTAGAAAAGAAAAACAAAAACAAATGTAAAAATTTATTGATTGTGTAATTAATTCTGGCTACCACTGTATATAAATAAACTGTTATTATGATATAGTGTTATTTTTCAAAAAATCAAGCTCTAATGAACACTGAAAATAAAACTGGTAGCTATACATTAAAATTTTTGACACGAAATTAAAATAGCATGTAAATGGTTGTTGTTTATTTTTTTTTATCTGAGCAAAACATTTGATGGTGTTTGTATTCAATTTTTGGTATTAAATTTTTCAGAATATTCTTGTTTGTGTTAGTTGTGGTTTTCTAAAATTTTAGTTTTATCAAAAAAAGTTTATACATAAAACAAAAACAAAATTTAAAAAAAAATCGTAACTCGATATATTCCGGAAAAATCATCGTGTGTGTAACTTGGCTAGAAGGTATAAAGGCATTGTACCAAGTATGACAACATTTTTATACTTTAATTTATTTTCATTGGTCATGTTACACAACCAAATTCATTAAAATTTCAAAATTATTGAATTTAAATTGAAACCTTTTTTTTTTTTAATCTTAACTAATTTGTATTGTATTGTAAATAATAACTGAAATTTATCGTTTTTTTTAGGATAACTTTATATTTTTCGGCAAATATAGTAAAAATAAAAATTTTCGGAAAATATTAAAAATTAAATAATTTTACTGCTGGTTAATGGAACAGATATGTATAGTTCAAAATTATAATTTAAAAACAAAATTCTCTATACAAGACTATATTTAAAAATCTCTTTTAGCATTATTTTAATGTAAAAACATTTTACAAAAGTTATATTATTTGAACATAGCTCTATTTTCAAACGAAATTAATTAAAAAAGTAAATATATTCTAATTATAAAAAATTTGAAAATTTGCGAATAATCCTCGTTCGTAATATTGAAACATCTTCAATGCATATTGAACTAAAACTATATATATATACTTATTGAATGTTCAGTATATTTAATTGAATAAAATTATAAAAAGTAACATATTATAAAATCTGGTTGATAAGATTTTCATATACAAAATTTGAATAACCGCGATGTTATTAAAAGTCAGTATTAAAATTTATGTCGAAAAGTTTAGACGTTCGTTCTCGTAATACTAAAATATAATAAAATATTAATTTAAATACAAAAATTTAATAAATAATTAATTCATTAATTTAAATAATTTATAATATAAATATAGATAGCTACTTTAATTAAATATAATTAGCCAACAAACAGATAATAAATTATTTAATAAAATTTTAATTAGAATAAATAAATGGAATAAATTTGTGAAAATTAATTCGAAACTGAGTTTCATTTAAATAAAAAATTTTCTAAATTAACAAAAAAAAAAAAAATAATAATAATGAAAGCTACATTAATTAAAAATGTTATCTTAATTCTGGGAATTACTATTGTTAGTGAATTGATCTCGGCACAAAGTAAGTTGCATTTAAGAAATTTTAAATATGTGTATACTCAAACAAAAGCTAATAAATAGAGAATTTTCACAATACATGTATGGCATAAAATTTGCAATTATTTGATAATCTTTTTGCTAATCTTAAACATTAATTTTTTTCGGGCGTATCGTCATTTTAATGTTTTTAAATATTTTGTAAAATTTTTTATATTTTTCAATATTTTTTCATTACTTAATTTTTAAATTAAAATGTGTAACGGTATGCTCAAAAACACAATTAAAAACAGTTATATACATTAAATTAACATACATTTTTGTAAATGTTAATAAAATATATAGTAAAAACTATATTTAATTTAGAAATGAATACATTAATATCTTTATTGATTTAGAAAGTGGGGATTTGATTTTGCTTTTATAACTCACATATTGGTTTCTATGAAATATTAACATAAGTTTTAATACTTTTCAAACTCGAACTATAGATACTGATGAATTCCAGTAGTGTTGATAAATGAAATGCTTCAATTTTGTAAATTATTGAATATTTAAAAACTACTAATTATAAGTTGTTGTAATATTAAAAAATTATTTGCATTATTGTTATTATTATCACAAAAAAAAAATTTTTTTATTGTAAATAAAAACTTAATAGTTCCTGATCTTCATTATATTTGCATTTTTTGATTTTATTAAGTTTAGAAATTCTTTATATAGTGATCATATTGATAAAAATGAAATTTTGAATTGAAATTGTCTCTAATTTGTGAAAATTTGTGTACTTAATGATTTAAATCTACAACTTTTAATTTAATCTGTACATAGTTTTAGTGTAAAATACTGAGTTATTCAATATGTGTTATTAATTAAATTGGTTTCAGTATGACAATAACTTTTATTGTAACATTTTTTTTTTCATTTTATTTAAAATATTACTTATATTACTATTACTTATTACCATTTTAACTATAGAAATAATTAAATTTAACAATAATGTGCAATTCAATGAAAAAAAATAATAAAAGTAATTTGAATATAAAAAAAAAAAATTTTGTCTAAAATTTTGATCAATTACTTAATAGTGGATTCCATAAATTGAATTAAACAATGCATATACAATATGCACAATAATAAAACCATGTTTCTAAATCCAGTCACAGAACCAGAAATTTACGAAATTATCATGAAACTAAATAAAAATGCAATTCCAGGATTAGATAAAATAACAGTGAAAGACTTACAGGAATTGGGGTTAATGTTATAAAGCAGCCCTTAATTAAAATAATAAATAAATGTTTTATAGAAAGAATATTGCCTGATTCATTGAAAAAAATCTTTATAGTTCCAATCCATAAATCTGGATCCAAAGAAATATCATACAAGTATGTGATAATTATAGACCAATTTCAATTTAAAATTCTATATCAAAAGTATGGGAAAAAACAATTAACATAAGAATCAGAAATTTTATTACACAAACAATTGGATTTGATAAAAATTAATACGGTTTATTGGAAAATAGTGGAACAGATTCAGTAATTACATCCACCTTGGAACAAATCTATGATGCAATAGATGAAGGTTTCTATGTAGGTGCTGTATTTATTAATCTAACTAAAGCTTTTGTGGTGGTGAATCATTCCAGATTACTTGATTAATTAGAAAAATTGGGAATCAGAGGAATAAATAATCTCCTATTGGAAAGTTACCTAACAAATAGAACACAACCCACTTAACATTTTATTGTTATGAAACAAAATTAGTGCTACAAGACTTTTATATGACTCCCCATAAGCACTAAAGTTGTTATAATGATGTTTTTATGGGAATAATGTGATTAATATTGCTATAAGAATGTTCTTATAGCAATTGCGGGAGTTGTTATAATAGGATTTTCTGCAAGTGATACAGCAATGTTTTTGTAAATCTAAAAGTGCGTAATCCTATATCAAGAGTTAAAGTGTTGTTATAAGAATAGAATTGCTAGAATAGCAGTATTGGTGTTTTTATTTTACTGTATTCCTATAATGTTACTAATAAACTTACTGTAGCTTTTAGATAAATATTTTGCGACGATCATTATTTTTTACACACGAATTTTTTTTAAATAAACAAAAACTGAAAAGTTTTATTTCGCATTTTTTTCGCAAAAATATCATTTTTACTAAAAAGAATAATTATTTAAATATCAAATTTGTTGTTATGCATTTATTAACGTACATTATTAAACATTTTAAAGATGCAATTCAAAAATATATTTTCTTTTATTTATTTAAAAATTGATTATTTTTGGAGGGAGGGTAATTATTTTTATAATAAATGTCAATGAAATTTCATTCCCAGCCAAATTTTGCATTTTGGTCACAATAATTATAAATATTAATACAATTATTTTTGACCGAAAAATATTATTTATTAGTAAAACATTTTTTATATTATTAACTAATATCTATCTCCCTTTCTCAGGAAATAAATATAAACTCCATAAAATTATTATTTGAAAATAAAAAATAAACCTTTCTCACTCTCGCATAACGTAAATTATTTCAAATGAATATCATTTCAAAATAAAAACATATACACTAATACATGTATACTAAAACTATACCAATATTACAGCACTTGCTCCGATGCCTTATAGGATTCTCCATTTTAGTGCTGTAACGAATTTATAACCTTTCGCAACAATTGCTGAGCACTCAAATTAACACTAATACTGCTATAAGAGTGTTTATAATAGTGTTATAAGAGTGCGCAAGAGTCTTATAGCAATAAAATTGTTATGTGGGAATGCGTTAATATTAATGAAATATTTAGCGACGAGGTAACTATAAATACAGGGGTACCGCAAGGCTCTCTTCTAGGACCACTGTTATATCTGCTACACATAATGCATATACCTAAAACTAAATTCATATCAAATTATAATGTTTATGCAAATGACACTAATCTGATTGCAGAAGATAAAACAATGAAAGAGTTAGAAGTTATATTAAATACAGACTTAAAAACGTTATGCAATTGGCTGGATTATAATAAACTATGTTTAAATGCTAAAAAAACTAACTACATAATATTTAAAACCCAGAATAAAAAGTATGATAATATTACACTTAAGGTAAAAAAAAATATAATTCAGAGAGTCGATAATATTCAATATTTAGGAATGATAATTGATGAAAATTTAAGATGGGACAAACATAAAAAAAAAATGTACAACAAAGAGATATGGTGGTATTCCTAATTATGCAGCCAAACTTGTGTATAATGGGCATATCTTGTCAAGCATTAGGTATAATATATGCAGTTGGAATCACTGTTCAAATTTTCATGTAAAACAGATTGGAACAGTAATAAATAAAGCGCTAAAAAGTTTATTTAAACTAAATCCCAGAACTAGTACTAAGGAGTTATACAAACAATTAATGTACTGGATATAAACCAACTAATTTACTTTGACAAATGCAAATACATATACAATATTCTAAATAATAAGTTTAAATCAAAATTAATTCCTAAAAATTGAGAAAATATACATAACAACTTCACTAGATATCGAAAACTTACTGAAATACCTAACGCTAGCACATCCAAAAAACAAAAAAGCTTAAAAGGTGGTGCTTTCAAAAATTTTCAACACTCTACCAGTATAAATTAAAAATAGTAGAACTTGGAAATATTTAAAAACAAACTTAAAAAGCATATAAGCAATTTTAGAAAAAAGTTTATAAAAAAAAAACAAAGTTATTTTAAAATTATAATATTTTGGAAATGTTTATAATTATGTAGGTTATAAATAAGTGTTTAAGTTAATATTAAGTTTTCTTTCTTTTTTAGTTTATAATTTCATATACATAATTTTAAAATTTCTTATACATAAAAATAAAAAATTAAGATAACACACAGATTTGAGTGAAGCCACAATTATTTTGTCTCTCCGTGTGATTAAATCTATATATAAATTATATATTGATCAACAAAATTTCAAATTTAAAAAAAAAATGTTCACCTTTGTTTTAATTATTTATTTATTTTGTGTGTTAATTACATATTTTAATTTTTACAAAGCTATTAAATAATATTACTTAAATTAACAGTAAAATAAATTGTTTTATACAAAAACAATATTATATAGAACAACATACTAACCATTCACATTTTCTATTCAATTCTATTTTCGAAATTGAGGTTGGCATTTATACTTGTTAAAATGGGGTTGGTTTTAAGTTTTTACCATATTTTCACAAAGTTGTTAAATTTTTTGATTTTGTTACTCACTCAATTATAAAAATGCAATGTTTAAATAATACAATACAATTAACCAACATTTTTTTTAATTGTCCAAATATACAAAAAATAATTCAGAAACCCTAAAAATAAAAACCTCAGCAACGAAAATGAGTAACTCCATATTCCAAGTGATTTTAGAAAATTTAAAAAAAAAACTTTAGTTGAAAACAAAAAGAAAATACAAAAAATGTAATAAAATAATCTGTTTTTGTTTTTTTTTATTTGAAATTTAACTAAAAATTTGTTAGAGAGGATGGAGATGTTTCAATAAATAATACTATTATTATCGTTGCCATGTTGATAAAGTTAGTAAAAGATTTACATTTAAAAAATTGAAGTAGGTAAAGATTACATAAATATAATAAATCTATAATTAAATTTAAATGTTTGCACTATTGAGTATAGTATAGACTATCAATAGTATCAAGGAGCAAAATAATTTTTTTAAAAAAAAACTTATTTCATTGTTTATTAAGTAAATGCGAATATTTTATGTAAAACTTAAATACTAGATTAAAATTAAGTGTTTGAAATTAGAAATAGCCGTTTTTTTTTAAAAATAATATGTTAAAAACTTTCATTTAAAAAAAACTTTATTTCTGGACGCAACTAGTACTGAACAGTACTACTGAACCCTAGTGGACAGTCCCACGTAACATTTTATTGTTATAAAAACAAAATTAGTGCTACAAGACTTCTATATGACTCCTATAAGAATGTTCTTATAGCAATTGCGGGAGTTGTTATAATGTGATTTTCCGCAAGTGATACAGAAATGTTTTTATAAATCTAAAAGTGCGTAATCCTATATTAAGAGTTAAAGTGTTGTTATAAGAATAGAATTGCTGGAATAGCAGTAGTGGTGTTATTATTTTACTGTATTTCTATAATGTTACTAATAAACTTACTGTAGCTTTTAGATAAATATTTTGCGACGGCCATTATTTTTTACAAATGAGGTAAATTTTTTTTAAATAAACAAAAACTGAAAAGTTTTAGTTTGCATTTGTTTCGCAAAAATATCATTTTTACTTAAAAGAATAATTATTTAAATATCAAATTTGATGTTATGCATTAATTAACATACATTATTAAATATTTCATAGATGCAATTTAAAAATATATTTTCTTTTATTTATTTAAAAATTGTTTATTTTTGGAGGGCATTGTATATTTTCGAATTATTTTTATAATAAATGTCAATGAAATTTCATTCCTAGCCAAATTTTGCATTTTGGTCACAATAATTATAAATATTGATACAATTATTTTTGACCGAAAAATATTATTTATTAGTAAAACATTTTTTATATTATTAACTAATATCTATCTCCCTTTCTCAGGAAATAAATATAAACTCCATAAAATTATTATTTGAAAATAACAAATAATATCTTTCTCACTCTCGCATAACATAAATTATTTCAAATGAATATCATTTCAAAATAAAAACATACACACTAATACATGTATACTAATCCTATAACAATATTACAGCACTTGCTCCGGTGCCTTATAGGACTCTCCATTTTAGTGCTATAATGTATTTATAACCTATAACGTATTATAACCATTCGCAGCAATTGCGGAACACTCAAATTAATACTAATCCTGCTATAAGAGTGTTTATAATAGTGTTGCAAGAGTGCGCAAGAGTCTTATAGGAATAAAATTGTTACGTGGGAGTACTTTTTTACAATTTACCTAAGCAAATTACCAATTAATGTTCAATACCGGACATCTATCCACTTTTTTTTCAGTTCTTTACCAACAAAAATGTACTCAAAATTACTGCCATTTTAATACGGTATATTTGTCTATTTGGTACAAATTTTGTAACCGATTTTGAACTAACTTCCTGATACACTTGAGAGTTGAGTACAACTTTGACACCACTTTTTGTAAACATTTCATATCTCAGAATTGCTAATTTGACTCAAATTTTTTACACATCTTGTTTTCGGATGAAAATAGTTTATGGTCGCTGGTATCTTTTGGTTTTTAATTAAAATAAAATTCAATAATTTTTTCTTGACTTGTGTCGTTTATTATTTCGTGACGGACTATACTTACAAATATTCGTTTTCTTATTTCTAGTTTTAATTTTATAATAATAACTAATCGTTACTTATAAAATATGATGATCGCTTATTGCATATATGTATAGGGTGACCATTATATCAAAATATAATGTAAGCGACTAATAATATTAATAATATGCATGATCATAATAAACATATGTTGGGACGCCACAAGTTTTTATCATAATTAAAACCGAGTCTTATTCGTAGTTAATGAAAAGGACAAAAAAAATATTTAAATAAAAAAACTGTTATAATACGTTTGTAAAGCAGGCTACAAAATATAAAATAATTTTTTATAGCCCCTTATATAGATTCCTGACTTTATACAGATTGTCCTGGAAATTTGTGATTGCAAATTTTTTACAATAACTATGAAAAAACTTATAAGATTTAAAATGAAAAATGTGGAGTGCATGCAATAGATAATATAGTAAGAAGAATAGGGAATGACACTGTCTTTGAGAAAACCCACACATTAAGTTCAAGTAATTTGCAATGTATTAAAATTGTTAGAGACTTAAGTGAACTACTCATGCATGATGCATCAATTTATTGCATGCACTCAATATTTTCGTTTTAATCTTACAACTATTCGCATAATTATTTAAAACTTAAAATTATATGCTTCCATCCATTAGGATACTGACTAAGTGTGCCGATTTAGGCAGTATCTGTCTACCTAAAATATTTTGCAATACACAGTACAATTTATTCGCAATTCATACACTTAAATATAGAATATATATATATTTAAATATATATATACTAGTGGATCCCCTGTGCAATTGCACAGAAGTAGTTCTTTCAAACACAATTTTATGTAAATTTAAGAAATATTTGTTTTGGTATAATTGTAGTTGTTTTCTGAATCGCTTGATTAACTTAACATAATAAAATCTCATTATTCTCAAAGTAGTAGATCGATATATTTTAATTCGATTATAGTCAAAAACCTTTGTAGTCACAATTCTGTTATAGCAATAGGTCAACAATGAATTATTTTATTAAAACACTGATTTATATATATAGTTTTTTTCTGTTCTTTATTACAAATAGCTATGTATATTTTGTGATTACATAACACAATTGATATTTATTAATAGAGTGTAAAGTTGTTATACGAAAGATTTTTTATTGAATTTGAATTTGTTTATAAAGATGCATTTTTTTTTTTGACTACGCCTATAGTCACAAAACGGTTATAGTCAGAAATATTACTGAAATTTACCGAATGACTATAACCGTGTTTTACTGTATATATTTTTTTTAAATAGCAGAAGCAAATGAACTAACTTTTATTATATAATTTTTGAAGAGTATGATCTGATCTGATTTTTGTATTTCTGTTTTGTTTTCAATTTTTGTTTGTGTTTTGGCTTTTGTATTTTTTTCTATTGTGTGTTTATTTGAAATGACAGAATTTTTATGAAGAATTTTTAAAAATTTCCCGTAATTGAAATTTCTTTTAGAGTATAGATGGCGCTCAACTTGGAAATAACCGTCACTATTTGGTGTAAATATATGAAATCTTTTAAGTATTCAGCAAATATAAAAAAAAAAATTGAATTAATAGAGAATCGAACTCACAAAATATATGAAATCTTTTAAGTATTCAGCAAATATAAAAAAAAAAAAAAATTGAATTAATAGAGAATTGAACTCACTAAAATTTATAATATTAAAACCTATGTTAATAATATTATTTTACTAATTAATTTTTTTTCCTACTAAAAGTGCAAAAAACCAAATGCGATAAATAAAAAAATAAATGAAAAGAATTTGACTTAAAAGAGAATCGACAAAAAATTGTGATATTAAATGATGCTTCAACCAACTCAGCTAATATCTTATAAAAATTGTTTACCCAAAATATACACATAAAATAAAAATTCATTTTAATCGCCACGACTTGCATCATCACTGATTGAATGAATGAAAAAAAACGAAGCATTACGAAAAACCACGAAAAGTGTGCCTTCACTAATCGTGCTCTTGTGTAATATAGATATATATATATATATATATATAAATGTTATTTTGAACTAATTAGAGCTACATTTTGACAAATATCTATATTTTAGTAGGTGAGGCTGCCACCACTACTAATAGTGTTTTTTTTTATTTTTTATATTCTACATACTAAGAAAATATGATTTATTAGGTAATAGAATTCAAATAGTTCTCCCTAAATAATATTTAATTAAAAAGAAATAATTAGTAATCATCAAATTATAATCCAATACATTATTACTTAAAATCTAAATATTTATAATAACATTGACATAATATTAATAGAGTATTTCAATTTATAGAGTTGTATGATGAGCCCATCAACCTTCTGAGCTTTGTCCGATTAATATTAACAAATAAATCATTTCAAAATATAAAAACAGTCCCTCAAAATTACAAAATTTATTTAAAGTGTAGATAGGATAATATTATTTAAAATAATCAAACTCTCATTAGTCTTGTTATTTTAATATATTTGACCAATTGGGTTTAAACGAAAATTCACAAGATAAATTGATAACTGACGCTTATCTGAAGAGAAAGAGAGACAGATATATCACTAAATCTATTTGTGAATTTTTCAAAAATGTTGCAAAATCTATATAAATATTCCAATTAAATAATTTAAATAACCTTAAAATCAATTCAAAAGATATATTATTGGTAGCTGTAAATATTTGATTGTCAACTCTTTTTAATTCTTTTTACTTTCAATTTTCAGGTAACACTTTGTGTTACAATAAATGTTTAACACCAGCTCCAGATAATGCACCAGGTTGGTGTGTACCTTTATTAAAATGTAAAATTATTGCTGATGTGAGAGATATATTACATAGAGTACCGAAACATTATCAAACTTATATATTAAATTCAAAATGTGATGATGGTCCAACTGGAGAAGTAAGTGTAAAATTACCGTCTAACATTTTCAATACCTATAATTTATGTGAACGTCTGATATTTGAATTTTTTTAATTTAATTTTGAATTATTTTTAGCAATTCTGTTGTATTCTAACTCACATTGAGAAAAATTTTGCTGACGAAAATTTATCTAATACAAGCTGTTCATCAACAGTTAGAATTGAAGAAACAAATGAAACTACTAATACCCCAACACCAACTATTACTCCAATTAGTACTTTTACTCAAATAAATACGAATTCGGATGAAAATACTAACACAAATGGTGATATTACCATAAATAGAATTCTTGTTGATGATATACAAAATTCAATTGATCCTAGTTTTCACTCAAATTTAAATTTGCTACCAATTAAATGTGGTGATGGTGACAGTGAATCTGATAAAGTATCAAATGGTGAAGATGCTGTATTAGGAGAATTTCCTTTTATGGCTTTATTAAATTATAGATTTAAAAATGGAACAAATGCGTTTTTATGTAGTGGATCATTAATTAATAGTAGATATATTCTAACAGCGGCTCATTGTGTTACAGAGGATTTGTAAGTGAAAATGGTTTAAAACAAAAAAAAAGTTTTTGAAATTAAAAAGGTTTTTTTTATGTTTTTTTTTTCACGAAATTATAGATTAAATGTTCGGTTAGGTGAACATGATACCGGAGCAACTTCTGATTGTCCTGAGCCTGATGATTATGGCACCATTATCTGCAATGATCCTGTTCAAGACATACCTATTGAAGAAATAATTATACACAAAAATTATATTGCTAGAAAAGCAAATAATGATATTGCCTTAATACGTTTACAAAGACCTGCAGATATTTCAGGTATTCAATAATGTTCAATTTGTTTATTAAAATTTAAAAATATTAAATTCATTTTTCTTTTATAGCAAATAACGTTAAAGTTATATGTTTACCAAGAACTGCAGCCCAAAGAGATTTAATTGTGAACTCAGCTCAAATAGCCGGATGGGGAAATACAGAACAACGTAAATTTAATATATTTAATTTAATTTAAATTATTATTTCCACTGTACAATTATAAATTATAAATTTTTAAATTATTTCATTTTGTTTATTTCTCTTTTAGAAATGTTATCAAAAATTTTACAAAAAGGTGTTGTTCATTTTAACAGAGATCGACAAAAATGTATAGACTCATATTTACAATCTAGAATTAGAATAACAGATAAAACTATATGTGCAACCGGTGATAAAAAAGTTGACACATGTACAGGTGATTCTGGTGGACCATTATTTATTAAAATAAAATTGGACACTGCATTAACTATGAAATTTATGCAATTAGGAATTGTTTCGGCAGGTCCATCAATTGCATGTGGTGACGTAAATGAACATGGTGGATCATTATATACAAATGTTCCAAAATATATGTCATGGATCTTAAATAATATAAGAGAATAACAATTAAGTGACTAATAAATACTTATAGTTTCGTATCAATTGAATATTGATAAAATTTAAAATTAAGAAAATATAAATTAAAATAAGGTTTCAGTTATAGCGATAACTAAAACGAATACGTAACATTTTTTTGTTTTTAATTTTACTGCAGCGGTAGAAATAAAATTTTAATATAAGGTTATTAGAATGTTAAAAAATGTTCTCAAATTTTGTTTTTGAAATTTCAACATTTTTAATTTAAGAATTTGATAAAAATGATAATTTATAATATTTTACTGTTCCGATGGATTTTAATTGATAATAGAAAAATAAACCAAAAATTTAAAATATAATACTTTCTAGTTCTTACGAATGTTAACGTTTCGAATGTGAATTTTAATCAATATGTTGTAGTGATAATTTTTTTGGAATAACTAGCTAGGCGGTCACTTCACTGGTTCTAATTCTGTTCATAATTTTGTTACCAGTAAAAATATAATTTTTTCAACACTTTTTATTATACTCCAAAAAATGTTATGATATCAGCGTATGGAAGGTAACAAAATAAAAATTCCAAAATTTATTGACTCGAACTCAGTTGACTTAGCTTGACAAGTTACATCTCGGTTCGAAATAAAAGAAAAAGGCATGGTCTAAGAACAGAGCCACTAAATTGTTTATTTGAGACACTATATTGGTTATTTGGGAAAAATAGAAAAGAACAAAATTGATTCAGAATTCTAATGTAAATGAACAGGATTTCCTAAAACTATTAGTGTTTAAAAACCAAACAGCAATCAATTAATTCTCGGAGACAGATTCCGTAATCGGAAACAAAAAAATAACAATCAAAATACTTTTTCATTATAATTAGAGATGGGACCATATATACGGAATAGTGAATTTGTCATTGTCATTTATAAATTCTACTAAAGAACAAAAAGAACGGTGACTGTTATTTTTCAAAGAATATTTGTAAAATTTCTTTGTAAAATTAATGAAAAATACGAATATCTATACTTATAAAAGGGAAAGTTTGTTTGTTTGTTTGTTTGTTTGTTTATTTGTTTGTTTGTTTGTTCGCTATACACGCCCACAGTTTTAAAGATAGAGTTCTGAAATTTTGCACAGTTATTCATGGTACCGGTATGCAAATAACGCGGTACTTTACAAAGCCATCAGATGTTCAGGTTCGGGTTGCTGCCGTACAACTCTTACCAAGACTCAGGAATATTTTAAAAACCATGTGTGTGACAGATATGAAAATTTACATTTAGATTCTCTTTCACAAATAAAGAAATTCGACTGTTACCGATTTTGGACTGGTTCGGGTTGCTGTCGTACAACTCCTAGCACGTACGTCTCAGGAATATTTCAAAAACCAATTGTGTTACAGGCATGAAAATTTACACTTACATACTCTATCAGAAATGTTTCGAAAAAAAAATTGTGTTACAGACTTGAAAATTTATTCAGAGGTACTCTTTGAAAAATAAAAAACATGTATTTTCCTGAAAATGTATTTTCGAATTTAGGAATCAGTATAAAATTTTTACATGACTATGTGAAGTGGCTAAGTGAATTAGCCACAAAAATGTGACGATTCGTTTTATTAATCAGAAAATACTGCAGAGTGTTCCAGGGGGTCCATGTATACAAATCGATAGATACAGTTATCGATGAAAATGAAGTTGTTCCTCCTAATCAATTGGAATTAAAAGTAGTAGCTTCAATAGTGCTTCTACGAAACTTGAAGAACCCAAAACTACGGTACTAGATTAAGAATAAGAACTTGGCATCCTAATTTCATTTAAGTACAAATTCCAATTGATTGTGGAAAAAATGAACATTTCTTTATTTCAAGAATACCTCAATAGCAAGGAGCGTATTTGCTTATACTTCATCAGAAAAGATCACCAAAATATTGTTTACAAAGAAATAATTTTAATATAAGTATATCTTAAAATGGAGTATTGTTGATATTTTTTTATCGTAGTGAAAAAAAATATTAGAATATTTTTGATAAACCAATTTTTTTCAATTCGATTCATAAATCAAACTTCATTGAAATAAAGTCGATTCATTTTGTGGTCGACCCGGACAACGTCGGGTAACTTTGCTAGTATAATATAAAAAACAATATTAAATAATGAATATCTTTTATGTTATGCACACAAGCACACATATGTACCAATAATTTAAAATTGACGTATTCTATAGGTACAGTTTATCCCTATACAGTCTTATCACTGCTAAATCGGGTGTCCCACAAGGTAGCCACTTAGGCCCTCTGATCTTTATCTTAACCACAAACGATGTACATAATATTATAAAAAATTCTCACATTCTAGTGTACGCTGACGATATGAAAATATTTAAACAAATCTCATCTCCGCGTGAATCTCATCTTCTTCAGAGTGACGTTAATAATTTCGCTATTTCGTGTTGTAATAATAACCTAGCACTTAACGCTAGCAAATGCCAAAGCATCATCTTTTCCCGTAAAACGGTATTATCAGCGCGTTATTATCTCTAATGTCACATTCACTAAAGACTTAGGTATTCTATTAGACACCGAGCTAAATTTTAGATCTCATGTGGATAATATTGTCAGTAGAGCTAATTCACCTCTTGGGTTTATCAAAAGATGGTCAAAAGTATTTTCCGACCCATATGTCACCAGAGCTTTATATTTGACTATGATAAGACCATTACTTGAATACACGTATCAGATATGGTCACTTTTTCATCAAGTTCACATAAACAGGATTGAATCTGTTCAACGTAGATTCATTCGTTTCGCTCTTCGTGGTCTTTCATGGACAGACCCATATAACTTACCCCTATACAGAGACCGCCTTAAATTTCTAGGTCTACAAAGTCTCTTTAATCGTCGTGAAGTGGTTGATATTATATTTGTACACCAAGTTCTTTCAGGTGCAGCTGACTCCGTTGGTATTTTAGAACACATTAACTTCAATATCAACTTTCGTTCTCCTAGGCATTCTGCCCTCTTTCGTTAGTAAAGTTTCATCGCACGGATTATGGAAAGAATGAGCCAATTACAAGAATGTTGCGTAACGTAAACAATAACCCTAATGTCTTCGATTTTTACATTAGTAAGTCCAAACTAAAGAATCTGCTTTATTCAAACAGGTAATAAGTTTTTGAAGGACATGTAATACATGTAGTATACGTAGTTGTTCACGCTGAATCAGTAGTACTTCATACTTTTAACATGTATACACAAGTGTGTATAAATTATGTTAATTTTTATTATTATTCTTTTTATTTTTGTGTCTTTGACTAATTGCGTTTTGCATGTGTTGTATTTTTATATAAGTATGGATATATATTTTTATTATTTTTTTCTTTTTTTTTAATTTCTTTAGTTTATACCTAAATAAATTGACTAATGCTTCTTCGGCATAATTTAAAATCGCGAAATTTTGATTTAGCTTATTTTGACTTGTTGGAAGATAGTCTAAATCTATGATATAATTTTTATTTGATTGGAGATTTTAAATTGCTTCAACTTTTGACTTGTAAGCATATTGCTTATTGATTTTTGTTCTTTGATTTGCCTTGACATGTTGGAAGGCAAATCAAAGTTACAAGATTTTTAATCGTTTTTTCCGTTTATGCATTTTATTTTTGTTTGTTTTTAGTATTCTATCAATTTATTACTAATTACTAATTTCCTTAATCGTGTTTACTAATTTCCCCTTTTTTTTGTTTTGCATGCTTGTTTTAAGCATTTCCTGACCCAATTCTCTCCTTACTAACACATTCTTCATTAAGGGTTATCACGTGCTTGTATTCTTTTTTGAATAAAATCTATAATTATAATTAACAAGCATTTAAGGTCCTGCGCAGTAGACACCTTTTTATTTTATTTCGATTCTCCTACTCCTTAATGAACTTCTAATATATATAATATATAAGATTATATATAACACAAAAATGCGCACACAGTTGAAAATTTTGTACTCATATGATTTTATTATTCAGCAAATACATTATGCATAAGTGAGATCTTATTAAAATAATAAAGAAAAGCAAACAAATCAGTTATTATAATTTACATATGTACTTGCAAATGAATCTATGTACATATGCCAAAAAAAAAACAAAGAAACGAATTCATCTAAAATGAAAAATATAAAAACAACAAAAAACAAATCACTTGAATTCTTCATTTTTATCTTTTTAAGTAACTGTTTCTAAATTTTTGTTATTTGTAGTAATAATATAGTTTTTATTAAAATTATGTATTATGTAGGTATATATATACGTACCTCTTTAATAACAAAACTTTTTATTTTTAGTAATTTTATCACTAAATGCTTCTTACTATAGGAATATATCGGAAACGAAGCAGTATATAGACATGTATTTATGTGTCCTAAATAAAACTTACTAACCAGAAAACTTTTTATTAAACACGAGTGGCTTCTGCTATACGTGCGAAGTCTATGTCAGTACGTAAATTACTGTTTTTTTTAAAACTTTAAATTTGACTTCAACTTGAAATATAATTACTCAACAGGGGCCCCTAGTTTAAATATAATAATAAATATTAAAGTTTAATTAATGAAAGTTCATTGAGTGTATACATTGAGCTCGTCACAGTATTACATACTGAATAACTTAATTTATTGGAATCTTTCTATACTTTTAATACGAAGAGTTTTATTCTTCCAAGCACTGTGATGACCTTGTATACGACACTCCTAGTCATATGCTAAATGATAATAATAATGAGAATGGTGACTCCTGCCGTTCGCGGCACGGGAGGGATAATTGGTCGTTGGGACATTATTATTATTAATTACAAACGAAAAGAAATTATGTTTCTAATGTCTAACCAAATAAGTCTACTCTTAAAAAAAATATTTAATTTCGAAAGAAGAAGAACGTGGCTAGTAATTTTAAATTCAAAATCAATTAAATTTCTCAGAAATGTACAACAAAGCGTAAAATCCAATAACTTCAAACTTAAAACACAAAAATAGAATTTTTTGTGCAAAATTTATAACAGCTACATAAAATTAAATTATTAATAATATTCGGAAACAGTGAAAAAATAATAACAACTACTGTTTAGTAACAGTGATATTAAAATACCAGTTGTTAGTTAATATTCAAAACTTTGAGAGATACAAATTTAAAAAAAAAAAATAGAAAGAGTACTTAATACTACTAAATTCATTAGGTAATATTCTATACTGAAAATTTATTTGGATAGTTTTAGTATTTATGAATTTTTTTTTTTTAGTATATTGAAATTTAATTTAATTTTTAATTAAAAAACCTAAAAAAACACATACTAATGAATTTTAGTTAATTTGCAATTTGTGATACTTAATAAAGTATCTAATTCATTTAAATTAATTCTTAGTTCATTAAGTTTTAGTATATTTAAAGCAAAATTAATAAAAATTTAAAAACTACTTTATTTGAATTCTGTGTTATTATTCTTATTAATCAAAAGGTCATAAAGGTAATAAAGATTATCAATTTGTTAAAGTTTATACATATACTAACTCTTTATTACAAATATATAACTGCACAATTATTTATTTATCAATCCGGTATCGGTACACATATATTTTATCTCTGCTTAACCCTTTAATAGCGTGGTGGAATATTGCTGCGGTAATACCGTTGTGGGTTTATTTTACCCCTATTTTTAATTTTCATTAAAAACACTATTGAAATATGTTTGATAAAGTTTTTATTTTATAATCCATTTATTAAATATATTTAACATAATTTAATTCAATTTTTAATTAAAAAAACACAAAAATTAATGCTTATAGTATACATTCAAAAATTTTCAGCCCAAATTCAATAAAAAATTAAAAACTAAAATTTGGAAAAAAAAAATTAAAAAAAAAAAAACAATTCACAAAATTATATAAAATTCTTAAAATACATACTTAACGTAAATTATTTCAATATTTACAAAGGAACTAAATACAATCACATTTTTTTGGGCGTTATTAAATTCGTTCGTTTTTTTCTCTTCTCGATCCAAAAAATTATCGAATCGTAAAGCTAATAATAGCATATAAAATCTCTTTGCTGACATATCAAGCCTAAAAATATCTCGACCTGTACCATCAGTGAAAAATAAAGATAAACTGATTCATGGTTTGACTTGAACACGGACGTGTAAATCAGTAAACCAAAAAAAAACATTTTAATTTCTGTGATGTTAATTTTCGGAATTCAGTTTTTCCTTCGGCTTTGTATTTTAAGTGTAGTTTTTCATTGGTCCATTTCAATATGGTTTCTTTCATTTCCGCATTAAACATACTTCTAAAAATCGCGAGTGGACTATGATCCAAATCTCTTCCTTCTCGTGTTACAGTAGGTATATTCTCAACAAGTTATGAGACAATGTGCGAACATTCCTTGTTTGATCTTTTTTGGACCACTGAAATTTATCTTTGCCATAAAAATAATTTCTAGTATCTTTTAAATCATCTTCATCGTTCTCCTCATCCAAATCGATAGACATTTCGGAATCGGTGTCATGATCAGATAATATGAAATCACTGTCTTCATTATCGGAATTACCCTTATTTGACTTAGGTAGGTAGGTAGGTAGTAGTGGCTGCCGACAGTACATCGACACACTTAGACCGGTGAGGTCCATTGTGATACCACGGGAATCTTCCTCGCGTAGTACCCTAATCGTTGAACCAATTTGAGCTTTTAACGAAGCGGCGGACGTTTTTGATACCAGTGTTTTCAAGATCACCCAGCAAGTCCAAAAAGAAGGCTCCTAATTGGGTTTTCCTTTTATGTTAGAGACCAAGGCAGAAACAGGGTAGATGTTGGACAGTTTCATCCTCCTCCACCTCTCTACAAGTTCTGCAGAAGTCGTTTGAGGGGAGTCCCAGTCTTCTGGCATGTTTACCAATCAGACAATGACCCGTAATGACCCCTACCATAGTGCTAATGTCACACCTTTTCATGGTTAGTAGATTAAGGGATCGCTTCAGGTTCAACATAGGCCAGATTTGCTTGGTGATGTAGCAGTCTGGTCGAACTGACCATCTGAAGTTTGAAGCTTTTATTGCATCATTTCGAAGCAATAAATTACAGGTGAGAAGAGGTTCACTCAGATTGCTCCTTCCCGGAAGGATTTCTAATATAGTGCCCTCTCTAGCAAGTTGATGTTACCCGGAATATCACTGTGTCCTGGCACCCATCGTAATAATATGTTGAACCTATCCGCTAGCTCGTCCAAAGAACTGCGACAGGCCAACACGGTTTTTGAGTTGATGGTTACCGACTCCAGTGCTTTAATTGCGGCCTGACTGTCTGTGAGTATACAGATATTTCTAACAGATAATACGCTGGATCTCAGCCAGTCTGAGGCTTCTTTTATTTCCATCACCTCCGCCTGAAACAAACTACACTACAATGTCTTGGTAGGCTGAAGAATAGACTAATATTTAGGTTTTCCGTATAGACTCCACCCTCCACTCTGTCATTCAATTTTGAACCATCAGTGTAGAGGTGTACGTGTTCCTTGTTTAGAACCGTGCTACTCTTCCAACTTTCCCTAGACGGAATATCGGTTTGATATGATCTCTCAAAGAAGTACCCTGTAAGAGTCAGATCTAGGTTCTCTGGAATAAATTTCTTGTATTCCATAATAGAAGAGTGGCCAATTAATTGTGGTTTCCACTGGGAATTGGCTTTTAGCCTGTTTGCAGTTCTGGATGCCATTTCTTTGCCATGAATATCTAATGGTAAGAGATGAAATAGCGTATCCAGTGCCGCGGAAGGAGTTGTTCTAAATGCTCCGCTTATGCAGATGGAGGCTGATCTTTGAACTTTTACAAGGAGGTTGAGGTTTGTACCAGTGTTGAGTGCCGTCCACCACACCACGACACCATACATTAGTACAGGCCTGACAACTGCTGTATATAGCCAGTGGGCAATGTGTGGATTCATTCCCCATTTTCTTTCTTTTTGCTTACCAGATTTAGAATTTCTAAAACTTTCAATTTCTTTGTCTATTTCACAATTTTCCTGAAACCATTCATTAATTATATCTTACGCGTCATCATCACATACATTTACTGTACTTTGTCCGTCTTTACTTATATTCATTTTTACTATACTTCTAAAAAACAAATAAATTAAAAAAAAAATAAAAAAATTTACTGTAACAGCGTTGTGGGTCCATTGGAGCCCACATTATATTTATAAATTAAAAAACATTACTTTTTATTGATAATAGAAATAAGTCTTTATTAATCTGCATTCGTGTCACGACTGAATGAAGGTACTCAAAATTCGAGGGAGATTTTACTAAAAATAAGTTGAGAAAAATTAGAGTAAAATTTATATGTGGTGGGTCCATAGGACCATATTTTTTAGTATTTTATTCTGATATATTTGTATTTAACAAATATTTATATTACATGTCCGCATACACCAACACGGTATGATATAATAGAAAGTGTCAATACGAATTACAATTTTAACTTTATGCTGGTTCGTATTTTGTTTTTATAAATTAAAAAGAGTACCATTAATTGAAGATAATTTATTTATTAACGTTTCAATATATAAACATTCCAAGTTAGATTAGAGCACAAACTAAATAATTATACAAACGATCAGTTTCATATCATAAAGTATTTTTATGTTTTTTTCCTATTACAAAATTACACAATTTTCTGGCTTTATTATAAAATCTACAAAAAATTGCAAAATTTTGCAGCATTGTCTTACTTCTCTCATGGTGGATTTCCTCTTCATTCAATTGAAACAAAAATACTATTAAAAAAAATTTTATGATTTCCTCTCAATGCCCGAAGGACTGACATTTACATGCGTATAGATTTTATTTTTATTAAAAAAATAACATTGTAATATTCGAAAAAATAAAATATAGCACTTTGTTTTTATCTTAAAATATAGATATGTAATTTGTTAGAAACAAAATAATCTTATACTAAAAAATAAAAACAAAAAAAATTACACTTCATGTGTTTTTCTTAAAAAATATTTGAAATTTTATATGTGAATGCGTTCATACATAAATCGAGATAGCAATAAATATTTATCACATAATTATATATTTATCCTTCCCTTTTGCTTCAACCTTCAGCCAAAAGTTAAAAATATTTTAACTAAGAAATTGAATGAAGTAAATTGCCCGGAGAGAATTTTTTGTATATGTGTTGCTAAAATAAAAATTTTTGATTGGTTAAAACATTTGTCAGGACGTTCATCCATTAAAAGGAAATCCACCATCAAAATTCAAAATCAAATCTGCAAAAAATCAATGGAATAGAAATGGACTATTTATTTGCAGTGGAACAAAAACCAAAACAATAAAAGAAGAAATAATTTTAAAATAATATAAAATTCTGATATACCATTGTACATAGTCTGATTTGATTTAAATTGAATGTGATTTATAGAGGATATGCGTACTAGACTTATAAGTGTGCACAGAAATTAAATATAATTGTAGGTAAATGCGAATTTATTCATTCTGTGTGATCAGATTTTAATACCATAATAAAAACTATGTTAAATAACTATTAATGCATAATGTGAAAAATGAATTTAGTAACATCGATAAATTTAATCATAGTGTTCTTTAATTATGTCCAAAAAGTAAGCTATTAAACTTCATTATCATTTGGTGTAGCTTTGATGGGCATATTTTTATTGTTAGAAGACATCGTAAAGGATGATAATTTTTTTATACTAATTTCAAAGTTAAATCATTTCATTACCCTTTAGAAAATTTATTTTCCTAAATTAGATCCAGGGCCCCAAATAATTCTAATTCGCCATGTTTATATTTAATTATATTATTGTAAAAATTTTAACTCTGAAATGAACATTCGTATGCAGCTAATTGTAAAAAAGACTCTGAAGTCCTACTTCTGGTCACAGGTTGGAAGTAAATATCTATCATTTCCGATTTTAAAAATGATGTAATTGAAGAAAATTCAATGAAATATGAGTACGGACACATCTTATATATTAATACGCTTAAACGTCTGTTAAACTTTTCACAAAGCTTTTTTCAACTAGAGTAGACAACTTTATTAGAACTATTACGAAGTACGATAGTGTGCAAAATTTAATTTAAAGACATAAACCACAAAACAATAAAACCAAATAAAACCAAAAACAAATTAAAATTAACCTAAAAACAATTCACCTATTGAGCAATAGCATTGATTACTTCTGATTATATGAATTAATTTTAAAAAAAAAAACAAAGTAGCAAAGACAAAAACCGAATTATCAAATATAATTATTATGTCGATAAAATAGCTTTGTTAAAATATTACGATATTACGATATTACAGCAAAAAAACTTACCGGTAAAACAAATAGTAAATTTAGAAAATAAATTTTTTACATCACCCATGTTCAGAAATTCCAATAATTGAAATTTATTTATTTTATTAACAAATAATTCAAAAGTATAAATTCAAATGCGCAGTAGCATTGAGTAAATATTATATTGTACACGGAGAATCATAAACCGAAATTTACGATCTGCTAAGAAAAACAAAATATGTTATGACATTATTATCAAGTTCCAATTCAATACACGGCAAATTTAGTAAACATAAAAATTAAAAAAACTTCAAAAAGAAAAATCACAGACTACCCTTACCTACATCAGAAATCCTAGCGGGGTAACAATTAAACAATAAGAACTGAAGGATAAATTCTATAAATAAATGTTTTTGTTTTTTTATTTTGAGTTTTGAAATAGTTAGGGCTATTATGATAATAAAAAAAAACACAAAAAATGTGTCTATGATTATTTGAATGTGTTTTTAATGTGAGTGTGGTATGTATTTAGTTTAAATGCATTTAATTTCATATCCTATACTGCCAGCGACATCTCTGTTCGCCACATTTTATAAACAGTACTGTAGTACTGTAGTAAAACAAAACAAACTTTCATGAAACAAAATCTGATGTCTAAACGCTCCCTAACAAATACTATTTATAGAGATGTACATCATCACATCACATCACATCACATCAAACGCTGCCTTATATAAAAGTTTTCTTCAAAATTATTAGCGGTCAAAATTAATTTATAATAAATAAATAAATAAATACCTTAATAAGAAATATAAAAAAATAGTTATAGATAGATCAAACTATATTGTAAATTACAAACTATTCTCGGCGTAACATTCGTCGGTCTAGCATTAGCATTATAAATGAAACAATTTATTTTATTTGTTTATTTATTCATTTTCATAAAAAAAATCAATGTTTTACAATTATAGTTTTTCAATTTAAGTTATTTATTATGTAATAAAAAAATATGTAAAACATTGATTTTTTATTTAAGAAAATAAAGAAAATAAATAAATAAAATAAATTGTTTCATTTATAATACTAATGCTAGACCGGCGAATGTTACGCCGGGAATAGCTAGTAATTATTTAAAATACTAAATAGAATAAAATGCGAAAATTGTAGACAGCTAGGCCTTATCAAAAAACAATGAATGTTATTCATTAGTCTCAGAATGGTTCTTATTTTATAAAAACTATTCCAAAATCAAATTTTCTTTGCCATTTCCGTCCGAATTGTTTTTTGAGGTTTGTTGGTATTGTTTTTTTTCGTCGCAAATTTTACGATTAACGTATTGCGTTACTTACCCTTTTCTTTAAACGTAGGCAAATATCATGCAAAAATTTTCAATAACTTCATCAGAAATCAGAATATGTACATGTAGCTCTAATATAAAAAAGAAGATCGTTAATTTGGCTTCCAAGAAACAAACAGTCCATGTAGCTTTAATATAAAAAAGAAGATCGCTTATTTGTGATTCCAAGAAACAAACAACTCTGAAAAATTTTCAAATTGGTTGGAGGAAAAAGTATGCTTTGACTATCGCAAAAATACGCTTGAATTCCATATTTTAGTCTTAATGCTGAAGCATGCAACATGGCCAACAGAGAAATTATGTAATGCAGAATTATTCAAAAAGAAAAAAATGCGAATGGCTTGAAATAAATCGTAGTTTCTATTAAAAAATTTAAAATAATAGAATCATAATTCCTACACAATAGACATAATTCCAATAGAATAGACAAAATAGACTACACAATAGTCTGCCTAAAAAATCATTCATAATTTCATATTATGTACATACCTTTATCTATATCTCCATAAGATTAATAACATATATATATGTACCTATACTTAAATTTTATATAATATATTAAAACTAGTGAATCCCCTGTGCAATTGCACAGAAATTGTTCTTTCATACACAATTTTATATAAAAAAAAAATTGTATTTGTATATTTGTTGTTGTTTTCTGAATCGTTTGATTCTTGAATATTTATACTTTATAATGAAATCAATGTATAATACCTAATACTTTATGACGAAATTAATACTAATTTCAGTATAACTTAACACAATAAAATCCCATTACTCTCAACGCAGTAGATCGATGTATTTTAATTCGTTTGTAGTCAAAAACGTTTGTAGTCACAATCATGTTATAGCAATAGTCAACAATTTGTTTTAAAGAAAGTAATAAACTTCATACAATCGATGTCGTTTATAAGTCACATTAAAATATAACCGCAATTTTTTAATAAATCAGTCAAAAGGGAATTATTATATTAAAAAACTGATTTATATATAATTTTTTTCTGCTTTTTATTACAAATAGCTATGTATATTTTGTGATTACATAACACAATTGATATTTATGAATAAAATAGAGTGTAAAATTGTTATACGAAAGATTTTTTATTGAATTTGATTTTGTTTATAAAGATGCAATTTTTTTTTTTTTGACTACGCCTATAGTCACAAAACGGTTATAGTCAGAAATATTACTGAAATTTAGCGAATGACTATAACCGTATTTTACTGTATATATTTTTTTTAATAATAGCAGAAGCAAATGAACAAACATTTATTATATCAGTTTTGAAGAGTATGATGATCTGATCTGATTTTTGTTTTTCTATATTGTTTTCAATTTTTGTTTGTATTTTTTGTTTTTGAACTTTTTTCTATAAGTTTGTGTGTGTCTATTTAAAATGACAAAATTTTTATGAAGCCTTTTAATTGTCCGTAGTTGAAATTTCTTTTAGAGTATAGATGACGCTCAACTTGGAAATAAGCGTCACTATTTGGTGTAACTATTTTAAATGTTTTAAATATTCAGCAAAAACAACTTGTTAACATTTTAATAGTTTAGTGGTGTAATTAATTTACTATTCAATTATTCTTGCTTTTTTACTCACCCCATCGTTCATCTTGTGTTAATGTACTAATGTTTATTTTTGTTATTAATTGAATTGTTATTCATTTTGTACGCGATAATCCAACGCCTCTGTATTTAAAAAGCCTCGAAACTAGTTCTTGCTTCGTTAAAAAAAAGATTTTATTTGTATGGAAAAACGAAGATTTACGAAGATTTTTCCATACATGTTTGATGATTTAAAAATAAAAAAAAAACTGATATGATTTCGAGAAAAATATTACAAATCAGAAACATAAGGGAGTGAGTATGCATTATGTTCTTCATTTGCAGACAATGGAGTCAGACTAGAAGCACTTTTTAATATAAAAGTGAAAAAAAGAAATTGTATGAAAATGATCGTCTGTATATTTATTTAGTTTGTGGTTAAAGTCAAATATTATTTAATTTTAAGAATTTACCATACTTACACATATTCTAAAACATTTTATTTGTATTTCACAATTTCGATGCTGTAACTTAAAATGAGTAATCTGAGTTTTTAGTTATTCATAACTAATTTTTTAATACGTAAATATTTTTGCATTATATGCCAATCATACGACTTATCTTACCTTTAACAGATTCAATACCATTGTCTGCAATGGTGTCATTAATAATACTAAGAAACAATAGAGATCCTAATTTAGAGAATTGCAGTACTCCTAATTTATTTTGTTTTTCAGAATTATGTACGTTATTGATAATTGGGTACTGATTTAAACTTACATTTAAAAATAATATAACTAAAAAAGTTACAATAAAATCAACATAAATAATACAAAATTTTAACTTTTTGAAAACAGTTTTTTATTAATTAAGAAAATTTTTACTTTTGAGATTAAGAAAATTTAATTAAATTACATGTATACCAATACTATGAATGATTTCCAAATTTATTGGAGTAGCATCTAACTGGAACTGGAGTTATTGGATTTTGTTGGAGTACTATAATAGCTCACTTTCATCCTTTCATGGTTTTAGTGGATGTTCTCAAACAGGGTAAATTCCTTTGTTAAATTATTTTCATTAGCAAAATGCTCATCAATGTGGTGTTCTGAACAACAAATATGCTGAAATTTATTAAAAATAAATAAAAAAAATTAGTGATCGTCCAAATATAGAAGGGTAGATATTTTAAATTTTAGATCAATTAATGTAAATTGAAATTGTTAACACTTACTTCCTCATTTAGACCATCACCACATTTAGAATTTAATAAAAATGTTTGGTGTTGTTGTGAAAATTTATGTAATATAGCTTTTAGATCAGCCATAATTTTACATTTTGATAAAGGTACACACCAACCTTGTGTATTATCTGGATCTGGTTTTATACATTTTTTGTACAATAACTGTGGTGTAGAGGTATGCAAAGACAAATGGTCAACTAAAATTTAAAAATTAAAATAATAATCTTATAGAAAAGGTATACAAGTTTTTTTTATATAATTCCAAGTCTATGGGATGAACACCCTTACTGCTTTTTACACAGAGATTTGGAATACACAATCACATACAATAGCTTTTTCTATAGAACTTTTATGGTATATCTACTAATCTTAAATGTGGAAAACTACATCTACTCATAGATATAACATAAACTGTAAGTACTCAACTTCGCCTTCATAATAGCAAAGTTCCATATTATTTTAAGTGATAATCAACACTCTCAACCATTTATCATTTATTTTATCACAAAAATAAAGGGTACTGGACCAGGTCGAAAAATCCAAAGAAGATTTTTTGTTTTTTGCCTTCTTCGGAAATCGAACCTGGGACCTTTTGGTTGAAAATCAGTCGGTCTGCCTAGTGCATCACCCAGCGTGTAAATTGGAATTGGGAAAAAGGTTTGAATAAGTCTACGCAGGTGATTCAAATTTCAAATACAGTTGGTATGTATATTTTGTTTAGTTTATATCTTATAGAAGTGTTCAATTTAGTCTTTAGTAAATGTTAAAATAACGTTATAATTATCCTATTAAGTATCCAATTTTAAAATTTAAATTATTTGTTTAAAACCAAAAATTTTGCTATATGGAACGGCTAGTTTATAAATTTTCTTTTATTTTTATATCCGACAAAAAACGCCTAGCTATAAATCAAATATTTATACAAGTGCAAGGCGTTTTTTTAATTACAAAATAACAGAAAAACAAATAGACCTTCAATTGGAACAAATATTCTTGTAATCCGTTTCGCGTTTTCTGTGTAGATTTCCGGTGTATAGAAACGATCTAATAATGCACCTACAAATTTTGGGCAAAAATACTAAAAGCACTAATTAATTTTACTCGAACATGATAGCATCCAATTATATACCCAATCAAGTTAAAAAAAAAAAAGGAGGAAGTATAATAGATATCAAGAGGTTGCACTCTTATTAGTCAAATAAAGTACTTTTACCGAATTGGAAAAATTGAGCTTGCAGTAACATTAGACAATTATTAAAACGTATTATTAGAAAATTTATTCATAGTAGAATAAATTTTAATGTACATAGAAGCATCCGGTATTTGTAATTAATGACTTAGGTAGTTAAACTTTTTGACCAAAGTATATTTGCCCTAAAGCCAGAGATGTAATTTCTGATATTGTTATTAATACAATCAAAAGAGTTTTAATAATAGAGACGTTGAATATATGAAAATAAAGAAATGATAATAGGGATTTCATTGAAAATATTCAAACTGCAGAGCTTGTTGGCAATGTAGTGCAATTTAAAAAAAAATAATTATTATAAAATTTTTTAATTGCATTAACTTGCACGTCAACAAAAACATTATTCGCAAAAGTAGTCGGAGTTCATCACCAGCCTGACGCTTTATCTCTTGGAAATTAAATTGGATCTAGATTTAAAAAAACTAACTTAGAAACACCTTTTGTGTAAATTATCTTGTAAAGCTTCTTGCCATAACCGAATTAATGTATTTGACCGATCGTGGCAAATATTATTTAAAAAATAGTATTTTACTTTACTTTACTCGTACAAATGTTTAAAAACTACCTCAAATAATTACTTTCCTTTCAAATTTAATCTGCAAAAAAGAGCTGACATAAAACATTTGTAATTCATCAAAAGCTATGCCATCTTGAAATTGATTATTTCTCTAACTTTTAACTACGTCTAATATCAATAATATTTTGTACCTTGTTCTTAAATGCATAGCATTTTCTACAAACAAAAAAAATTTAATTGATCGTAATGCATAGGTCCAAAGTTTCCTGGGTTTTTTTTTTGATATTGATTAATAAAGCTTTATGAAATAATTTGATTGCATTAATTTTTTATTTCAAACTAAAGATATTTTTTTCACTATTATATTTAAATTACATAGTTATTGATATTAAATCAGATTCAATTTAAATTCAGATTAGATTCGATTATTTATTTTTTTAATTTTCATTCTATTTTTACTTACTTTGCGCAAAAACCACTTCACTAAGAACAGTAATTCCAACAAGTAATATAACTGTTTTTATCAAATTAGCTTTCATTTTTATTTTTTTAAATTAAGAAAATTATATTTTAAGAAAAAACTTATTTTGATTAATTATAATTGTTTAAATTTATGTATTAAATTTCAGGATTAAATTATTATTTATATTTTAATATTACTAAAACAAAGGTTTATACTTTGCGACAAATATTTTAACACTGACTTCTAATAACATTGATAACCTAATATTTATATGAAAATCTGATCACCCAAATTTTGCTTTATAGTTTAAAGAATATGATTTCGAGGAATTGTTGTTTTCATTATGTTTTTGCAAAATATTTGTGAGTAATCATTGAAAAACGACAAGGGCTCATTTAAAATTTATAAAAGTGTTTCTATAATTTAAATTTTACTTCTGTAGCAGCATCAGCAGTAGCAGGACATTGATTTTTATTATATAAGATATTAAATATTTCCTAAATATTATTACCATTATTTTAATCACTCTGTTTTCCATCATTTGAATGTACCTCGAAATTGAGATCTCTGTCATGCGCTGCACGCCATATTATATACGATAATAACTTTTTACATAGAAATAATATGATAAAATTTTTACACTTGCACGAAAAATCTTTTTTTGAAGATGGTAAGTTATCTTGCTACTCACTGTTAGAAATTTTGCCAAGCATTCTATACAAAAAAAAAAACAGAAAATATTAAAAAACCAATATTAATAAAAAAAATTTTGTTTTAATTAAAGAAAACTTACTTTTCAAGTGTATATTAGATAACGACGGGGGATACGATTCAAATATTTTTTTGTTAAATGTATATATACTTGCACTTTCACGACTTATATCTAACTGAAGTTAAATAAAAATCTCTCCACTTTATCAGATTTTGTGGTTTAACATCAAAATACTACTGGCAATTATTGAAATTTTAAATCAATTTTTTTAGTATATTTTTAGGCTATATCGGTATACACTCTAAAAAATAAATGCGAAAATACTCAAAATTATCGAAAATCACACTTTTTTTCGAAGTAACCAACTTATTTTTCAGAGTGAAATTAAAAATACTTAGTAAAATCACATTTCTCAGTGGTGATGACAAAGTGTAATTTTACTATTACAGAAACGCAACATAACGCTTGAAAATCTCATCTAATAGTACTAATTTACACAATTTTTAGCGTGACTTGACGCTATGCAGTTGTTGTTTACTCATGACGATGTGAATTCACGCAATTATTTGTGTGTTTTTGTCTGTTTTTTGAAACCGCCAACAAATTATTTCATATAATCATTCTTGTTGTTATTCGCTGAAGACGTTAAGAAAGTTAGTGAACAAAAATTTAGTGGAGTAAAGTAAAATTAATAAAGACAAATATAATTAGTGTAACCGCTTAATTTAATTTAAAAATTAATTAGACTATATTTTAACTAGGGGCCCCTGTTGAGTAAATATATTTCAAGTTGAAGTCAAATTTAAAGTTTTTAAAAAAACAGTAATTTACGTAGTGATATAGACTTCGCACGATATAGCAGAAACCACTCGTGCTTAATAAAAAGTTTTGTAGTTAGTAAGTTTTATTTAGGACACATAAATACACGTCCCTCAAATACTGCTTCGTTTCCGATATATTCCCTATAGTAAGAAGCATTTAGTGATAAAATTACTAAAAATAAAAAGTTTTGTTATTAAAGATGTACGTATATATATATCTACATAATACATAATTTTATTAAAAACTATATTATTACTACAAATAACAAAAATTTAGAAACAGTTACTTAAAAAGATAAAAATGAAGAATTCAAGTGATGTGTTTTTTGTTTTTTTTATATTTTTCATTTTAGATGAATTCGTTTCTTTGTTTTTTTTTTGGCATATGTACATAGATTCATTTGCAAGTACATATGTAAATTATAATAACTGATTTGTTTGCTTTTCTTTATTATTTTAATAAGATCTCACTTATGCATAATGTATTTGCTGAATAATAAAATCATATGAGTACAAAATTTTGAACTGTGTGCGCATTTTTGTTTTATATACAATCTTATATATTATATATATTAGAAGTTCATTAAGGAGTAGGAGAACCGAAATAAAATAAAAAGGTGTCTACTGCGCAGGACCTTAAATGCTTGTCAATTATAATTATAGATTTTAAGGCATTATTTGCAACTAATATAGTTAAATTTTGCTAAATACCCCTAATATTACAATGTAGTATATTAAAAAAATTAAGTAATAAAAATGAAGAATATTATAAATAATGTGATTTACTTTTACAAATTGAATTAAATTTTGTTTTTCTTTTTATTTTTTAATTTTGTTAAAAATGTATAAAAATATTAATTATATGAAACTTGAGATTAAAATTGAGGTATAAAAAATAAAATGTAAAGGGTTCTTAATTAATCTTTATTATTAGCTATATTTCAGAAACAATCAAGTCTATTCTAAAGGTAATTTACGAGATGTGAGAATGTAATATGGAAACTGCGGTAGATATTTTACATTCTATTAAACTACCATATTGAATTTAAATCTTGTAAAACGATTTAAAATTATATTATATTCAAATTAAATAAAATGCATTGTCATACTACTAATAGAGCAGTATACTTTTCTAATGAAAAATTTACTTCGAAAATAGGTAGTTTTCACACAAAATTAAACGCTTTTTCCAACTATTATAGAGCAATTTACTCCTATAATGAAAAATTTACTTCAGAAAAAGATGATTTTCACACAGTTAGCATAACACTACTGTAGAGCACTTTACTCCTATAACGAAAAATTTACTTCTAAAAAAGATGATTTTCGCACTAAATTGAATACTTTTTCGCACTATTATAGAGCAGTTTACTATTCACGCTATATTATAATGAGTGAAAAAAAGCTAGTTTTATCTATCACACTTTCGTCGTATTTCACTACATTTAATTTTTTTTTACAGTGTAGATAATTTCCATACTGTGACTAAAATATTATGTATATGAACTATTTAAGAATTAAATATTTTATTTTCTGTTCAGACCATATCCGTATACTTTTATTCAAGTGGTTAAAATATACGTAGATATATGGATTAATGAAGCGCTAACATTCTAACGTTGTTTAGGCCACATTATTTACAAACAGTTTTCGTGCTGGGACTGAAACATATACGATTTAAGTATTACTATTGTAGTACAGTGATTTAGCCTATTGTTATATTATGCAATTACTACGCATTAAAAAAAAATTATGGAAGTAGACAAAATTAATAAATAATTACTTTTCATATTATTCGGACTTGGTTATTAATTTTTTGATCATGTAGACAATTTCATACTGCAGTAGCCGAACTAAAAAGTTACATGATAGTTCAAAATTCCTAAGCTAAATCTATCAGTGTCCTATATAACCAACTTAAAAAATAAAACAAATATTCTCTGAAGTTTCATACTAATTTTCGGCCATATGCTAATATTGTGTATATGGCCGAATTTGATTAAAAAATGTGTCAAAATGTGGATATGGATGGAAATCGCCTCTCTGTAACAAGGAGACTAGGCTAGATATTTAAAAGCTGATAAAACACAATGATAGATTTGGCTTTCAAGTTTCAAAATTGAAGTCCTAATTCAAAAATCACGAAATGGTGGATGTTCGAAAGTATAGAATTCAACTGAAGCTATGTCAGCATTAAAAGTTTTCTAGACTCAAATAATTATATTTTATGTGTTGAATTTTCATTCAATATGGTTTCGATTTATTTAAAATTATTTTTCACCAAAACTTAAATCAACCTTCACATCACTTATCTATAAAATAACTTACAAAGTAAGAAGATTACCAATATAAATAGTTATTTTCACGTTATTTCTATTGTGTATTAAAATCAAATATCCCTCGTAAATTACATCCATTATACTTGGAATTAAATAGTATGTAATTTAACAGTATGTAGTTCGATTTCTTTATAATTCTTTATAATTTCTTTTTAAACTGAATCAAACCCAAAATGTAAAAAAAAATATATATAAATACCTTACTTATTAGAAACCGATAATTTCATAAAAATTTACAAGACTTAAGTTATCTTTTATATACTTTTATATTAACTTACCACTGTTTGTTCATTTATTTATAGGTTTACTCATTTATTTATTTGGTAGGTAGGATTCTGTTTCTTAATATTTTAAAACCAAAAGCAAAACTGAAAAGAATAATTTAAAAAGTTTAAAGATAGAGTTCTCAAATTTTGCACAGTTATTCATGAACAAAAAAGGAGCCGGAAAAGGTACCTTACAAAGCTATCAAATGTTTTGATAAGTGCCACACAACTCCTAGTAACTCTCAGGAATATTTCAAAAACCAAAGGTACTACAGGCATGAAAGCTTACACTTATATATTCTTTCACATATATAGAGATTCGACTGCTACTAATTTCGAGAACTTGGACTGGTTCGGGTCGGTGCCATACAACTCTTAGCACTTATCAGAAATATTTCAAAAACCAATTTTGTTAAAAGCATGAACATTTAGCTCATATACTCTAAAATGTATAAAATAAAAGAATAATGTAAAAATAAAAATATCAAAATATACTTTTACCGAAACAAAACTAGCCCCCTAAAAAGTAGAAAATAAAACTGGTGGTCGATGTTGAGCATCTAGAACTATTATAAGATAAAACGCAATATTTTATAATAGTTCTAGATCGAATATTCCAGCAAGATTCATTATATACTTTTGCGTTTTATATTTTAATAGTTCTAGGTGCTCAACATCGATCACTAATTTTATTTTCTACTTTTAAGGGAGCTAGTTTTGTTTTGATAAAATTATATTTACTATTAAATAGTACAAGTTACTATCAAACTTTATACGACAAAATCACACAAAACAGTCATGTACTAATCTTGATTTATATTTGAATTTCTATTGAAATTTAAATTATTATGTTTCCATTATTATCTCTCTCTTTCATCTTACACTAATAAAAATTTAATTATTTTTGCGAGAATTTCATAATAAAATGCACGGCTTAATAACTAAATTATTTATTGTATATGGAATTTTAAATTGCGGATTGGTTCCAAAAAAAACATATAAAATGTTAAATCAATCTGTTTAGTGGGAAAAAAGGTTACAACCTTCAATAAAAATTTTTGTTTTTAAATTTAAAATTTTAAGAAAATAAAATAATATGGTTTCATGTTTTTAAATTAATGTTTTTATTTTATTTTTTTCAGATACGAACATAAATTTTGTTTGCACACCAAGAGTCTAATCCGGTCATGTACAACCAGCGACGAGGTCATCACATGACGTCCTATAATAACAAGCCTTTATTATATTATTTCTTACAAGCCTTATAACTCTTTTATTTTCTAAAATTCTTATATTTAAATAGTGTTATATATGAAAATTATCTTTTTTTAAATTTAAGAAAATATTAAGAAAATTTAAGTGTAATTTTGAAATTTATTTAATTTTTATATTTTTTTTTTAACATTTCTCTTCATATACATACAATAAGAATCAAACTCATCTATGTACAGCTCACCATCAACTTAAAAAATGTGGAATCATATTGTATTTTCTGACGAGTCGAAATTCAGTATCGACGTCAGAAATGGAAAACATTGAGCGATGTTTTCATTCAAAAATGACCTTTTTTTTTTTTTTTTTTTATTAATTCAAAGGTCAAATTAATTGAGATTACAAATAAAATTTAAATTTCGATCTTAGCCATAGGCCATAAGATATTTAAAATATTTTTGAATAATAAATAATTAAAACTAAAATTAGAAATTAAAAAAACTAAAAAAATATATACATAAAATAAAAAGAAATACCTTTCCATTCGTACCAAAATTGAAAAAATTTAAATTTTAAGCTTAAAGTTAAAATCTTAAGTTTTATCTAAATACACATTAGTTTTTTAGTTTAGACTAAATACACATTAGTTTTTTAGTTTAGACTAAATAAACTTGTTAAATATATGAAAGATGAGAAAGGACAAAAAAATAATATGTACAAAGAAAAATTTAAGAGAAAAATATAATAAAATGAATCATTAACATTAACTTATAATTAAACTCAAGTATAGAAATTCAAAAATGTTAAAATTAAAATTCATAAATTCATAAGTAAATTAAATTAAATTTGGCTCAAAATATACTTCTTTACTTCCATTTTAAAAACATATACGTTATTAATATTTTTAAATTCTGATGGTAATTCATTTATATATTTTTAAACAGTTATAAAGGCAATTGTTTTTCTGGTTATTTGTTTTGAAAAGACTTAAATAAAAATTTGACTTATTCCTAGTGTTGTGGTGGTGGATATCTACTATTCTATTCAGTATGAAATTATGTTTTATATAATTGTTGACTATTTTAAATGCAATCATATACAATTCTTTTTTGCATATGGTTTTAAAACTTAAATATTGTTCATTGTACAATTGTTCGCTATAGGAAACAAGACAGGGTATCTAAAAATTATTTTAATTGCTTTTTTGTAAAGAACATTTAAGCGGGTTAGTGTAGTTTGAGGTGCCCTGCTCCATTTTGGATTAAGATACACTATATTTGACAAAACATAAGAACAATAAGCCGAATATAACATGCTGGCAGAAAAATAATTTCGAAGTCTCTTTAATATAAATATGTAGAGAGAATTTTTTTTGATTATGTGCTCCACGTGATCTTTCCATTTTTGTTTTCCATCAATTACTAGACCAAGGTAGTTAAATGACTTTACTATGTCGATAGCATTACCATTGAAAAGAAAAGTTGAGTTATTTATCTTCCTATTTTCAAAGACCATAATTTTCGTTTTCTTGAGGTTCAACGACAGACGATGTTTGACAAGCCATTCGTCTATTATTTTTAGATCTTTCTCAATTGCAATTCTCAATTCAAGTTCATCACTTTCAGCGTACCTCAAAACCGCGTCATCTGCGTAAAGTTGTACAGAACCTATTAAGTTTAATTTTGTTAGATCATTAATATATATTTTAAAGAATTCGGGTCCTAAAATAGATCCTTGGGGTACTCCCAAGAACTTTCACGATTTTTGTAGAGCTGTATATATTGCCGATGTGTATTATTTGCTGACGATTAAACAGATATGACTGGAAAAACTGTATTTGGGTATTGGTGAAATTCATTAATTTTAATTTTTTTATTAAGATATCATGATCTACGCAGTCAAAGGCTTTTTGCAAGTCTAAGAAGACACACGCAACATATTTCCCGTCATCAGAGTTTTTCGAGATGAAATTGGTCAGACTTAGACAAGCAGCAGTTGTGTTGGAGTTAAGTTCAAAACCATATTCTTCTTCATGGATTATATTATTATTTCTCAAGAAGTTTGTAAGTCGGGCTTTGATTATGGTTTCGAAAATTTTTGAAAGCGCTGTAAGTACGGAAATAGGTCTATAATTGGAGCATACATTTTTGCTGCCGGTTTTGAAAATTGGAGATACTATGGAATTTTTTAAAGAGTTAGACCTTTCATATTTTTCATATTGAAATACACCGTAAGATATTGTGTTTTTATCTTGGCACTAATTCTATTTCAAAATGTGTATGTCCCAATGATTAGAAAATTATGTAAATTTAGCTAAATTTGGAAGTTTTGAATATGCTGTTTATAGGTAGATTTATGAGCCTTGATATTTGACAACCTTTGATATTTATGAGCCTTGATGTTTGATATTTTTGGCATACCGTTACCTTTGCTTTTATTTTGATTATTTCATATTCCACTTTTGGATATGTTTTTCTAAATTTGACATGCGGAGAATCATATCGGTTTAATAGTATAACTTAGTAATACTTAATAATTTTAGTTCCAGACACAGATTTGCTTATAACAAGACATTAAACTGTTCAATTTTAATAACTGGAAACTGTCAAGTGGGTTGAAATTGTTTTTTTTGTTGTTATTTTTTTGATTTGTTTTATAGTGTTGTATAACAGTTCTTAATGCACAATTATGGGCTGTGACAGCCAATACTATACTTAACACTTGGCCACTGAAGTTAATACTGTTAATGGTACATATTCGATATTTATAAATTATGTAGAATTATTTTAACATTTTTCAAAAAAACCCAATCTAAATAAGCGCTATAAAAATTTTTTTCAAAAAATAATAACAGAAAATTTCGTACTTAACATCTTTTGCAATAAATTTTTTAACTTTTAATATTACAGTTCAGCAAAGCCATCTAAATTTCATGAATGACATATAAAAAGTAAAATTAAAAATATATTCTAAGCTGCTTAAGATAAATTGTATTTTTAAAAGGTGCTATAACCATATAGTGACACCATAACTTTCATCTCTAACAAAATGTAAAATTAAAATTGTTGTTTTGTTTACATGAAATGAACGATTGAAAAATTTGAAAAAACAGCGGGATGAACATAATTATTATGTATTATTGCTATCACTATTAAATCACCCTTATCTAACTGCAAAAACTAATCGTGGTTGCAGTAAAAAATGCATCAGCGTCATGCATATATTTCTACCTGACAACTATTACCTAAAAACTTACGAGTAGAAATTTTGTCTGCAGTAATTTTTGTTCATGGAGGGTAGTATATGCAAAATTTGTTTTGTCAGTTTTTATTCATATTGAAAGTTAGGTGAAATTAGAAGGTGGAAAAAAAAATTTGATAAATAATTTAAAGCTAAAAATGAATTCTGGCTTACGAATTTTATTACAGCATTGCACCAGCTATCTATGTTAATTTTTCTGCAATACAAATTTTATTTACTTCAAACATAAAATTATTTCTGACAAATGTTTATATTTTAAGATAATTATATATTTTTTCAAATACATCATAATTATATTTATATTTTATTTTAATTTATTTTACTTTAAACTAATACTTTTAATTTTCTTGCATGTTTTCTCAAGACATTTTTCATGTCGCAATAAGAGTACTGTAATAACTATATTAATGCAGGCACAGTAAAATACATGATCCATAATCTGCACAACGCTGATCGAACACCGACAACTATCAGCACTAGCTCTTGCTTTTGAACTGCACATATTTTTTGACAATATACAACTATGAACAACATATATTTTCTGTTGCGCAGATGCAACCACTATGAACACACCTCAACTGATCTACAAACTACTTTTACGACCAATATTAAACTATAAAATACAGGTTACCAATATGGCTCACATGGTCGTCCACATAATTGTAAATAAAGTGCAAATTTTTCGAACAGGAAATTTGAAATAATTGTCTAAATAAATACAAGTATTATGAATTCGATTGTGGCAGATATTCTAACGAAATATCTCGTCTCAAAATGAAAAACTAACACTTTTTACAAAAAAAAAGTAGAAAAAATAAAATTTCAACAAATTGTGAAAGTCAAAAGAATTTATAACAAAACTAATATTAATTCTCATTTACTTTATATTTATATATATATAAAAAACGTAAACTTCTCTGAAATAAGTCAGTCTAGAATGATTACCTCAATTTTATGTATATGTATAACATCACAACAAAAAATCACCATAGAGGTTAATCAAGTGTAGTCAGGTAAAGCTATAATTCTTAATTTTATTTGTAAAGATGAGATTAGATTAAGTTTTTTTTATAAAAAAGAAAGAAACATCAATTTGCAAGTGTTAAAAACGAATAAAAAATACATAACAAAAATAAGGAAAATGTTCTGCAAAACTTGGAATCAAAAGTTATAGGTATCAAACCATAGATAGATAGATTTTGAATTTCGAGAGGTTACTATATCAGTCCCTATATCACCGAACCCGCAAATAAGCTATTTGTTATAACCCGGATTGTTATTAAGTTTCTGAGTCCTTAAGGATACCTGATTTTGTGAATATACATTCAGGATATTCTTCAATAGTATGCTGAATTGTTCTCATTGTTCGGGGAATGTTGATCCCAAGTAGCGAAGTCTGCTACGGGTAAGTCCTTCACATTCACAGAGCAGATGTTTAAGAAGCCTAGAAATCCTCAGTTGTTTGATCTACACCAACTTTTAATTGTATCTTAGGGGAATCCCACAGAACGGACTTGGCCCTATAAAAGTAATGTTTGATGTTTTTCCAGCTGGATAATGTGCAGCTTGATTTCCTACAATGCCGGAATGCCCTGGTACTCACATTATTGTGACTTTATGTGCTTGTGTCAGGGTTTTAAGTACTTCTAAGCAATCCCATACTAGCTTTGATGTGATGGTATATGAACTAATAGTTAATATGGTTGCTTTACTATCCTTACTATCTTTACTAGAATGTAGATTTTAAGAAGTTGTTTGTAATTTCTTCTTAAATTCTCTCACACATAGAGTTCTATAGCATCTACTTCGGCTTGAAAAACTGTGTTTGTAGAGTGTAGGCTTGAATGAATGGCCTTAAGGCTTTTTATATACTACCGATCCTACTCCATTTATTTTCTTGGAACCGTCAGTATACCATAGTAATAATCCTTTGTCGAGGAAGGTGAACAGGTTTCTTAAGTCTCTCTGCCTGCCATGATTATATTCAAAAAATATTTCTCAAAATGATTTCTTGGCAAGCAGTAGTCGGATAATGCTATCGAAAGAGTATCATCCTACTGGAGTGCAAAATGAGTAGTTAAATATAATTATAAGAATCTTACTTACTTACTTAGGTGGCCAACAGACCATCTAGGTCCTGGGCCTGACTCATCAACATCCTCCATTTTTGCCGGTCACGGGCGGATTCTCTCCAGTTGAAGATTCGAAATTGCTTTAAAATCGCCGATATTTCGTCTCTCCAACGAAGGTTTGGTCTGCCCCGACGTCTTGTACCTTCGGGTCTGGAATCGCATTTTCGTCCATCCGCTCTAGGTGTCCGAGCCACTGTAGTCTCTTGACTTTAATTTTTGTGACTACGTCCACCTCATTGCACAGCTCATAGAGTTCGGCATTATATCTTCTCCTCCAGACCCCATCGTCGTTTTCAGGACCATATATCCGACGAAGAATTTTCTTCTCGAAGACACCAAGTGTATGCTCACTTGCCTTAGGCAGTGTCCATGATTTTGATCCGTAAAGCAAAACCGGGAGTATGAGCGTTTTGTAGATTTGTACTTTGGTGTTTCGAGAGAGGAGCTTTGACCCGAGATGTTTTGACAAACCGAAGCAGCAACGGTTTGCAAAGGTTATTCTTCGTCGTACCTCCACATTGATGTCGTTTGTGGGATTAACACTGGTTCCAAGTAAGGTAAACTACTGAACTACCTCCAAATTATATTTGCCGACAGTTATGTTTTGACCAATATGTTGAGAGGTCTTTTTATTTATCGAAAACATATATTTTGTCTTATCCTCATTTACTTTGAGACCCATTCGTTTCGCTTTTTCTTCAATCTGGATAAAGGCCTCGACGACCGCCCGTTGTGATCTGGCGATGATGTCAATGTCGTCGGCATACCCTAGTAGTTGAACAGATCTGAAAAATATAGTACCGGCCGTGTTTACTTCCGCTCGTCGCACTATACGTTCCAGTACTAGATTGAAGAAGTCGCATGATAGTGCATCTCCTTGTCGAAATCCGGTACACGTCTGGAAATAGTCAGAAGTGTTATTTCCAATCACCACAGCACATCTTGTGTTTTCATAGGAATCAATTCATAAAAATATGTAATGTTAATTTAATATAATCAAAGTCACAATAAATTAATTGAAAATGAATGCAGAATTTTAAAGTATTCAAAAATCATCAATTTCTTCAAAAAATTTATACCTATGTAAAATTACAAGTTTTTTGATACGCTAAACACTTTTTTGCGTGAACAAAATATTTTTTTCTACTCTAGACCAAATGATTTTTTTTGTTTTTGTGTCGATTTCATAATTTGTTTACAATAATTTGATAATTTGAGATTCACAAAGCAGCCAAATTATGAAATTCTCGCAATTCCTATTAAATTTTTATTGACACCTGATTGTCAAATAAGAAAGTGACACAAAATATTTTCTTAATAAATTTTGTGAATAAATGATAACTAAAATACAATAAAAAATAATTTTTCATAAGACTAAGGATGGCAATTTATAATTTTTTTTAGATTCTGTGTTAATTGAATTCCTCATCAAGTATCGTAATATAGTACGTTTCTATGGAGCCTGTAATCTAAAATGCTACCATTGAGTGATATTAACGCATTCACTTTCAAGGCCGTTTTCATAAATCTAACGTCAGGTGCCAACATAAATTTAGGCATTTTTAAGTAATACGAGATATCTCGTAGTTTGGCCTACTTATACAAAATTTCATTTAGATATGCCAACTACGAGATAAATCGTACCTTATTTTTTCCATAATTTCTTATTTGATTTCAAGATAAACAAACAAAAATGTAAAAAAAAAGAGCATTCAACTTTATTTAAATAAATAAAACATGACAAAACAAAATATAATTAATTTTTGTTATTATTATTCTTCTTAATATATGTATATTAATTTTGATGATAAATTTTAAAACAGTTGTTCACGCAAAGAGCTGGCTTTTCAGGGTACTCTGCACAAATATACCTCGTTTTATATCTTTTGTTTTCTTTATAACAAACACGACATGGCTTAGTTGGGTTATTTTTCTTTTCCGTTGGTGGAATTGATTCCAAGTAGTGAAAGTTGTCTTTAGTTTCGATGCGAGCATCAATGTTTTTAGATTCACCAGCTAAGTGTTCAATAGCCTTTTCTCTAAATTGTAATATTGACAGTTTTTTGTTTGAATTATTTTGGGTGTAAAGTAGCCAAGCATTATGCATAAACATTTCGAAAAATATGAAGATGAATAATATGAAATGTTTTGATCGCTACGATCTACTCCAGCCATTCCCAAGGTGTAGTCCCGAACAATATCCGGTTTTATGGAGATTTTTTTATTTCTATTCATTACCTCCACCATGTTTCCATAGTGTTTGTTGGATATAGTGAGTACGTCCCTTTTGTCTTTCCACTTACAAACTACGACCGAATCTAATCGAGCCCATGTTGATTCGCCTTTTTTAAGCTTTTTTTGAATTACATTTTTCGGATTTTCTTTTCTATTGGCTCTCAAAGTACCACACACATACGTAGATCTATTGGTTAAGGTTTTTGTTAAACCCACGGAATTATAAAAATTATCCATGTAAAGATTATATCCTTTGTCAAGAAAACCTTCCATTAGGCTCATCACAACCTCACTGGCATGATTTTTACAACCGTCAACTTGTTTTCCTTCATAAATTTTTACCCTCAATATCATTCCTTTTGATTCGCAGAGTTCAAATAACTTTATCCCATATTTATGTCGTTTGTTTTTAATATATTGGCGAAAAATTAATCGGCGTCTCCAAAGAAGAAGAGAAAGAAATCAATACACAAGTCCTGCTTTGGATGGTAAATGTGATCCATTGTATCATTGAAATGTTGTAGGATTGGCTTTATTTTAAATAAACGGTCGGCGGTTTGATGCTCGTTGTTTGAAAAATGAAGAAATCGAAGAAGTATTTGAAACCGATTTCTTGATATTCTGTTACGGAAATATTTCAGACCATAGAGTTTACTTGTGTTCCAATAATGTGATATACTTGGTAAAGTGATAGGCCCCATGTGTAATAATAAACCAAAAAACACTCTAAGCTCTTCATTGCTTGTATCTTTCCAATTTTTTAAACGAGATGATCTCAGCAATTATGCTTTACTAATTTCTTGATTGGCATAAAGGTTGGTTTGTTCAACCAAGTAAGTTAAAAAGTTTTCTGTTAAAAATAAATCAAAATAATCTCCAGGTGTTATACAATTTTCAGAAACATTTATAAATGGTATCCCTTTAAATGGAAACTGAGGAGGATCTTGTTTTATTTCACTCCAATCATTATCTGAAGATGTTATATTCTCACTAACGCGAATTCGTTTAGGTGCGATATTTTCAATATCACTGTCAGACTCAGAACTTTGACTGTCAGAACTGCTACTTTCATCATCATTATCATATAACAAATATTCATCTTCATCAGCAGAAAAATCGTTGTCACTGGATACTTCTAAACTAGCTAAATATTTTTCTATGTCTTCATCCTCCATTTCAACACGATAAAAATTTTATTTAAAAACAAATACTATTTAAGAAAATCAAAAACAACCTTTAATCTCAAAAATCTAAGCACGACTAAATTTCATATGTATAAAAATTCAACTTCAATAAAGCATTACTTTTTGGGGAATTCCCAATTTGATAAAACCGTTACTGTTTGTTTTTTTGAAAAAAGCACTTTTTCCATGTGCCAAAATGAAATAATAAAGTTAATTCAATAAGCCATATCGAAATTATGTTCAATATAATCGCAAAGTTCTTGCTACAAGTTATCTCGTAGTTGGCCTGTTGACTAAGGTTTGCTACTCGTAGTTGGCAGTGAATGCGTTAAGTAACTTGTTTTGATTTTATTTTTGTCATTGACTCCGACGTTAGATAATTCTGATCAATCTAGTGAGGATTTATCACTTCTAGACTATTCTTAAATTTTCTACCGGATAAAACAATTTTAAGCTTTCGCATATGTTGGCATGTACAACGTAGCTGTAATGAGTAATCATTTGAATATATACTTCTAATATGGCAAAGTATTTTGAACTTCTTGTTGATATGGCTTCTGGCTGATTCTACTTTTGAATGGCTGATTCTAATTTCTTCTAAACAAACCAGGGTATTTACTATTGATCGCGGCACTTTGGATTGAAAACTTTCTAGTATTTCAACGTTGAAGTTATTTGTTGTAACCAACAGTTTTATACCATAATGCAAGTTGGGTTTTAATACGGCTTTGTATAGCAGGATCTTACACTCCATTGATAGCTGCAAATAACGTCCTACTAACCAGTAGAGACTGTTAAACTTTAATCTAAGTTGCTTGTTTTTGTTTTTTTGTATGTTCTTGACAGTAATTTAGGTAATCATCTTTTCGTGCTTAATTAAGTCAATGTTTTTCGAGCACATATTTATCAAATTACTGGCTTATTAACTCGTTAAATGTGGAAAACTACTGCTGTTGTCAGGAACTAAGCCTTTTTAAATAGAACAGTTGCATCCATTATTTATTCCCAATAAAAAAGAGTTATCTCGACCTGGTAGAAAAACCCATAAAACATTTTTTTTTCGGGAATCGAACCTGAGACCTTTCGGTTCAAAGGCAAGTGCTCTACTTACTGCGCCATCAAGCATATGAATATGTTCTCTCTCTAATTTATATAACTGTCAGATTTATGCTTAGAGCAAGCACATCAGACGTCTATTACTAGACGAAGGCTTGCTTCATTTAATTGTTGTGCAATAAGTCATCATCCAGTAGGGTTAGTAAAACATCGTCTACTTTGATTAGAAAAATCTAAAAATTAACTAAACCAGATACATGCTGTTAGTAGAAGGGTAAAACGCATAAGTTAATAACTATGTTAATAGCAATACATTTATTAAAAATAATTTCAAAACTTAGGCCGAAAGTATCAAAGCTAAAAAGAACAACAGTTCTTAGTTAGCCTCAGTTCAAATCAACGGTTCTGAGATTATTCCGATTGGATCTTTCAACCAAATAATTTCAGGGATTAGCGTCTTACCCGAAAAGATCTGGTGAATAAAAGAGATATCTGCAATTACCCGACGATCAGACAAAAACTGTAAGTCAATGAGTTTAAGACGGTGGAAATAAGTGGATTTAATTCGATTAATGTCAATCAAGTAATATGGAGACCACACTTGACTGGCATATGTAACATATAGATGTTTCGTGAAGTAGGGATCAGAAAATTCCTTAGACCATCGTTTAATGAAACCTAAAGAAAAATTTGTTTTGCTCACTATTTTATCATAATGTAGCTTAGAGCTCAGCTTAGGATCAAGTATTAACCCGAGGTCTATAATAAAATTCGCTCTTGAAAGCAAAAAGCCAGCAGTTTGTAGTTTAACCAAACTGTACGAGAGGAATTTCTCCTAGAAAAGGTAATGACTTGGCATTTAGAAATGTTTAATTCTAGTCCATTTTTTGAACACGAAGGAGCGAAATTGTTAATATCGTTTTGTACGTTTAAGCAATCCGGTGAGGAAGATATAGGAGTAAAAAGCTTTGAGTCATCACCAAAACTAAAAAGTTTAGAAAAAATTATCACTTTAGGAGCAACAATTGTTGAAACTATAAAACTAAGGGGTCTTATATGACTACCTTGAGGAACACCAGAAGACGCTGAGTATTGGTCAGAAATCGCAGTTTTATATAAAACTGGGTATTACCGAGAAGAGAGATAAGATTCAAGCCAATGAAAGCTATGTGGTGGAAAGCTTATAATTTTGTGCTTCAGTAATATGATACGATGATATTAATTCAGAAGCCTATCCAAATGTATACCAAGGTACTTTGAAATTTTGAATGTGTTAATGCGACTAAAAATATTTGAAACGATATGTCGATATATAAAAACTGGGTTCATATCTAAAAAACTATAAAGCAAAAATACAGTATGAATTATTGTTTTGCGGTAATGTCGTCGACACATCACAGCAACTTTAACAGTGGTTTTCCGAAGCGAAATAATATTATTATTAAGCATTTTCACAACATTACGTATTCTAATGTTCCATAATAACCTTTTAGAACCCTTCTTGTTCAAAACTAAGTGAATTCTATCTATGTGCATTAATTTAAATATTTCCTTTTGTCATTAATTTGTTTAGGTACTGTTAACAGGAATTATCTCTGTAAGAAGATGTCATATTAAAAATTCTGCAAAACTTCTTCAAAAACAATTCTATTCTATATTCTATGCTTCCGCTACAGTTTTCAAACATATTTTTACTAGTATTATTAAATTCCATTTATATTCAACTATTTTTTTTTGAATATTCTGAACTTTACATTAACTCACAATCAATTTGAAGATTAATCACTTTTGACTACATATACTTGTTGAAAAGAGTAATTGTACTTTATTTTCAGTGCTAATGCACCACCACTATTTTTTTTTTTTTATTATTATTTCACAATATTATTTTTCAATTAATCTTCCTATATTTTGTTTTTCAGATTTTATAGCGAATCTTTTATTTTATTTGAAGAATTTCATTAAAAACAATTTAATTTTTTAAATGTAAATAATTTGAATACTGATAACTTTGAACCAATGTTTTTATAAGGTTATCGCATCAAGTACAATGTACACAATTCGTAAGAGGGATGCTTGAATATTTGTTTTAAAACATAATAAAACAGTTCTAGTTATTCATTAACAATTGGGCTAGCATTTTTTGAAAGTCCAGCAATAAAAGTTCAACAGGTAAGATTTTAAAAAAATTTAGCTTGAAATGAATAACCCCAAATATTTTTTGCATCGGTTAAAATCAACCAATAAAAATTTACTCGATTAGACCAAAACCACTTAAAAACAATTTGAAAACGAACCACATTGAATGAAAAATTTAAAACAAAAAATATCGTTTTTTTTAGTTAATAGAACAATTAAAGATGTGTTGATACTAGGTTGAAATCTTTTATTTGTCGATAAGTACGTTTGGCTAGGAAGGGAAAAGAAGGTTACGAAAATAGGAGGGTAAAAGGGAAGGAAGATAACGAACGAAGGTGTTAATGTTCGTTTTGAATTTATGAAGGTCATAAATATAGAATTGATCTTTGTTTGGAGAACACATAAGATTGAATTCGGTTCCAAATTCGCGATTTTTAGGTTATTAACAAATTTCCATAACTTGTCTTCTGCCAAATAAGAATGAGCACTGAGCATCAAAATACTTTTTCATTGATTTTGTTATTGATATTTATATTGCTTAAGTTTCTATTATTTTTGTGTGCTACAAGTGGGATTTCACGGCAAATGGGAAAATAGATCTCTGCCGGAACTTAAAAACAATCAAATTTATACTATTTACATAAAATCTTACCAACGGCATGTAAGCTATACTTTCGAATCATGTTGCAGTTATTTGTAGTTATTGATATATTTATATAGAAAAAGCGATCTTCTAACAGGTGGTTAAAAGTATAACCGTAAATAGTGAATAATAAGACAGAAGCAATTTATTTTAAATTTATAAGTTTTTAGTAATTTAATTGGTCAAAAATGTTGTAATGGTAAATAATTTTTCTCATTTTTTTGTTTTTTTTTAACTTATTATTTTTATCTTTGCTTCATTTTTGTGTTACAATTAGAAAAAAAATCTAATATTTATTCTAAATTTGACAATAACTAAAACCTTTAAGCTACTTTAAATTAATTTAGTTTACATCATTCTTATAGTTGTGGGTTCGTCTTATTTTCCAAATTTTTCAAAAGAAATATTTTATTTTTGTTTATATTTTGGAAAACATGAAAAAAAACCATAATTTGTTTAAATTTATTTTATTAACCACCTTAGAACTATCCTAAATAACTTAAGCTAAATCTGTAATCTAACTAAACCTATGCTAACCTAACTTACCCTAAGCCTGTTCTAAAGTTAGATAATCTATTTTTATGTTATTGGTTTAACCACCAAAGATGAGTATTTATTATTTTTATATTTTGCCTTAATTAACTTGCCTTGGACTTTATATGTTTGTTTCAATTTGCTTCAATTCAACAAAATACCCATTTCAATAACCATTTAACCAAAGTATATCCATAAAAAGAGTAAGAACTCATGTATGTATTCATTTGTTTGCACACAATTCATATGCAAATTTGATAAACATTGTCAGGAATAGACGATAGTAAGAATTTTACGTGTAAGAAAAAGAAAAAATATAGTAAGCAAAAGAGAGTAACAAAAAAAGTTGACTGACATTAGATAAATAAAGTTTATAATTTTGAAAAAAAATTTCGACAAAAATTTCGTTGAAATATTTAACAATATTATTTTCTAAATTGTATCAACTATGCATAAGATTTTTAGGAGACCTAACTAAAACAGCGTTATCATATTCTTTAAATTCTGTGATTTGTAAATAGATGTTGTCCTCAGTATTATTTTATAATCGTATACCAATATAATAAATATTTAGGTTTACTAATATAATTAATAAAAAATAATAATGTTTGTAACTCCAAATTATTACTGACAAAAATATTAATAATATTTTATATTATTGTAATGTAATTATAATTTAATATCTTTAATGGGTATATAAGAAAATAATAATGTTTAAAACGAAAATATTAAAATAATAAAAGATCAGAATTAATCCTCATATAAAGGTATAAGGGAACAAACTAAATTAGAACTAACATTTTTTGCCACCCTGCCTGATATAAATAATGGGAGGAAACGTAAACAAATCCAAAGGAGAATAATGAGAACGCAAAATTACTTTACAATATAAAGCAAAAGGCAAACATCTATTTTGTACCTTTTCTCTCTCATAATAAATTTGGTATACGATAAGTAAAAGTAAATTTTACCTCTTTTAACTAATGATATTTTGCTCGGTTTGATATTTCTTAAAAATTAGGTTGTCGTAAAATGGGAGTGCGTATTCTTGTTAATATAGATTATAGATATTCTTTGCATTCAATTAAGGAGAAATTTACATATGTGTGTGTACTAATAATGGAATATGGATATTTGATAAAGTTAAAACTTGGTTTAAATTCACAATATTTATTGACATTTCTATGGTGTAAAGAAGCAAAAAAAAAAACAAAAAAGGAATACAAAATAAATGTGTGCAATACAAATCATTATCATTATATTTCAATCATTTTCTATTATTATTCAATTTCAATTATTTTCAATCGTCATTTTCATTATATTTTTTTTGTGTTTATAATTTGGTTTCTTTTATTAATCTCTTTCTTTTATTATTTCGCTTTCTCTGACTAAGTATATATAAATGTACGTACATGTGTCATATAGGGCTTGCATTTGTTACATACATAATCATATGGCTTAGTTTAATTGAAAATAAAATGCAAACATTATTTATGGAAGATAACAAAATTTGAACCTATCAGTTATCTATCACTCAGTTAGAAATTACTCTTCTCGAACGGAAAAAGCAAATTAGCCGAACTTTTTACCAAATCTCTTAATCTCATCTCAAGACTTCCTAGAATTTCGGCTAATTTGCTTTTTCCGTAATTACAATCATAACTTGCTATGAAAACATTATATCAAGCTGCGATTCTAAAGTTTATTTTTGTAGTTTTAGTACGCTTAAATTGAAGGCAAATATTTCTAAAAGAAAAAAAATGTTTTCCTTATTTTATTTATGCTTATCTGGGATATACATGTCAGCTATTTCAGAGCTGGGTAAAATACAAATACTATATACTACTCATTGAGTAAAAGTATTTGATTTCAAGTATTTGAGTAAAATTATTTAAGTAAAAAAATTTTAAATACTATTTTCAAGTACTTTTTAAATAAAACTATTTGACATGATTTTTTCAAATACAAGTGTAAAATATTTGAAAACTATCTTAATTTCTATATTAAACTACTCAAATACAAAAATATTTGAGTAGTTTAATATAGAAATAAATAGAAATATTTTTTATAGTATTTTAAATACTTGTACTTGAATACGATCCAGCTCTGTCATATTTGAGTGAATTTGTCTCTAAAATGTGGGGGTTATACACTTGCATGTTACCTAGATAGTGATATAATAGAGGGAAATACTCGTGGTTTGCAATATACCATTTAGTATCAAGATAAATAAAGTGTTTGGGTGCTATAAATCCCGTTTTCATGCTGTTTTTAATGTACTCTTCATTTTGCTAATATATATGACATATTAGACCATTTTCCGTTGTGGTAAGAGATATATTAAAATGATTACGAATTGTTTTTATCAACAAATTATCGAATCTTACGTTACTAGCTTTTTGGTACAAACACTTATTGGAATAAAAATGTTTGTAGTCCGTTTCGGGTTTTCTGTGTAGATTTACGCAGGCTCTTATGCATTTTCGTTCACATTTTCTTATTTTCTCCATTAGACTTGCACTTATGTTGAACAAAATGGGTCCAACATATGAAATAACCCGTCTAATGAGAGTTTGATATGCTAAAATGTTTACTCTTTCATTGATAATTTTATTATACAAAAGTTTTTTGCCATAACTGCTTTTGCCCCCTTTTCCAAATTTGTTTTAACATTATCAATGTAATTTGAATGTTGATTCAAAACAACACCTAATTAATTGAATGATTTTTTTCTGTCAATTATGGTGTCGTTCAAGGCTTTTATTTGAATGTTATTTCAAAATTTTTTGATATTACTGTTGGTTTTGTCAACAGTGTTTCGAAAAAGAATCACATTTCACATTTATCACATTTATCTATGTTAATTTTCAGTATCTATGTTAATTATCATTCACATTTATCTATGTTAATTTTCAGTAACCATTTTTTGCAATAATTAATAGTAAGATTGAACTGTTTCTGAACGTTTTTTGTTATTTGTGCTACCGTATTGCCGGCGGTATAAATAATTAGATCTTCGGCAAATGCTATAGAATAATATCGAACCTTAAAGTTTCCAAGCAGTTCCAACAATTCTGTTAAATATAATGAGAAGAGAATCGGTGAGTTAACGGTACCCTGTTGCAACCCATTTTTAATCACAAAATTGTTTTCAATAATAATTTTTCTCATTTTTCGAATAAATTGTATAAACATTTTTATGCTTTACTTGTATTTAAACAATATATTTGTTATTATAGTCATGATGAACTTGCGGTGAAACGCGTATTAAAAATGGCTGAAATACAAAATATTTTAGAAGGCTCAGACAGTGCCGAAGAGTATGTTGTAATTCGAAACAACACGTTAGCAGTTGTTTATATTCCACCGTTAGTAGATAATAACACTGATAACCATCTATAATTATAATTGACAAGCATTTAAGGTCCTGCGCAGTAGACACCTTTTTATTTTATTTCGATTCTCCTACTCCTTAATGAACTTCTAATATATATAATATATAAGATTATATATAAAACAAAAATGCGCACACAGTTGAAAATTTTGTACTCATATGATTTTATTATTCAGCAAATACATTATGCATAAGTGAGATCTTATGAAAATAATAAACAAAAGTAAACAAATCAGTTATTATATTTTATATTATGTACTTGCAAATGAATTTATGTACATATGCCAAAAAAAAAACAAAGAAACAAATTCATCTCAAATAAAAACTATAAAAAAGCAAAAACAAAAAAAACAGTTGAATTGTTCATATGACTAGCAAATTTATTTTTATATAGTAGAGTTAGAGTACTTCATTTTGATATAGTAGGTCACTTGAATTCTTCACTTTTATCTTTTTAAGTAACTGTTTCCAAATTTTTGTTATTTGTAGTAATAATATAGTTTTTATTAAAATTATGTATTATGTAGGTATATATATACGTACCTCTTTAATAACAAAAATTTTTTTTTTTAGTAATTTTATCACTAAATGCTTCTTACTATAGGGAATATATCGGAAACGAAGCAGTATATGAGGGACGTGTATTTATGTGTCCTAAATAAAACTTATTAACCACAAAACTTTTTATTAAACACGAGTGGTTTCTGCTACATCGTACGAAGTCTATGTCAGTACGTAAATTACTGTTTTTTTAAAAACTTTAAATTTGACTTCAACTTGAAATATAATTACTCAACATGGGCCCCTAGTATGTATATCATACGTACCAAATAAATCATTATTTCACAAAAAATTCATTTCCAAAAAGCAATTGGATCAAATCTAAGCGTCAGTAATATAAAAATGTTCACGGTACAACTGATCTAGAAAAACATCAAAAAGCAATAAATATTAAAACGTTGTTGTTTTATAATAACTTACGTATTTTTTTATTACTTAAACTTATATTGTTTTAATTCATTTATTTTATAGATCGAATATCAATCGTTGAATTATTAAAATTATTTGTTGACGAGAAAATAATTCATTTATTGTTATCAAATACAAATAAATATGCTAACAACACAATATGGCGAAAACATGTGTAATGATATACTAATAACTAGATTTATTGGATTTGTTTTATTTGCTGGTTCACATAGCTACTGCTCATCAATATGAAAATTATTGGAACAATCAACCAGACTTAGGAGTTCCAGTTGTCCAATTGCTCGATAAAAATGATCGTTTCGCAATTTTCAGTCCACGAATGACTGGCAAGTTCGTGCGGTTTGGAGTTTTTCATTAGCAGTTTGTCCGAATGGTAACATACTTCACTTTGGAAGGCACAGTTGTAAAATGTATATCAAAAACAAACCAATACGATTCGGATTCAATCGGAATGAATACAAATATTTCAATATGGAGCAACCTAATAATATTTTTAAGAGTAATAATGTGTTTATGGAATATATTGACATAACGTCTTAAAGTTGAAGTGGTGCGGGCCACTTTTTAAAAATGCCATTAATCCTTGTGTTGAAGCTATTTTTTTTATTTTTTTTTAAATAAAACATGGAATAAATCATCTGCTTATTATAGTTGTGTAGTTCTTTAAAACTGAGCTCTAGAGTAAGAAAATACTTCATTAATTATAATGTTATATAATTGCAAGAAACAATTTGTTAAGTGGATAAATAAATGAAACGAAATGAAAATGAATGAAAAAAACATGGAATAAAATATTGGACTTTCTCAGGTTACCCGTCGGAAAAGTGTAAACATTTGTGGAAGGCATATTTCATTAAAAAATTTCAAACCGTCTGTGAGTGCCGAAAATGGCATAATTTTTTTTTCCTATTACTCCGCGTGGTAGCATAGGGCTTCGATAGTGAACCTCCATTCCTCTCTATTGAGTAGTACTTCCTTAATATCGTCCCAGGTATAATTGTTGATTGTTAATTCTTGATCGATTGTGCGTCTCCATGTGTTGTATGGTCTGCCGGGTCTCCTTTGTCCTTGTGGATTCCACTCTTCTTGCTATATCTTACTTTCT